>VWZF01005832.1:0-41747 GCA_013396755.1 Sclerurus mexicanus | reverse complement strand
GGGGCTGCCCCGCACCGCTCTGCCCCCGGCCCGGGGGGCTGCCCCGCACCGCTCTGCTCTGCTCCGCAGGGGCCGTGCCGTGCGGCGGGCAGGGGCCGGGCAGAGGCTGTTGGAGTGCCCGTGAAATAAAGGGGCGGCGGCGGTCCCGGGAGCAGAGTACGGGGCGGGTGTGTGTGTGTGTGTATGTGTATATGTGTGTGTCAGTGTCATTGAAGAAGGTCAGGCCGCTCCGCAGGGCCGGGGGCCGCGTCCCTTGGCCCCCCAGAGGTGTCACTGCGGGAGTGGCACCGCCTGCCCAAAGCCCAGAGTGTCGGGGCTGGGGGGAGCGCATGGAGCTGTGCCCAGGGAGGGCTGTGAGCTGCCCAGGGAGGGCTGTGAGCTGCCCAGGGAGGGCTGTGAGCTGCCCACGGGGGGCTGTGAGCTGCCCACGGGGGGCTGTGAGCTGCCCACTGTGCTGCGGTACCCACGAGCAGTGCTGTGTCCTCACTGGGAAGCAGTGGGAAGCAATGGGAAGCACAGCACTGTGGGCATTGGGATTCCCTCACAGCTCTTGCTCAGACTCCTCTGTGCCTTCCCAAGACGTGGTTCCCACTTCAGCACGACTGCAGGAGCTCAGGTGTGGACAGGAGAGCTCCCTGTGTCCACATCTGGAGCCACTGCCTTTCCCTATCCAAGGAGTATTCAGAATTTCAGGGGAGTTATGCTTCATCACACCTCTGGTGGATAATTCTGGGGTTGTAAATTGAGTGAGCAGACACAGAGTAAGTACTGCGTTCAGTAAATTCTGGTTCTTCCTAGAGAATCTGAAATCTGTCTACGGGCTGGCTCAGGTTTAGCTTTCATCCAGCATCCAAGAGGAGTATTAGCAGTGCCAGTGTAAAATCTGCTGTCAGACATACTAGGTTTGCCTAATCATATATATATTTTTAACATGTACATTTTTTCTTTCATTCTGTGTGGCACAGATAGAAAAGCCTTAAAACCTTAAAACGTTTTTTTTATATTGCATGTAGGAACCATGTACTTTTCTTTAAAATTCCAGAAATGGGAGACAGACCGTTTTGGAGTGAGTTTTAGAGTTGATGGCAAATTGCTTCTTACTGTATAGAATTATCAAAATTGTCTAATTTTTTTTTGTATCTTAAAGTAACACTAACCAATCCTTTTAGTTTGCCTTTTTCTCTGGGATTATTTAACTGTTCTTCATGGTTTACAGTAAGGAACAGGATTATAAATGAATCATTGCAGTGAGATAGGTTGATGCCAGGTGGGATGAGCTGAGCTTCTCTCTGTTAATCCTCAGTGTTGAGGATGTTGAGGAAAGGCTTTGCCCTCTCACTGCTTAGGGTCTGGTGTGTTTGGAATTTGGACCTTTGGCTGCATATGACTGCTTATTAACCCCAACTCCTTGACTTCAGGGCTGGCTGGATATCTGAATGCCATGCTCAGAACAGAGCCAGGGTTGTGAAGGACACAGATCTCTCCAACCTTCGTTTTAATTATCTCAGGCACATCATGAACCAAAATTAAATTTTAGTTGCCAGCACTTGGCGGTAAAGTTTTTTTCCTACCTATTTCTCCTTTTTGAACGCTCCCAGACAGAAAACCAAAATTATTTACAATCTCAGCTGGGTGTTGCAACTACTCTGGTCGGGCAGGCCTGAGGTAATTGAACTGATGAGAGTTTACAATCCAGAGAAGGCTGATTTGTTTGCTTGTTTGCTTGCCCAGTATTCCGACGGAGTTTTTCTGGTTCTGCTGTTTCAGCTGTGTTTTCCATGCTCACTGTGGCTGTTCAGGTCAGCAGTGGTGTTTTTCAGAAAACAGGCCCATGCTGTGGCCATTGAGTATGTTTTTATTGCTCCTGGGCTTTTGGAAGGGATAAGGATGTAACAACCCAATGGCTACTGAATGGGTTTTATCTAGGGAATGTTTGCTCCTGCTTCACTCAAGTTTTTAGTCAGGATCTGAAACTTCTTTCTGAGATTTCTTTGTTTCTTTTTTCTTTAAAGCTTGTCTGTTATTTTAAATGTCAGGTACCATGAGGCAGAAGAGTAATTTAAGTAAATTAAGACAGAAGAGCAAGAATTGTAGTTAGTGAGCAAAATCACTCAGAGAACACAATTTATGTGCATTTGTATTCCTTTTGTCTTTCCTGCTTATTTGCACATTGGAGCCCTTTGTGTGTACAACATGTGGCTGCCTGTCTCAGTAATCAAAGAATCACAAAATATCCCGAGTTGAAAGGGACTCAGAAGGGTCCTCAGTCCAACCTCTGGCCTTGCCCAGGACACCCCAACAATCCCATCCTGTGCCCCGGAACATCATCCAAACCCTCCTGGAGCTCTGGCAGCCTTGGGGCTGTGCCCACTGCCCTGGGGAGCCTGGGCAGTGCCCACCGCCCTCTGGGGGAAGAGCTTTTCCCTGAGATCCCACCTGACCCTGCCCTGGCACAGCCCCAGCCCTTCCCTGGGTGCTGTCCGTGCTCACACAGGGCAGAGATCGGAGCTGCAGCCCCCAGTGAGTCTCCCCTCAGTCTCCTCCAGCTGAATTATCCAGGTGTACTCCGGAGTGGTTTTGGTTTTTTATTGGCTGTTGGTGGTCTTGAGACAGGACATGGTTGTAAAGGTGAGGGACACAGAATCGTAGAATCCAGACTGGTTTGGGTTGGAAGGGACCTTAAGGTCTGTGTGGTTCCACCCCTGCCATGGCCAGGGACACCTTCCACTGGACCAGGGTGCTCCAAGCCCCATCCAGCCTGGCCTTCCAAAGGCCTGAAGTGTGTCCAACTTGCAGGTAATTAGTGCAGTGATTTTAAATGAGCAGCAGCAGCACTCGGGAAGGGCTCAGCTGCTGTACAGATGAGTCAGGCTGAACAGCTCTGATTATCAGTGCAGTCTCCAGTGACCTGCTGTTCCACATAATCTTTGTTTATTCCTGATAAAGGTGACTGCCTCTGGTTTTAAGAACTTTCTGATGGGCTGTATCTTCTGGCTTGGCCTGTTTTGGTCTTTTTGCTGAAATGTGTAATTTCAGGCAAACCAGAAGATCAGCTATTGTTGGACAGTGGGGAATTTGCATCCATGAGCGGCTGTGCTGGTATGGAACAGCTTATGGGATTTGACTCTGAGTTCCTGCCTTGCCCATCTGCATTGATTTAAAACTAGCCCTGAGTCCGAGGTGCTGGTATTTATAGATCCTGCCAATCCCAGCATTAGCAGAGCAGGGATGTTAGTTTTGTCACCTCAGGTAAATGTCATCTGGAATATGGTCGTTCCAACCTGTTCTCTCTGGGGAACTGGGTGGGTAAAGGCTTTTGAAATCCGTGTCTGTCTGCATGTTGTTGGCATCTTGTGCAGGTCCAGTGTCTGAGCTTCCTTCTGCTGAGATTCCCTATTTGAGGTCGTGAGTAATTTCCTGCTTGCTCAGCTGCCTTGGGCCTCTTGGCCTCCTCCTCTGCTTTTTGATACAGTTGTCAATGGAGTCTTAATTGATGGTTATTTTGCTGGTTTTGCTGCGCACCTATGAAGCTGTTTGGTAATAACAACAGTAATAATATTCAGATTATGGGCCACTTATTTGGGCTGTTGTGCCTTGTAGAAACGTGGAATTGTTCAGGAAAAGAAGTGTGATAGAGCCTTCTCTGTGGTGTGGCATGGTTTGGATTGCAAATCCAGAGGGGAGGGACTGGTCAGTGTGACACGTGCCTGGTCTGGGCACTGTACTCCCATTAAATATTCCTTAGGAAAGTTCACAGTCCAATAAAACTGCACTGAAGTGCAGAAGCTTCAGCAGTTCCCATGTGCCCGTTTAACTGTGGCTCCTTGGTGGATTTGCCAGCCTTTCTGGTCTGGGCAGTGATCAGGCAGAGGTCTGGGATCCTGAGCTGCTCAGCCTCTGGGTATGCCAGGGAAATTCCCGCCAGGCACGTGCAGACACCTGCCCCGTGCTCCACGGGGCTGCTCCAGCCATTCCCTCTAAAACTGTGGCTTCATCCGTGAGCAACAAAGTCCTTTTCCATGTTGGAGTTAGCCAGGAATGCTTGTGGAATAACTTGTGCTCTGCCTCTGCAGTGCTTATCTTAATTCAGCATCCCTCTAGACATGGAATGGTGGGGATGCTCCCAGACCAGCCCTGGGTGAAGAGGGGAATGTTTGCTGTGCTAGTCTGGGAGAATGGTTTGGACCTTCTGGGAAATGATATATTTCTAGAGAGTGGTGTGATTTGGTTTATTTTTACCCAAGAAGTAAAGTTTCACATTTCTGGGTTGGTTGCTCTTTTGAATCTTAGGCTTGGTGTATTGCTCTTTCTTGGCAGCTGGTGACTGGAAGGTTGTTGCTGGTTAGCAGAGATGTAAATAACATTCCCATTCTCAGATTTTACTAAAGTGCAGATTCTCTCCTTAGACTTGCCTTTGTTTCAGACCCTTTCACATCTTCTACACACCAAAGGGATGCCAGTGCAGGATAGCAAACTATTTTGTAGCATTGCAACATTCACAGTATTTCAAGAATGAGGAAGAACAAGAGGCAAATTGCAAAGTTTGGGTAATCCTTCCATCTGGTTTTAACTTCTGTTATAGCCTGTCATTTACAATAAAAGACAGTTCATGCTCATACTCTGAACTTCACTGGCTGTACCATTGGGAAGGTGCCAGCATAACTTTGGAACTCTGTGGGGAAAAAGGAAGTTAAAATGACTGGAGAAACCTGTCTGTGCAGGAGAACATCCATGCGGTCATTCCTTGACACTCACAGGATGAAAAGTCATGGAACGGGAACTTGTTAATGCAGCATCAGGTTTCTCTTCCCTACACAGGGATGATCCTTCGGCCTCCACCAAAAGGCCAGACATGATCCTTTAACTTGCAGTGACTGAAGGGTGCCTGGAGGGAGAAGCCTGATTTTTCTCTAGGAGTTTACTGGAAGAGTTTTTGGTTGGATTTAGCTCAGTGATAATTTTATATATTGTCAGAAAAGCCATCCTTTTTTTCTTTTTCGTTAAAATTTCACTTGTGGGCCAGTGACCCATCCTGTGCCTGGCCCTGTTGTGTCCTGTAGCTCTGCTGCTGTTGCCCAATTGGAATGCTCAAATTCCCAGTGCCATGTGCTAATAATCTGTTTGATGACACAGTTGAGTGAACAATGTTCTGGCAGCAGGGCTGAGTGAGTGAACTACACACCTTTTCCTCCTTCCTGATTCCTGCCCCTCCCTCTGGTGTGTAGGGCAGGCACTGGGCAAATCCTTGGGATCTGGGAACGCAGGATTCTGTTGATCCCTAAGAGAAGGTGGATTTACCTGTGTGTCCTGTGTCGAAGGAGCTAAGTGAGCTCTGATGGGGAGTTTTTCTTACCAGTTAGTAAATACAGAAGTCAGGCAAGTGCACGGCTTTCTGGATAATGGGGCACGGTTGGTTTGCTGTTTGAACAGACTGTTGGAAAAACTGTTGCCTCTCCATAGAAAACAAAGGGAAAAAAGAGGAGTGTATTCTCAACATGACCAATTTGGAGCCTACAGATGTGGGTGGAAACTGGGTATTGCTTTGGGGGTAATGTTTAAGGTTTTAGCACATGTGCTTCCTACAGTGATGTCAGTGCAAGGATGTTTCAGCTAAGCAAGAAATGGGAAAAGAATGAACTGAAGGCTAGAAAAGGCTTAAAAAAGTTGTTTGAGCAGAGCACTGCACTAGGAACTCTGAGTTTCAGGAGGTTTTCTTTGTTGAGGGATATCCTAAATCACAATTAAGCTGCTACAACGTGGAATTTCTGGTCTGACTTTTTCTGTGCTCCCCATCACTTTAAAATTTGGTACAATTAATTTTGAAGGGTTTTTTCAGACTTGATTTCAGTAACTCTGTACTTGAACATGAAACAAAGTAATACCAGTAGAAGCAAGAATAAACCAGTTTTCTAATGTCTGTTGTCCATGTGCTTAGGTGGCTGTCAATGCACACATCCCTCCGGATTATCTTCTTAGGATCTGTGAGAGGCTTGGACCCCTCCTGGACAAGGAGATCCCCCAGAGTGTTTTAGGGGTGCAGACTTTGCTGGGTGTCGGGCGCCAGAGTCTCCTGAGGGCAGCAAAAGGTAAGAGTCTCAGCTGAATTTTTTAGTGCAGTGGTCAAGGCCCTTCTGTTTCCATTCAGATTGTGGTATCTGTGTGTTTGATGAACCCTGCTTTGTCCCCTGCTCTTGCCAGCTTTCTTGTTGCTAAAATGCAGTTATTGCTGGCCCTGTTAGATATATTTTCATTGGTAGAAAATGCTATTTTAAGCAATTCTTGCCTCATCTTGTTACTTGCTTTCTCTGCCTCCTGTCCCCGGTGTTTTGGACTGGTGGTTGTGTAAATGATGTGATCTGGATTAGGAGTTTGATCCATCTGAAAAAGGCCATTTTTTCATGTACATTTACACACACCTGTGTCTAAAATCACCCAGCAGTCGATGTCTTTTGCTGGGCTGTTTTGGAGCCTGATTTCTTTCACTCTTTGATTCCCTGGCTGTGCAGACACAGGACAGGGTGGGATTTGAGGCAGCATTTAGGGAGTGGGAGAAGGTGAGGCTGATTCTTCAGTGACAATTCCTGCCTGTCCTTGCTTAAAGTTAATTTGAAAGACCCCAGTCCTTTCCTGAATAGAACACCAGTTCTGTTCCCTTTGAAAAACTGCTCTGAGAGAATGATCCTGAGAGCAGTTTTGTGTTAAAACTAAACAGATCTGAGAGCCATCTGCTATTGGAGAGTGATTCCTCCTCCTTCCTCACTCCATGCCCGTGACACTTCCTCCCTGGAGCAGCCAGAACTTCCTTGATCCTGTGATGTGCTGATTCAGAGAGCTGAAATGTTGCAGAATTTGTTGTAGTGAATTAAATGAGCTGGTGGAAAAGGATCAGAGGGCTGGAGGTGACACAGGAGCAGGAGCATCATCCTGGCACAGGAGGAGGGATGGGAGAGCAGGACCTTCCTGTTTTGGTGGCACTGAGCACTTAATTCCCTGCATCCTGTGAAGTCACACCGATGCTAACAAGGATGTGGCATTGTGCTGATCCGTTGGATGTCTCCTGGAGGGATGTGCTCTTTGCAGACATGCAAAGTTTTGGGACTGAGCCTTGTTTTGCCTGTGCTTTGGTGTAATTGTGTGGAGAATTCCAGGTTTGCCGAGAAGCATTCCGTCATTTCCCACTCAGTTTGCAGCAAACAGCAGCAAAATGTGAAGAGCAAATAAGCATTTTTATGCAGGGAAACAGAACTTCGGAGGTGGATTGATCTATTTTGGGAAGTCTGAATGCTATTTTTAATGAGTATCATTTAATACTCTGGGCTACAGATTGGGGTTTAATAAGAAGGTGCTCTCAGGAGTCATCAAGTCCCCTGAGCTTGCGCACTTCATGCTCAGAGATGTACATGGTGATACACAGATCCACCAACCTGCGGCACTGTCCTTCTGTTTGAGTACTTACTCACCGTGGAAGCTCATTTCTCTCCTTCCAGATGGCCAGAAGTGGAAGAAATCCAGGTCTAATTTCTGAGGCCCTCAGAAAAATCACTATTGTTCTAGAGAGGAGGCTCTCCAAGGCCAGTTGGCAGCACAGAGCTGGAGAGTCTTTAAAGAAACCAGTCTCACTTTAAAACAATGATTTTTTGGGGGGGTGGGGTGCAGAGGACAATCTGAAAGGAGGGCACGTTGCCACCAATTGCAGGAAAACAGACTTACTGGAAAAAAACTCACATTTCCACTTTCAGGGAGCAAATGTGTGTGTGTATTCTCAAGTGCACAGTTCCTGAGCAGAGGTGCTTTGAGTGTTGGGATTGCAGCACTGAAAATGTGGCAGAGCTCAGTCCTGCCTCACTGGGCAGCCACTTTTTAAATTCATTTTCTTTCCATCAGTTCGACTCACTACTCACCCAAACTAACCAAAAATAAGTGGAAACCAATTACAGTGATACTGCTTAGGAACTAGAAATCAGAGTAGCTCTAAGTGATGGATCTCTGACAAACCATTTAACAAGAGAGGATGTATTCTGGGGTGCTGGGAGCAGTGCTTGGTGCCTTGGTTCTTTGATTTATGGAGTATTTCTGTGTCTTTGTCCTGCAGACTTCAGGCACACGCTATGGAAGGGCTCTGCCTTTGCAGCTCTGCACAGGGGCCGCCCCCCCGAACTGCCCGTGAACTACGGGAGGCCACCAAACGTGGGTGAGTTTGGCCTGCACTGCCTGGCTTTGCTCCTCTCTGTATATACTGCTGTCCTGCTCAGAGTTGCTCTCACTGACTGCAACACTACTGTGGGATTTGCATTAGTGGCTTTTGTTTACCATTTCGCCAGTAGTTAGTCTAGAAGAGATTTCTCCCTGACAACAGAGTGATTTTTATGTTATTCAGGCTGGGATCTTCCCCAGTGTGTGTAGATGTGTTTTGCAAAGCTTTGCATGTCAGCTTGTTTGGAGGGCAACAGGCTGGAGTATCTTTTTATGATACGCCTACGTAATGTATACATACGTTTATGAGATATGGATAAGCATGGCCACAGGAGCACGGAGTCATGGAATGATCACAGGAATCTTGACCAGAACAAAGTGTCTGGCTCCCAGGGAGCTTTTTTGCCTCAAGAATTCCTTTTAGTTTGATTATGACAGAAAACAGACTGCTTGCAACATCCCTCTCCAAAAAGGAGCTAATCACCAAGGCAGCATTTGTGTTACTTCAGGCTCAGTTGTCCACGAGATAAGGACCGTGTGTGGAGCTCAGATCCATGTGGGCTCCCAGCTGACATCTCCTCACAGCGCTGCTCTGCTTTGTTTAAACTGCTGGGTTTTCCTTGGGTAGTCTGAACTTCCAGTAACTGTTTTTATAGCAAACAAGTTTGATTCCTGTAGGCATAAATGTAAACCCTGGTTTGGTTCTTCTTGGGGTATTTTGTCTCTGTGCAGATGTTTGTCCCTTCACATGTGAATCCCCCTCCCTTTGGAGATGCAGGAATGGTGACGGCAGGTTTCTGTTTCTACCATGTCTGTATATTTATTATTTTAGGCTGGTTCTGCAGTTACTTTACTGTAAGCAGTTGTGCTGATGGATTACTAATAATCTAGGTTGTAGATTTATTGCACACAACTTCTACAGCTGCGTTTCTGTATGGATTCTTGGATCAATTCTTTCATCAGACTGTGTTTTTGGAATATGTGGTGTTATTAATGAACCATCCTGGCAGGTTGGGCTTCAGCATTTGTCATGTTTTCATGGCAAAACTTTGTACTGCTTGCTTGGTGATTATTTACTGACTTCAAGAACAGAATAATTTCTTGTGTTTGGTGGTTTCCTAATTGTTCATTTAAGAAATGGAATTGTATTATATGGAAAAAATGTCTTTTATAGCTGGGAATTAATTATTATAAGTATTGATTCCTGAAAGAATAGAGGAATACGGTCCTCCTTGGTGTAGCTACATAAACTACTAGTAAGGGAAGAAAATGTGTATGAAGATTAAAGTAAGAAGAAAATTCTATGTGTGTTTGTATAAAATGCATGTTTTTTTCTGCTGGGTAGTGCCAGCCAGTGTGTGTCTTGTTTTAAATGCAAGGTGAAGAAGTGTGCCCTCTTTGGGATTTGGGCATAAGTGTGAATTCCCACACTGTGCTGGCTCAGTCAGGTGGAGTTTTCTGGAATTACTTGCTCAAGGAGTTGGGCTGAAGGAAAAGACACCCATGGTCATGATGAGGTGGTTGTGCAATTACCTGGGTGAACTGGTAAATAAGGTATAGAACAAGCAGCTAAAAGTCTTCCTGTTTCGGTTCCCTTCCAGTGATAAGGATTTAAGCTTTGTACCACAGAAAAGTTGTTCTTCTCTAAGAACAGGAGCACTGATGGTCCCACTGGGATCGACTGGGAGAGCCCAGCTGGAAGAGTTGGTAGCTGCACTGGTTTGCCTTTCCATGTGGTTGGGATGGGCCCTTGGGGTCTGTGCTCCTAAATAAGAGATCTTGCACAGTAGAACTGGATCAGGGAATCAGCATTGCCTTTTCCTGGAGTGTTTGTGCAGAGCTGGGAATCTCCTGGCTGGGGGAGGCTCCAGGAAAGTGCTGAGCTGTGCAAGTTGTTCTCAGGGCCGTGGTGTGTGTGTTGAGTGTGTGGATCTGCTGGGGGAGGAGAGGGAGGGGAAATACTGTCCTGCTGCCAGGGCAGCCTGGGGAACACCAGCATGGGCTGGTCGAGCCTTTCTGGGCGCACTCTGCAGTCGTGGGATTTTTGGGGCTGCCGTGGTGCTCTCCCAGTCACAAAGTGGAAAGACTGGTCGTGCGGTGCCTCAGCACTGGGAGTTATTCCCCTTTGATAAACCTGCTTTTGATGCTACTTTGGTTTGTCAGGGCTTTTTGTTTGGAGACAGCTCAAAGCAGATCAGAGAGAAGGTTGTTCTCCCTCTCCGAGAGCTGCTCTAACCTGGGGCTGGAAGTGTTTCTGTGGGTAACTGATGTCAGTGAGCAAGAAGGTCGGTGTCACTCTTGGAGAGCTGCTTTAACCTAAGGATGAAAGCCTTTATGTAGGTAACTTGTCAGTGAAAATAACATAAATTTTGGAAGCAGAAGGAATAGTCTCAGTGAACAAGCATTTGAGCTGGATGGAAAGTTACAGTCAAGGTGATCCACCTACCTTGGCCCTGCCAAAGAGCAGTGCTGGGATGAGCTCGGGAATCGATGGTGTCTGCTGCTGGAAATTAGTTCCATGAGGTCAGCGACTCCCGGAGCTGGAACATGTCGTGCTTTTGGTGCTTTTCCTGGGTCCAGCTCTCTCTGTGGCCACTCTGAGAAGGTGTTTCTCATGTGTGAGCCAACTGTGTTTAATTGCCAGCGTTCCTATGACATCCTGACCTGTGTTTCTCCCACACTCTGCCAGTGGTACCCGACTTTGGCTCATTCCAGCCCTGCAAGGAGGGCAGAATTTAAGTCCTCATTCCAGAGTTACAGTGCTCATTGCACAGGGTGGAAGAGTCTGTCTGATGTGAACTCATCCCCTTGGAGAAACTGGTTTTAAAACAAACACTTGCACCAGTTTCCTGTTCTCTAGTTTTCCTTGCAAAAAGTGAAGTGACACAAGGTTTGTAGGGAGAGTAAGGATTGGAGCAGGTGCTGCTTGGTGACTTTACCACTCTGAAATGCTTGAATTTATTCTGAAGTTGTGACTTAACTGTGAATTTTTGGCTGTCTGATGACTGGTTCTTAAATATTCTTTACACTGGTGGGCTGTTGCTGCAGGGTCTGGGGTTTGTCCCTCCTAGGTGAGCACTTTCGCAAGGTTTTACATTTGTGCTGCTCCCTCTGGTAGAACGTGAGGTGAATCGGGCATTTATGACTTGCATTAAGGACTCTGATTTTCCTGGTCTTCCAGGACCAGGGACTGTGGGAAATAAGGGGCAAAGTGCCTGTGTTTTCATGTACTACAAGTCGGGAGTTGGAGGAGCTGAGGTGGCCCTTTAATCTGGGGACAAAACCGACTTTTCTTATCAAGAAGACAAGATCTTCTCCCTTTTCATGTGAAATAAGTGTCTGGGAAGTTTTTCCTGGCAGGGAATAGGGAGAGGGTGGACTTGGCATCTCTTGCACCCAGTATGCCATAAAATACATCAGTTAATTAGATTGCTAAAATTTTTCAGGGTTACTAAGTTGCTGTTTCTCCCGGGTGGAATTGTTGGTTTTTAATGCTTTGAGGCCTTAGGAGTACAATGAATTTGTTGTCCCGAAGAAAGGAAACTTCACAGGGCTTTCTGTCATGTGGGGGTAATTCCCTGTTTAGATATTGTGTATTAATGTCCCTGAGAACTGGAGTCGGGGGCGTTTGTTTGTTCCTTTGGAGCAGTGGTCATTTCTTTGGCCAAAGATGCTTTGATGAAGTTGTTGCTCCTCGTGGCACTCCAGTGGTTCTGGATGTCTCTGCTTGAAGCGTTTCACAAACAGGGCTTTTTATTTTGTAACTATCTGGGGGAGATTGAGGAGTTTTGTCCCCATTGTGCAAAGAGGGAAATAAACACAGGGAAAAAAAGTGAAATTACTTTCATATCCGTTGGAGCTGAACTGATTGCAAGGCTGGGAATCCACTGGAAAAGTGGGATGCCAGGCCTGGGACTTGGGTGCCTGAATATTCCTTACACCTTTCAGTGTTTCCTTCATGTGATTTACACCAAACATAGTGGTAAATGTTTGGAAGGATTCCACTGAGACACAGAAAATATTGTGATTATTTGGAATATTTTGAAATGTGAATATACCTTTTTGATTCACACAGTTCTTCGTGTGGTTAAAAGATTATTCAGAGGCGTTTGAAACTGCTTAAAGGCAGATACAGTGTTATTATGTATTTAAATATCTAAATATATGTGTATTGAAAGGCACAGCAGAATTGCCGTGTTGCTGACTCCCTCCCTCTGTTGGCACACGGGGTCCACGGGGTGGGGGAAAGGGAGGTGTAATGCTTTTTCAAGTTTAGCTTTTAAGCTGTCATACTTACATAGTAAATAAAATAACATGTAGGCAAAGCTGAGGCACCTTTGTAGAGCATTTAGCACTGTGGCATCTCTGTGTTAGAGGTGGAGAAAAGGCTCAAAATTTCAGTTTTACTTTGCTTGATGAGACAGCTTCATTTAACAGCCCTGTCTAATGTCAGGTATCAGCTCAGTGGGAGGTGAATAGTAAATTAATTTGCTGTAGTGTATTTTGCTGTTTGGTACTGCTGAATATGTGTTTTTACATGCAAGGCAAATATTGACTGAAGGTGAGGTTATGCTGGAGCCTGATGGCTTCTGCAAGTGTCTTCTCCGCAGCTTCTCTCCCCTCATAGTTTGTGTTTCAGTTGCACTGAGTGATTGAAAAGAATCCAAATGTCCAAATTTGAGACAAAAAATACTTTCTGCAAATACCTCAATGGTACAAATTTGCACAAGTGGTACATGGGTTAGAAGCCCTTGGAAATGGCACTTCTTGAGTTTGTAGATGAATTTTTTTACCATATTCTGTAATATTTTTTGTGGAGATTGGCAGTGATATGATGAGACAAGAAATGGGTTGAGTTTTTTTCTATGCTTTTAAACTCAGGGGTTGAAAGCCCTGAGGAGCCTCATGGTGCTCCTGGGAAGCCCAACCTCCTTCAAGGTGCAGGAGGCAAGATAAGGAGTTTCTGCAGGGGAATTGGCTATCACAGAGACTCCCCAGCAGTGCTGGGACCTCAAGTGCCTTTGGAAAAACCTCTCAGAACTGTAAAACCCAAAGCTGAAGTGCTGTGAGTGAGGACAGGTTGGGGGTAACGGCAACAGGACAGGGTTGGTGGGATTAAATACCCCAAAATGCTCTAAAATGGGGCATCAGCTCAGAAATTAGCTTTTTTACACCATGGTTTTGTGCATTTAGCTTTTTCTTGCAAGGATTTCTGGCTGCAGCAATGGAAAATTATTTGTTGTTGGAGTTTTTTCTTGTTCCTGCCATTCTTTGGATTGGGACTTTTCCATCAGTGCCCACGTATTCCTTACTCTTCAATTCCATTACCATGAAAATACAATGATGGTGCTGTTCAACATGTGGAAGGCTATTGACCCTCACATATGATCTGGAAGCCATTCCAAAGAAAGATTTTTATCACCAAAAAGCACTTAAAATAAGCTACTATCATACCATAAAACTAAATTTCTTGTAATTGATGTTAGTAATAGAATTTCTGTAAAGCAGAAATTATTTATAATTTATACTTGCCCAAATTCATGCAGAGTATCTGTGTCTGTACCTGCTCATGAATTGAGCCTTGGAGTAACTCCCACTTGCGGTGGAACTCTTAATGTTGCTGTAATTCTGGGGAGGAAGCAGGTGCAGTGTGTGGTGGGTATTCATCAGGAGTGGGATTGCTTTTTATAGCACTGTACAGAACATTCTGATAAGGTGGAAGAGGCTCAGATTTATGGATTATAATAGTAAAGTTGTTAAGGAACATTATATTCGATTTCGTGTTTATTTACATGGAGTTCTGGACAGAATTCTTGCCTTACTGTTCCTTTTGCCGTGTTCTTGTCCCCAGTCCACATCCTTTCTGCCAGGCAATTAACTGGCTGTGGCCGTTTCAGCCACTTGTTCCCAACATCCACCTACCAACACATGAAGATGCACAAGAGGATTTTGGGGCACCTCTCCTCTGTTTATTGTATCGCCTTTGACCGCAGCGGGAGGAGAATTTTTACAGTAAGTTTAAAAAATGAGCCTTTTTCTTGGCAGATTGCTTTGCATGGTTTGATTTCTTTCTTTCATGAGCCCCTCAACAGCCTCTTAGGCACTGATTGAGATGCAGGCACAACTTACTGCAGCTGCAATTTACTTTTCTGCTAAATTTACCTCCCAGAATTTGTGGTGTGTCAGTGAATACATGGCTATTATTTTAAGTTTTTCTCCAGAATACAGTAACATCCATTTCTGTGATACTGCCCCGGCCTTTTTGTTGGGCATGTTTAAAAATTAACAGTTTATTTAAATTAATTATGCATTTTTAGCTGTTAATCCCTGGGCATAGAGTGACACGATATGGAGTGACAGGACAAGGGGGAATGGCCTTGAGGTGAAGGAGGAGAGATTTCAATTGGATATCAGGAAAAAATCCTTCCCCATGAGGGTGGGCAGGCCCTGGCACAGGGTGCCCAGAGAAGCTGTGGCTGCCCCTGGATCCCTGGGAGTGTCCAAGGCCAGGCTGGACGGGGCTTGGAGCAACCTGAGTTGGTGGAAGGTGTCCCTATCCATGGCAGGGTGTTGGAATGGGATAGTCTTTAAGGTCCCTTCCAGCCCAAACCATTCTGGGGTTCTGTTTTATAAAATAGAAGTCCTTGACTCCACAGGATGCTCCCCAGACTCCATAGTTCATAGTCATGGAATCATGGAATGGTTTGGGTTGGAAGAGACCCTAAAGCTCACCCAGTGCCACCCCTGCCATGGGCAGGGACACCTTCCACCAGCCCAGGGTGCTCCAAGCCCTGTCCAACCTGGCCTTGGACGCTCCCAGGGATTGGGCAGCCTGTGCCAGGGCTTACCCACCCTCCCAGCCAGGACCTCCTTCCCAATACCCACCCTCGCCGTGCAGAATGTTCCCCGGTATAGTTGTGTGATCCCACGGAAGCTCCTGGCTGCGGTCGGGCCCCGCGGTGCCGTGACCCTCGGCGATCCCCTCGTGTCCGCAGGGCTCCGACGACTGCCTGGTGAAGATCTGGGCCACGGACGACGGGCGCCTGCTGTCCACGCTGCGCGGCCACTCGGCCGAGATCTCGGACATGGCAGTGAACTACGAGAACACGCTGCTGGCCGCGGGCAGCTGCGACAAGGTGGTGCGCGTGTGGTGCCTGCGCACCTGCGCGCCCCTCGCCGTGCTGCAGGGCCACTCCGCCTCCATCACCTCCATACAGGTGAGCGGGCACCGCACGGGAGCGCTGACCAGAGGTGTGTGTTGGCAGCAGGGACGGAATGGATCTTCTCGTCTCTGGCAGCCTCCTTGGTCCCAACCTGAGGGTGTTTGTCCTGGCTAATTCTCTCCAGCTCCTTCATCCTGCTGCTTCCGTGTGCCTTTCGCTGTGCGATGCCGCTGCTGCTTCCTTAGGTCTAGAAATGATATTGGAATGGTGTGACGTTCCCAAGGAGCCAAGGAGTCCGGGTTGGCATCTTTGGTGCTGGTCCTGGCACAGCACCTGAGCCGACAGTCCTGTACAGAACGTTTAGTTTTTGGAAGAATCAGCTAAAAATCCCTTATTCCACAGTTCTTGTTTCCTCGTTATCTTAACTTGTAGCATAAGGAGCTGTTCTGGGTGTTGTAGCAAATGCAGATTTTCTTTAAAAAAAACACCACTACTGCCAGAAGCCTCCAAAAACAAAATTCCATGATAAAAAAAAACCCAATTCCTGCAATCTGGCAGGTGGTGCACATAGAGGGAGAGTGAGTGGAGCTGTCTGGCTCAGAATCCCTCTCTTCTGGAGCTGTGCTTCCTTGGATTCAGCACAGGCTTCTCCATCATTCCAGGAGTCCCTGGGAGTGTCATTTCTCCCCCTCTCCCCTACACTTCCAATTTTGTCTAATTTTGACATGTTAGGGTGATTGTTTCGGAGACATATTTTAAACCTGGATTTAGAATTGGTGTATTACTATTTACATGTATGTTGCATGTGTGTTCCTCACAAGCTTTTTGTAAAACTCTGATTGTTTCGAATACAGTCAGTGATGGCTTTTTGATGAAACAGTGCGAGTAGAAGAAACAATCCCTCTAAATTACCAGGTGCCCTGAGGATTAAAGGGCTTACTGCAGAGATGAAATTAAGAATAAAAAGCTATCCTGCTCCTTGGAGAGGCAGAGGAGACGTTCAGAAAGAGGGAGGGAGAGGGGATCTTGCTGTGTGATCTTTTTCCTTGGAATGGAGGAGTCCTTTTATTTACCGTGTGTGATCCAGTTCTATCCTAGAAAGAACTATTTCCTCATCTTGTTGCCCCATTAAAAAGGTCTGAGTTTGTTTCATTTCTCCAATTTACTCTCTTTTGTGTGGTAGAAATAAAGAATTTATACTCAACATGTAGGTGTTTTCCATTTCCTCAGCTTTATTTTGATGGCTCTCCAGATCCTGTGCCTGTCCCCACTCTCTGTTCTCCTGGGCATAGAGCTCATATGTTAGTGAAAAAAATTCTTTACAGGTTTCCAGCATGAAAGAAGAGAAAGAAATTATCTGGTTTAATTGTTGCAACTTTATTTTTAGTTCTCTCCAGCAAGGAAAGGAACAACACGATACCTCACCTCCACTGGTGCCGACGGAACAATCTGTTTCTGGCAGTGGCATGCCAACACCATGAAATTTAAGTAAGACTCCTCACAGAATTGTAATTATTTTGACCCAGGGAGGGATTTATTTTGAGTTTTGGCCCGGAGAGGAATGCTGAGATAATTAAATAAAGGCTTTTTCCTGCTCAATAAACGTACGTAGGGCAGGGAGCACTTGGTGTGGGGATTCTGTGGGGTTGGAACCCAGAGGGGAGGCAGAGATTGGGGTTGTTATTTCTGGGTTTGTGCCTTGCAGGACAAAGTTGAGGAAGAACTTCCAGCTTTTATGTTTAGGAATAAACCCTCGTCCAAAATGTAAAGGCAGAAGAACTGTTTTGCTTTTGATCAGAAGAACATACATCTGTAGATGTCACCAAACCCATATCGAATAGGGAGGGAATGCTGTCAGCCTGATGGTTTGGCAGGTTCTGTTTTAAGTAGATTTGAATTAGTGAGTGGCAAGATAAAACAGTGAGTCTTTCCAATTTAGAGAGTTAGGGTTTCCTTATTAAACTAAGGAAGAAAATCCCTAAAATGAAAAGTTCTAGCAGACTTAGTTGAGAATTAAGATGCCAAGAGGTTTGGGGTGAGCACACTGACCTCTCCTGAGCTGCGGGAAGCTGCTTTTGCTGACTAAAGCAATGCAGAGTAAAAGTGTTGTGTTGTTCCATGCAGAGATCGACCTGTAAAGTTTGCTGAGAGGTCCAGGCCTGGTGTCCAGATCTCCTGCTCCTCCTTCAGTTCAGGTACGTGTCCAGAGCCAGGTATTCCTGTTTCGTATTCCTATTTTGTATGTTTATGTTTTTTTTACAAAGAGAAATATTTATATGTTTGTATTTTTGTATGTTTATATTTTTACATGGAAAATTTCACTGGAAATTTGCTTTTGGAAATGGAGAGCTCTTATAGAGCCACATTCCTTTCTTAAAGCAGAAACAACTAAACCCATTTCAAATGCAATACATAACAGTGCCCTTTTTGGACAATATTGTAAAGAAATCACAATGAAGGTAAAATATAAGAATTCTATTTGTATTTTTTGTTATTGTATTTATATTATAGAATATGAGCATTTTTAAATACTTTTTTGTCACAATGAAAAAGTTCATATTAGGGAAACTGAAAGGGGCAAACAATCACTTAAAAAAATGTAATAGATTTGGCTTTTAAGTGTAATTTTGTAGATAAATGGAATATACTCTCAAAGGTGTTGGCCAGCCTGTGAAAGTGTGTTCCTTGAGGAGCTTTTCTCCGATCCCTCAACGCTCCCTGACTCCTGATCCAATACTAATTTCTCTGATGCGCATCAGAATCGAAGGCGCCCCTCGGTGTTATGTTGTCTGTTTACCAATGTACATTGAACCGTTCTGCTTGAAAGCGGTTTGCTGCTTTGCCAAGAGAGCAGCGAACCGAGGGCACCGAAGCTCAAGGGAGTTGTTTCTTGGCTGACTGTGCCTGTGGTGCCCCCCGCCCCAGGTGGGATGTTCATCGCCACCGGCAGCACCGACCACGTCATCAGGATTTACTACCTGGGCTCCGAATCCCCGGAGAAGATGGCAGAGCTGGAGTCGCACACGGTACGAGCCCCAGCAGGGAGCAAAGCTTCCCCCGGTTCCAGGGCCTCGGGTTCTGTGCCTCCTGCTGGGTTTAGTGACTCCAGAGTTCGTTTGGCTCTCGGCGCTGGGGCGTTTAAATGCCTGGAAGTTTGTGGGGGTGGTTATTTTTAAGTGCTTCTGAGGCAAGAGGTTTGTGCAAAATGGGCTTTATGTATTTCATTCCCCTGAAAAACTGAGGGTTTGGGGGATTTTCCCATTTTCTTGAAACGAGTCTGGGTTGGAGTGAGGAATTAAAGCAGTTTTAATGCAGAATGTCTTTTTTTTCTTATTAAATTTACTGCTGAGTGTTTAACTTCAGTTGTGACCACAAATCCACATAGCAAGAAAAACAAAGTCCTTCAGGTTTTAGAGTGTGCAGTCAAGGTTTGGATCAGGATGGTAATTTCATTTAGAAAATAAAGCTTAAAAGCACCTTCTTTTCAGGTAATGCAGGAGAGTTCCCATAAAAATTCAAACTTCCCACCTTATCAGCATTTTATGGACTAAGCCAGAGTCTAAAGTGACTCACTGAACTGCAGTGGGAGTCCTGGGTGTCCCATTTCAGTCTCCAAACCAGCACATCTAACAAATATCTTGCTTCCAAAAGAAAAGAATGTTTTCTGTATTGAGCAGGTTTGGAAGGAGCTTTAATTCCTCTAATTTCTTTAAGTCCACTCTTAATCCTACAGGCAACTGTCAGCCCAGCCCTAAAACAAATCCCAAAGGGATTGTCAGGAGCTGGGGACAGCAGTGGGAGTAAGGATACAAGTGCCTGGAGCCAGCACAAGAATTTAGCAAACTAAACAAAGGCAAACCCGTGTCTAAAACATGACATTTGTTTCTCAGCAATCTGTAAGTGGGAACAAAGCCAGAGTTTGCCTTTCTTGGGTTAAATTTTTGATGCACTTTAATGTAAGGTCTAAAAGATCACATGAAACCTTCACCCCTTGGAAGTTTTCTGTTTGGGGGTTTAACAGAGTGAGTCTGGGGAGGTTTTAGCTTTAAATACAACTTTTCTGTACTGGAATTGTAAAACTCTATTGCAGGAGAGATACAATTTGCTAAATAAGAATTGATCATTAAGAACTTTCAGGGTGAGTGTTTCAGCCTTCAAAGCACTGACTGCTGTTTCCCTCTGCAGGACAAGGTGGTTGCAGTGCAGTTCTGTAACAACGGGGACAGGTGAGTGCCTGTCCTGGCATTTGCACCTGACACTGGTGGGGTTTCGTTGCCCAAAGAACATTCCATGGAAAATTTGGCACAACAGGGAAACTGCCCCTGGGCTCTGCTGAGTCCTGGACAAATCATTTAAGTGTGTTGCAAGATGTGTGTCATGTCCACAAGCTGCAGCTCGTTGTCCTCTGCTGTAACAACAAAAACATTCTGTAATTGTGCTTTTAATTGTTTTTTTCTTTAAAACAGCAAATTGGAAACCAAATTTTGTGTCCTTTTCTGTAACCCTGTCTTGGTTCCCAGGTAACTCCAACAGAGGGGAGTAAGAGCACTGTAATAAATGTATTTGAAGCAAAAGTTGGAGCTTGATGTAAATGTTTTTATCCCAGCTTTTGCTCCTATTTCCTCCTTTTGCTGGGCAGGAGGTTTGAGGGATGTGTGGAAGCAGGAGCCTTCCAAACTGCAGCCTTGCACCTGGACTTGGAGATCTTTGTCACATGAAGTTATGTGGGAATGTGGTGGTGTAATTGTGCTACCAGTTCCTTCCAAGCCACGTCAGAGGGTATTTGGTCACAGAGTCACTGGAAATTATATGCTGTAGTGGTGCTTTGAATGGAAAAGCAGTTTCCTTTTTATTTTCATCTAAAGAAGGAAAAATAAGAAGAAAATAAAGTTGTCACAAGCGTTTTTAAACTGTTTCTCATCACAATGAAAAAATTCAGATCAGGGAAACAGTAAAGGTGACACAATCAATAAAGTTGAATAGGTTTGCCTTTGGAGTGTAATTTTCAGTATAAATGGAATATACTTTTAAAGGTGGCGGCCAGCCTGTGAAAATGTGTTATTGAGGAGCTTTTTTCCAATTTCTCACCAAAAATGATTTCTGTGACACTGATGGCCAAACATTCTGATGTGGTTAAATACATTTGCTGGATGCTTGGAATTTTTAAACAAGGAGGAGTGGAAAAATTAAAATATTTATGTTCAGCTTCACAGACGGAGCTACCTACGTGTAAATTTGGCTCCTTCCCTCCATGTCTCCACCCCCTCCCTGAGTTAATGTATTCTGATTTCTGCCAGACTCCTGGCACAGCTCCTCTTGCTTTTGCTGCCACTCTGAGCTGCTCCAGGGATTTGCTGATGTCATTAAAAAGGGAATGTGCAGCTCGTATGAATTATGGCATTGAAGTCATTCCAAGGCCATCTGCCTGCTGGAGCCAAATGTAATTATTGTTGTAAACTCCTCTGTACAATATCTGATATGAAAATGGGAACCTCACGAGGAAGAGAAGTAGAGATACCCAAGTGCACGCTCCAAGTGTGTATATGTATATAGATCTGTGTATATTTGTGTACATGTGGGTTATTCAGAATTTCATGGCTCTTTCTGTCTTTACCCCACAGCTTAAGGTTTGTCAGTGGAAGCAGAGATGGAACAGCAAGGATCTGGCACTACCATCAGCATGATTGGAAGAGCGTGGTCCTGGATATGGCTACGAAAATGACAGGGTAGAGCAAACCAAGCAGAACACCCTCATGGCCACATTCACCTGCACACCAAACCCTCCATCACACTGAACATCGGTTATTTACTGCCCTTTGGAGTTAATTTCAGGGCATGGGGTTTGTGTATTGAAAATGCCGTGGCTCTCTCTGTTAATTTACACAGTATTTAACCGCCCCCCCCAAAGAAAATATTAATACATTGGTGGTTTCCTACCTATAGTTGGTGAATATTTAGTATCTTACGTAGGAAATAGGAATGTCAAACAGTTTAAGGCTCAGAAGGAGGTTTTAGTAGAACCCATATGCTAATATATATATATCCAGAATGTTTCTTAACATTGTATTTCTTAATTTTCCAAGTAAGTGGTGAAATGTAGTGTTTTGGTTCTCAGGTTCAATTAGGGGTTTGAGTTTTGCTTTTTGAGATCCTCAAGTGACTTCTGTAAGTGCCTTGTCATTGGATATGCACAGCAGTGAAGAGCAGAAATCCATTAGGCATTTGCTTTGCAGAATTCTCTGTATTTGATATGGTTACATTTGCAATGTTTGCTGTCAGAGGTGTGATTTGGATTTATTTAGCAGGTTGCTGCTCTCTCTGGAGTTTACTGATATTGATGACTGATAAATGCCTTGTAGGAAAAAGCTTAATAGATCTGAATAGCTTGGAAAGAAGAATTGGGCTGGGTGAGGATGGTGGCTTAAGAACAGAGGAGAAAATGTCCTTTCTAAGGACACAGAGCTGTATAAATCCCAGTGGCACTGAGTGTTTCCTGCATCCTGTTCTCACCACCACAGAGTCATCCTTCATTCTGCTGCCTTAGCCAGTCACAGTCACATCCCTCCTGCCTGAATTCCATCCTGAATTAGCACTGTTGAGTGTTCCCATGTGCACTTACTGATTTATTCCTTTCTAACTTATTGATTTCCCTAGAAACAACGTGGCATCTGGGGAGGACAAGGTGACTAAGCTGAAGGTTACCATGGTGGCCTGGGATCGATACGATGCCACCGTCATCACTGCAGTCAACAACTTCCTTCTCAAAGTGTGGAACTCATCCACAGGGCAGCTTCTGCACAGCCTAGCTGTGAGTAACACTCCAGGGGGGAATCCCACGTGGATATGCTTCAGCTCTGAGATGATTTGAGGCTAAACTGCATCAGCATTCCCCATGATGAGGAGTGCTTGATCCAGCCGTCCCCTGGTGTATCCTAAGGAGCTGATGGCCAAAATCCTGGTGATTTCTGGCTGACAGGGAGCCTTTTGGAGGCTCCATTTGTGCCCTGATTTCTCCTTCCTCCCCATCTCGGCAGTGCTGGGCTGCAGTCAGGGCAGTGACGATGCCAAACCTCTGGCAGGAGTGTTGTCCAAGCACAGCTCCAATCTCAGATGCAGTAAACCGAGCTGGTCCCTGACCTGAGATATCCTCACACCAAGCTCCAGCAGGTTTGGAGATACCCCGTGGAGAAACACCACTTCCTTTTGCCCTGCTGTCGTTGCAGGGTCACGATGATGAAGTTTTTGTTCTGGAGGCTCATCCCTTTGACCAAAGGATTGTGCTTTCAGCGGGTCATGATGGAAATATCTTCGTTTGGGATATAGACAAAGGAACAAAAATCCGCAATTACTTCAACATGGTGAGAAGCGTCAGGGAGTTTTTTGGGGGAGGGGAGTTTCCACGTTTGCGTAAAGCTGCTCTTGAGCCAAAAGCAGGTTCCATCACAAACCTACAGAGCCAGAAGAGGTCTGAGGTCTTTGGAGTAGGCTTGCCCTGTGTGTGCTGTTCACATAAAGGACAGACTTCCATGGGGATGTTTCAGAATATATGTTAAAATCCTCCTGGAATTTCAGGACAAGGAGCAAATGTGAAGTTTTACTGCAGAGTTCAGTTTAATAAAGAAAAGTGCAAATCAGTCTTGAGTGAGGTGAGAAATCACAGAGTGAGGGTTAAATAGGTGTTGGAGCACAGGTGAAATGCTTATAGAAATGCTCTTATGGTGAATATCTGGTTGTGAAGGGAATGTTCTGTGCTTGATCCAGATTGAGGGCCAAGGCCACGGAGCTGTTTTCGATTGCAAGTTCTCACCAGATGGGCAGCATTTTGCCTGCACAGACTCTCATGGACATCTGCTACTATTTGGTTTTGGATGCAATAAATATTATGAAAAGGTGGGTTGACTGAATTTTAAACTCTTCCCTCTCTTGACCTGATTTTGTCTTAGAACTGTTTGTGTTACAATTTATTCCCTCAACCTACCTCAGACAAAATAATAATTAGATCATGAAGGAGTTGCTTTTTACCTGCATCAAAGAGATTTGGACCAGAGAATCTTAGACAGGAGAGAAAAGCATTAACTTCTCTCTGTTCCCCTCTGCTGGCCTATTTACCATGGAATTTCTGCAGCAGGCCTTGGTAATGAACGACATTTGTGGTTGGAATCTGTTCTCTGTCATAACATTCCTTGTGCTGCTCCTGAGTGCAGGAGTTGTGGTTTATGGGTATGGGAGCCATTCCAGGGCAGCCAGACAGCTGCAAATGGCCACTGATTTATTCCCTAAATTGCTTTCCTTTCAGATTCCAGATCAGATGTTCTTCCATACGGATTACAGGCCTCTGATCCGTGATGCCAATAACTACGTGTTGGATGAACAGACCCAACAGGCTCCACATCTGATGCCTCCTCCTTTCCTGGTGGATGTTGATGGAAATCCTCATCCCACGAGATTCCAGCGCCTGGTCCCAGGGAGGGAGAATTGCAAGGATGAACAGCTCATTCCTCAGCTGGGCTACGTGGCTAATGGTATTCTGTCTCATCCTCATGAATAACACATGTGTGGCACAGGACTGAGCAGCAGCTCCGTGGGGTGGTGCTGCAAGGATTTATAAATTAGTGGTTTCAATTCAGTGTGGAGGTAGAAGAGGAGAATGGGGTGGGTTTGTGGCATGAAGGAAGTGTCTGGGTTCACCTTGACTGGAGACAAGGAGATTCCAAAATCTGTGGACTTCTCCCAGATATGGCAGATGCTTAAAGCATTGTCCCATTAACCTCAGTGTAACTGTGGGTGTGAAGAGAGGACCAGGAAGGTGAGAAAGACATGAAAAAAAAAAACAAATGGGGTTTTATTCTTGTAGACATAAACTTTTGCAAAATGCTGATCTCCAGAAAAGACCTTCCATTTTTACCTACTGGAGCTTAATTCCTTTCTGCTGTTTCTGAGGCTTTGTGTTTATGTTTTACACGTGGTCTGAAGGTTTAGGTTTTTATTGTAACTTCTCTTCTAAACTTTACCTCCCTTTATTCCATGAGAGCAGAAAGACAGCTGGTGATCAGATGTTCTGCAGACCAGACAAATTGTGCTGCAGAGTTTTAAATGAGATTGTTCTATGGTGTTCAGTAAAATATAAATCAATCATTTTACAAGAGAAATTAATTTATAACAGAAATGAATCATTTTATATTTGTGGCTTTGTTCTTGCCAAGGTGATGGTGAAGTAGTTGAACAAGTCATCGGGCAGCAAACGAACGACCAGGATGAGAGTATCCTTGATGGAATGATCAGGGAGCTCCAGAGGGAACAAGATCTGAGACTAATTAATGAAGGAGAAACTCCTCCAAACCCTCCACTCAACAGATCCCACTCAGTCAATGGAGGTCAGTGTCCTGCCTGGTCTGCAGCAGTTCTGTCCCCAAGCACAGCAGGTACCAATCACGGGCTGTTCCTGTGCCTTTGAGGGTGCTTTGCTCTCCCCTTTGTGCCTTGTTACCCTGTGGGGAGCAGCTGGATGTTCCCTGGATTCCCACACAGGAACTGGAAGTTGAGGGTGCAGCTGAGGGCACACACTGGTCTAACTGGGCTATATCTGATTACAGATACTAGACTGGGACTATTCCTTTTACAAACCGTTTTCCTAAAAGCTAAGCATAAAACTCACTGTCTTGTCTTGATATCAGTGCAGGGATGATACTTCCTAACTGCACAATGTCAAAATAACAGCATATAATTAGAGGCTGTCAGTGAACAGTGTTGTGACAGACTAATGGTTTCCTGCTGCAGCGGAAGGCTGAGCATCAGTGTTAATAAAATAAACATGTTGCTCTGTCTTAGTGTTTCCTTAGAAAGCTTGAAATGGTTCTCCTGGTAAGTGTTCTGCTACTGTGATTTTATTTTTAATACACAAAGTGATTAAAAATTTAAACCCGGCTCAGTCAGATGCGAACAGCTGAGGGAGTGCAGCTGATGCAACGGGAGCAGATGCTGAGGACTTGAGCTGCAAGTCATCCTGAGCTTTGGAAAGATCTACAGCTGCTAATAAATTAGTTCTAGGTTAAGTGAGCGATTACACATGTTTGAAGTAGATTTCCTGGAAAAGCTCATTAGGGTTTGGACTGGAAGTGGCTTGTGTTAAAATTCAAGAAGGAATAGGAAAAATAGCAGTGAAAAACGCTGCAAATACATTTTTGCTTTGCTCTGAATTGGTATGTCAGGAAGGGCGTGTAGGAGGCACCTTCACCTCACACAAAGCCTTTTCTGCTACTTAGGATAGGCTGATGTGTTGTGCAGTCCCAATTCGCATCTTATTTGTGTGTCCCTGTAGTTGTACGAAGGAATGTCCAGATACGAATGGTGTGGAAATGAAAGCAGTTCCCTTCTAGAGCCTGCACTAATCAGTGACTTTGGTACATGGTCACTCAGCTGATGTAGCTAATTAGAGTCTGTATAAAGTATTTAAATAGCCAAATATTTTTATACAGGTTTGCACTACCATAAATTGCAATATGTTCATGTGGTTGGCAATATTTAAACGTGTGAGATTTGTGCTGAAGAGCTAAACAAGGACAGTGATGGCAGTGATTCCTTTGTTAGCAGCTTTTCTGTCCCTTTGCTGCCTAAGGTGTGTGTTTGCACTGTGTGCTGCCTCCTGATGAGAAGGCCGGAGCAGAACAGTGCCCGTGGCACAGTAAATAGGAATTAAAGCCACAGAACAAGTGGAGATACAACAGAAACCTTGACCCTTGCAGCAGTCTGTTGTTTTTGATGTCAACCTCATCTCTTCTTGTTCCACAGAATTTAAGAGTCATGATTTTAGAGCCTTTAAGCAGTTGAAAGACTTTGATTGGAAAGTCACTTTTGTGCCCTTAAAACTTTTCTCATGGTTTGTATTCTCTGTTTGCCTCAGGTATCTCTGGGATACCTCAAGCCAGGGAGATGTCCCATCAGCCAGCACATCCCCAAGGCCAGCACACAAAAAGGTTCATCTGGGGCAAAAGAAAAACTACTTGATGTAGAAAAAGTGCTAATTATTGCCCAAAAAGAATCTTTGTGTGATCCATCCTTAAACTTTAAATTGGAGATTAGGTATTGGGAAGTCCTTCCCTGTGAGGGTGGGCAGGCCCTGGCACAGGGTGCCCAGAGAAGCTGTGGCTGCCCTGGATCCCTGGAAGTGTCCAAGGCCAGGTTGGACAGGGCTTGGAGCAGCCTGGGCTGGTGGAAGGTGTCCCTGCCCACGGCTGGGGGTGGGACAAGACGATTATTCAGTTCCCTTCCATGCCAACCCAACCGTGACCCCAGTGAGTGACCCACGGCCCAAACTGACATCCCTGGTGGTTTATGGAAGTGAAGAGGTTGTTTTTGCCTCCCCCAGCCCTTCGCAGCCCGGGGCTGGACGTGGCCTCCCCCCCGAACGTGGGGCTCCGCCGCAGCGGGCAGATCGAGGGCGTGCGGCAGATGCACCACAACGCGCCCCGCAGCCAGATGGCCACCGAGAGGGACCTCATGGCCTGGAGCAGGAGGGTCGTGGTCAACGAGCTCCCTCCGGGCATCAGCAAGTAAGATGCTAAGTGAGCCAGGGGGAAAAAGGTTCAGTTGGATAATACTTAATCATAAATCCATACTTCTGAAAGAATTTTTCGGGAATGCGTTGGCTTTGGGGGTTGGTGGGTTGGGTTGTTTGGAATGTTAGGGTTAGAGTGGGGAGTTGAGAATAGTAATTCCTTCCTTTCACAATTCTTCAGTAGTTCAAATACCACATTCCCCTGAATCTTTAATTAAAAAAACCCAGGAAAATAATTTTAATTCATTCCAGTTTACTTGAAAATAATCGTGGATACTCAGCTAATGAGTTTGCTTCTCTAACTTGTGACTCCAGGAGTGAGTGGGTGGATGTTGCTTGTGCACAGGTTTTTAGAGCAACAGAACAGTATTTTAAGGTGTATATTAATGAGGTTGTTGAGTTATATGATGAGTTACTGAATAAAAGGGATGTTTCTTGTGTGTAATTAATTAGGGTCCAGGAAGAATGTCGAGCTGCCAAAGGTGAAATAGAAATTAGTTTATACACTGTTGAAAAGAAGAGAAAGCCATCCCACACCTTACAACGGGTGAGTTAAAGCACTAAATGAGACCAAAAGGAATAACCAATTTTATTAAATTATTTAAAAGATCAATACTCCTAATTGTTTCTTTGGCTCTGTCTTCCTTCTGTAACTGTGATTTGTCTGTCTATAATATGTAAATAGTGGTAAATCTCTGTCCTTGAGGCTTCAGTGGTGGGAGGATGCTGGGAAAGGGAAAGACCAGAGCCATCGTGGGTTTTTAGTTTGACTTGTGGAAGGTGGGGATGATCCTGTGCAGGGCTAAGGGTTGGGATCTGTGATCCCGGTGGGTCCCTTCCCACTCAGCGTATCCTGGGATTCTGTGAAAGCAGAGGAGCATTAGAGGTGCCACACCTGTGTAAGTGGCTGGAATTACCATGTGCACAGCTTGCAGGAGTTTTATAGATATGACTGTATTTCCCATAACTTCCTTTGGAGGGACTGCTGCTTCAGAAAGCAGAACTGACACTGAACCAAAAACCAACGCCCCACCCTGGCACTGGCACCAGAACGATCCCTGCTGTGTGGCGATGGCGCGGCCATTCTGTGTTTGTAGCTGGGGTCTGGCACCGTGTCTGTCACTAACCCTGCCGTGCCCTCTTTGTGCCCGTGGCAGAGCGAGTTCCCCGTGTGCGGCGGGCGCTCCCTGCGCCGGACCCAGCGGAAGCGGCAGCACGCGTACCACACGCGCTCGGCCATGGAGCACGGCCCTGGCACGCCCCGGCAGCCCTGCGCCCTCCCGCCCGCCTCCGCCAGCTCCTCCGAGGTGGGATGGGCACGGGGGGCAGCCCTCGGAGGGGGTAGAGCGGCTCGCGTGGGTTGGGAGGCACGGACGCGCTGGAGTGGGCTGTGTTGAGCCACGCTGTTCTGGGGTTCCACACGGCCTTTGGGCTGCTCTGGGGAGAGGTGGATAGTGCTGTCAACCACTGAGACTGGCCAGGGAAGAGCTTCAGTAGAGCATGTTAAATATAACTTGTCCTTAAGGAAGAGGCTGAAGTCTGTGGCTTTGTAAATGCACTGAATGCACAGAACAGCTAAAAAACTTGGGCACTTGGCACTAAAATTTATAGCTCAAACAAATAAGAACTCAGTTGATGGTTCTGATATAATTAAAATTCACAGCTGTTTCTGTAGGAGTTATAGTATAGCATATAGTATAATATTAAATATACTATATTATACAATTATTTATAAGGGACAAAAAGGAAAAAGTATTAATACATAGAAATTGTCTACTTAATATATAGGAATTATGTAATCACATAGTGTGATACTAATTAAGAAACAGAAAGAAATCGTGGACTTATTTACTTAAAGCTAAACCAACCCTTAAATACAAAGTTTTCCTCCAATGACACAACTTGCATGCACACAAAAATGATATATTTTACAGTTGACCCAAAGTGAGCCCTTGTTCTGTTTCTGGCACAGGAAGATGAGACCGTTGGCACAAGTGATGCCTCCATGGATGATCCCGTGGCAGCCTGGCAAAGTGAAAGCAGTTCCAGGTACCTTTACTAGGCTCTGAACTGGTAATACTGGTTTATTATGGGATTTAGTTAAGACAGTTGATATTGTGATACTCAGACTTCATTTTGAAGACTGATTTTTTTTTTTACCCAGTTCTTCATGAAACTTTATATTATGGGGTTTTTTGTTTTGATTTTTCTTCAGTCAGAAACAGTTTTGAAAGACCATTTGTAGGAAAATGCTGTATTTAAGAACTGCTTGAAAAAATCAAAGCTAGTTTGTCATATAAATCCTCTGTGTGTGTTATTTGGTGTTCAAGAAGTCAGAACTGGATTTTTAGGGAAGTGCTCTGGTTTTTCAAGCATTTTTTGCTGGTTCTTCTAAAATCAATCTTTAAATCAGTGTGATGATGAGTATGAAAACTGGTATCAGCCATAGCTCAGTTTCACTGGGAGTTTGCAACTGATGCAATAATTTGCTGAAGTCAAAAATCAGAGGGCACTTGGTTGGCTTTAAATTCACATGATATCAAACCATTGTGCTAATCCTGACATCTGCTGCGCAGGAGAGCAGATTCAGGGCTTGGCCTTTCAGTGCACTGTGAAAACTGAAGTTTTCTACTCTCTTTCCTACCACTTCTTATCGTGTCCAGCGATTCATCAAGTGAATACTCAGACTGGACTGCAGATGCTGGGATTAATCTGCAGCCCCCAAAGAGACAAACCAGGCAGGCAGCTCGGAAGATCTGTAGCAGCTCTGAGGATGAAAATATGAAGGGAACAAAAGGACTGGAGCCAAAGCGAAGGAAACTGAAACAGCCTAGGAAAAAGGTCAGCATTTTGGAATTTTTTGGTGTCTTTTGTGCCTTATGGGTATAACTTTGGCTTTTTAGTGGTTGTTTTCAAAGTAAAATTGTTCACAAACAAGTATATCAGAAGAAAGAAGCTACAGAGAGCACAGCAGTGGTAGTGCCAGATTTGATTGATTGTTGCTGTGACATGGTTGGGCTTCCCTGTTTCACGCAGGTGGGGATGTTTGCTCCCAGGTTTATGCTCTTCCTGCAGCTGGATTTACTCCAGGGTGGTTTTGTTGTGAAATTATAATGCATCTGTATTATATCGATATTGTCAGATCCCTTTTTACTGGTATATTTTAAAAAATTATTTTATTTTACTTTATTTTAGATTTATTATCATAGAACCACAGACTGGTTTGGGCTGCAAGGGACCTTAAAGTCCGTCTTGTTCCACCCCCCTACCGTCGGCATTTTAATGAATTTCTGAACATTTTAATTTTCTCTTATATTTATAATAAACATGTCTCATTCCCTACTATTTAGTGGAGGTTTGGGAAGGCTGACATCCCAGTATTTCCTTTGCTTTATATCTCTCATGTGCAGTAACTGCTGTGGGATCAGTTTTTCACGTATTCTGCCATAGTAATCAGTTGTATTCTGAATATTTTATTAATTGTATTATAACTATTATATTGATGGTGTTCAAAGCCTTGTATTAATTGTGTTCTAAATACAATATCTTCCAGAAACCCAGTGGCCTGCTGTCCCTGGAGGGGGAGCCCAGTGAGGAATGGCTTGCTCCCCAGTGGATCCTGGACACCATTCCCCGGCGCTCCCCATTCGTGCCCCAGATGGGAGATGAGGTACTGCCTGCAGCAATTCCCACCTTCCACAGGGGCTGGGCAGCTGGGCCTGGCCAGGGCTGTTTGAGCCAGCAATATCTGCAGTGAACTGAGCTCAAAACAGGCAGTTTGTTGTTTGCAGACACACGTCCCGTGTCCCTTTTCTGCACTGGTCACCTGGGAGCGGCAGGAAGAGCTGGTTGTGCTTCTTCACCTGCACATGTCTTAATGACCCCGATTTTAAAGCACAGAGCAGGTGCCAGTTTGGGGGCTGATACAGATATTTTTAACTAGATGAGTGTTTTATAATGCAATACAAGTAAGTGTGCAATATGTTCTCATCCCCGAGGCTTGATGTGTTCATACCAATTGTCGAATGAACAGGAAGAGACTTACCAGTAAAGTCATTTTCTCTTTTTTTCTCTTAATTTTCTCTTTTTATTCCCTTTTAAGATCATATACTTCAGGCAAGGCCATGAAGCTTATGTGAGGGCAGTAAGAAAAGCCAAAATTTACAGTATTAACATGCAAAAACAACCATGGAACAAAATGGAACTCAGGGTAAGTTAAAGAAATACTTCAAAGAGCTGAGTGTCTCTGTAATGTTAAACTGACACCAAAAACCAGCATGAAAACTATGAAGAAAGAATTGCTTTGAAATGTTCACATCAAGGTTTAAATTGTAAATATTAAGTCTTTACGTCTGTTCAGTTCCTGGTTTTGGACCTGGTTCCCAGGGGTCACTTTCCACAAAACTGATTTGTGTTTAACCCTAGTTTGGTCAGAGCCCACCACTACCAGGCAGTTTGTCGTTCTCTCACCACTCTACTGTGGCCTCAACGTTTGGGTCCTAGTTCTTATTTTCAGTGCTGTGCTAAGAAGGCAGAAATTGTGGTGTAAACACCCAAATGTGCGTACAAACTCTGGGTCTTGCTCTGAACCAGAGGCCCCTCATAGTTTATCCAGTGGTGCCATACTTTTTCCCTGCTTTGCTCCAATTTCATGTGAAGACAAGAGCCCACAGGTGTGTCCATATCCATGTATGGGTATGCCAGGAGTTCTGTTTGTGGAATTCATGGCTTTACTGGAACAATACCAACATAGCAGGCCTAGGTATTCAGTGATTCCAGCTGTAATTTTCCAAGGCATGATCAGCTTGTAAGGAAAAGGAAATAGCATTTCACTTAGGATAGAGTTTGACAGGATGTGAACATAAAGGCTATTGTGGAATTTCTGTTTTAAGAGGAAGAATTTCCTTTTTCCCCCTATACAAGAGTGAGGGGCCCTGGGTTAGGTGTAAACTTTGCTGCCCCCAGTGGTTTTGTTCCTTAGAACCTTGTTACAGACGTTAAATAATTTGGGAGAATCCTGTTCACCAATCTACCCAGGGGATGAGCATCTTACACCTTCCCGGTTCTTGGTTTCAAAGTGCCAGTGATTGATTTGTAGTATTTGGAAAAGAAAAACATTATGGGTGAAGTTACCTGGGCTGTAGAGTAGAAACACTGGTTTATATTAATATGTTTCATACTTTAAAATGGATATTTTTGTGGTCAGCAAGTTAAAATAATGCTGTTCCCTATTTATTGATAACTAGGAACAAGAATTTGTGAAGACTGTAGGAATTAAATATGAAGTTGGGCCTCCCACACTCTGCTGCTTGAAGCTTGCATTCCTGGATCCAATCACAGGCAAAATGACAGGAGAATCCTTTTCCATAAAGTAAGTCACTGGAATGCTGATGCCATTCTTCAAGAGTTCTTGTAGTGTGGAAACTTCTCCCTCCTTTCTTGTGGAAGGCATGAATTATTATTCCAAATGCATGGAATTTGAGGACTGTGTTGTGCATTTAAAATTATATTTCTGGGTAATAGAAACTTCGTTTGTCTGATTTCCTGAAGGTACCATGATATGCCAGATGTTATTGACTTCCTTGTGCTGCATCAGTTTTATAACGAAGCCAAAGAAAGGAACTGGCAAATAGGTGACTGCTTTTTTTTCCACTTCCATATGTTTTTGCACCATTTCTGCAGCTGTTTAGCGGGTTGCAAGCTCTTTATTACATGATGTAAAGGACTGTACACACGTGGTATTATCACAGAACATGCTGGGTTGGAAGGGACCCACAAGGGTCATGGGGTCCAACCCTTAGCCCTGCACAGGAGCCTCCCCAGAGTCACAGTGATATCACAGAGGTCATTGGAAACTTTTATTTGATGTTTGCTGCAATTCCTGTAGGAGAAAAAAAAAAAGATACGAGAGAAACTGTCCCCAAAGCTGCGAGAGCAGGAGAACCTGCTGATCTGTTGTGATTTGAGGCGTGGAGGCAGCTCTGAGTTAATTCCTAGAAATGCCCAAGTGCTCCCTTTAGGGCTCCATTCCTGTGGTGCAGGATGTAAAACCTGGGCGGAGGGGATTGATGAAAGCTGGGGTTGATTCCCCAAACAGCTCCTGGCCAGCTGTTGGTGCCTGTGCTGAGTGGGTGCTGTGCCCCGCAGGGGACCGATTCCGCAGTATCATTGACGATGCCTGGTGGTTTGGGACGGTGGAGAGCCAGCAGCCCTTCCAGGCAGAGTATCCCGACAGTTCCTTCCAGTGCTACAGTGTCCAGTGAGTATTCCCATGTTTTACATGCAACTCAAGTGTTACCTCGGGCACCAGGACCCCTTTTGCCATTTAAATACATAACCAGCCACTTCATTTACTTATTTAATTTTGAATTTATTTCTAACACAGCTTCTGGTGTAAAGAGCAGTGTAATGACTATATAGGAGGAGAAATAAGGACTTGGAATGTCTCTGGTGGCAGGGCTTGTTCCTGGCAGAGTGACCTTTCTGGGTTAAATCTGTTAAAGAAAAGGTGCATTGTTAGAATCAGCTCTAACTTGTGCATTGGAATGTATTTTTTTTAATAGCTGGGACAATAATGAAAGAGAGAGGATGAGTCCATGGGACATGGAACCAATCCCAGAAGGAAGTAAGTGTGTGTTGAATTCATGTCCCTGTACAAAATAAGCAGCTTTTTTGCCACTGCTGGGACTCACTGCCTGTGGGATTCTCCCTTTCCAGCTGCCTATCCAGAGGAGGTTGGTGCTGGAGTTCCTGTGACTCCAGAGGAGCTGACAGCTCTTCTCTACAAACCCCAGGAAGGAGAATGGGGGGCCCATTCCAGAGATGAAGAATGTGAACGAGTAATCCAGGGGATTGAGCAGCTTCTTTCCCTTGGTATGTTTGGAGAGAAAGGGTGGGAGGATTAAAAATACCAGTATATTAAGACTATCAGAATATCAGTGTGTGTGGTGGCACAGGGCTGGAGAGTAGATGGGAAGGAGTGTTTGAGTATTCAAAATGTAAACTAAATTATCGATAAGAGCCTTTTAGATTTCATATTTCAGTTTTCTTTTAGGTTATGTTCTCTTTTTTTTCCTGGGGCTTCACCTGATTTCTTTCAATGGGGGTTCTCACTGGGTCATACCTGAATGTGAACGAGCAAACATTGAATTAAACCCTCCCAAACCACCAACAAATCCTCACCAGACATCCTCCCCCACAAATGCCCTGTAAATAGTTTGTAGCTATTGAGTAGTACACTGTGATTTCAATCCTGCCTGTAGTTACACCCAGGCCAGCTCTGTGCTCTGAGTTCATGTGGCTTGTTGTGTGTTCCTGTTGGAAGTGCCGTGTGCGTGTTCCTTTCAGTGGCACGTTGGGCTGCTGACACACAAACCTCAGGTGTGATACTTGAACAAAAAGTGCCTTTTCAAGAGCAGTAACAGATGGTACAAGAGGCAGAACTGTACCCTTTGTGCAATGACATTTCCAGCTGTACATCTGGGTTCTTCTGAGTTCCTAGAAAGAAAGCCCAGAAAGCATTAAAAGAAATCTTGATACCTTATAACACCCCTTTGGGGCAACTGAATAGTATTCTGGTCTTTGTCTTGCAGACATTTCCAATCCCTTCGCTGTCCCAGTGGACCTTAGTGCCTATCCCATGTATTGCACTGTCGTTGCTTATCCAACTGACCTCACCACGATCAGGAGGAGACTTGAAAACAGGTTTTATAGGTCAGTTGGCTTTGGATTTGTTTGTACCTACACTTCTTGCAGCCCCATGGAGCACAGTCTCGAGCTGGCTGTGCTGTAATGCCCCTTCAGCAACGGGAGAACAGCATCAGATCAGGTCCTCTTTGGCCCTGGGCAACGTGAGTGTTCCTGAATAATGAATTCCTTTTGGCTGCTCAGGCCAAAGCTGGCATAGCTGGCTGTGGAGTGTTTGTTGAACAGCCTGGGCCTCACTCTGTGATGGAGGCAGAGCATGTTTGCTTTGTTTCCATCCCTCCTGCCTCTCCAACAAAGGCTTTGCTTGTGTTGCAGTTGCCAGAAATGGGCTAAGTAATGCTGTAAAGTGGAAATCTCAGTTTTTCCAGTTAACTTGGGAATAAATAATGTCCTGCTCTTTTTTCCCACTTGGAGGATCACCTGTTTGTCCTTGATCTGAATTACCAGTTCCTTTTTTTACTGAAGAATCCTCCTGACCTCAGAAGGAAAATCATGCACACCTTCCTCTCCGTCCCATTCCTGTAATTTTCTGTATTTTCAGGAGAATCTCTGCACTGATGTGGGAGGTCAGATACATTGAACACAATGCCAGGACTTTCAACGAGCCAGACAGTCCCATAGTCAAAGCAGCCAAAATCGTGACGGACGTCTTGCTGCGCTTCATTGGGTAGGTTTGGCCTTTGCAGCCCCACCAGCCTTGAGCTCCTCAGAGTCCTCATGGTGTGCCTTGGTCTTGCCCTTGTCCTGCAGAGATCAGAGCTGTACTGACATCTTAGAGATCTACAACAAGGTGAAAGCAGAAGACCTGAGCAGCACTGATGAAGAGGAGGAGGTGAGATCGTTTCCTTGCCTTTTGAAATTGAGCACGTGCAGGAAATTTGATTTTTGACCAGTCTTTATTTGCTGGGTAATTGCACTGAGTTTTTGAGAGAAGCCTGTTTAGGCACTGAGCTCCCTTAAGCAGGTAGAAATGATTCTTGGAAGTGCCTGTCTTTAGTCTGCTGCCAGAAGGTGGTGTGTTGCTGTGTGGGGAAGGATGAGCAGTGAGGGGACTGGGAAGTGGAGCTGTTGCTCCAGGAGAAGGCAGCAGAGCTGGCTCTCGGATGTAACCCTGTGTTCCCTGCAGTGACATGACAGGTAGGAGCCAGGTTAGGGTCACTTCCTGGAGCTCCTTCTCTCCTTGCACCTTCTCCCCTTCAATGCAGTTTGGAATGTGCTGTAGTTCTGTTACAACCTGAATCACTTGGGTTTACTTTTTCAGTGTTATTTTCTAATACATGAGGTGGTACAAGGTCTAGTGAGGAGGTTTCTTCCCAAAGTCCTTCTCCTTTGTGGCAGTTTGGATTAAAGTTAAACCTGGTGCTGCCTGAGCACCTGCTTGCTTGGGGATGGTGCTGCTGTCTTGGATTTGGATTGAAACTAAAATCTGTGCTACAATGAAATAATTTCATTACTTTTATAAAACTGAAGATGGAATGGCAGCACCTGTTTTCACAGATTATTAAAAAAGGATTTTGAAGAAAATGAGGAATTCCATAGTAAAATAGCAAACCCTCTTTTCTCAACTCAACATTCTGCTCTCAGTTTTGAACCTCAGCAGTGACCAAAATTGCCCCTCTATCATCTTCCCCTCTCCAGCCTTCCAAAGAGTTGGTTTATAATATGTTTTGCTTTATAGTATTTTAAAAGTTTAAATATTTTCTAGATATGAGGAAGAAATCCTCCCCTGTGAGGGTGGGTGGTCCCTGGCACAGGATGCCCAGAGAAGCTGTGGCTGCCCCATCCCTGGAAGTGTCCAAGGCTTTAGTTTCTGTTTCTCTTGAGCCACTTATTGCATTTGAGTACTTTAAAGTATTAGTTGTTGTTGGCTGGTTTATATCTCTTTTTCCATGACTGAGGGTGCATCCAAGGCCCTGAGTGTGATCATTCCCTTTGCCTTTAGGTGGCAGAAGTAGATGTGGATTCAGACGCTCCAGGAACTTCCTCCGGGAAAAGAAGAGTGAGTAAAACTTCTGCTTTGGTAATTTTTTCAAACAGTCAAATTGAGAGGAAACTGATAAAAACAGCGAGGCTGGAGCTGAACTATTGCAACTTCTCCTGGGTTGGAGTGTTGTATATGACTGGAAAAGCCAAACTGTGCCACCAGCTCTGCCTGAATCTTCCTGGGTTTCCGTTTTCGGTTGCGGTCTTTGAATCAGAACGCTGGGAAGTTAATAGGCAATCGAAGGGAAAGATGGGACTATTCTGCCAAACGGTGGACTCTGTTGCCCTGCAGGTGAGACGGCGAGTGAGGAGACAGCCCATGAAGGCAAGCCCTGACGCTTGGCAGGAGCAGTGCCAGCAGCTGCTGAACCTCATCTACGAGCGAGAGGACTCTGAGCCCTTCAGGCAGCCCGTGGATCTCTTCTCCTACCCTGTAAGTGCAGCTCCACACCCAAAATGGTTCAGCCTCTGGCAAAACATCCGTGCTGGGCATGTCTGTCCTCTTCCTTTATGAGCTGATGTTTTCAGGGAATTACCTGCAATAACTGTCAGTGGAAATAATTACTCGAGCCGCTGAGTGAACACTGAGGTGCCTTTATTGCTGTAGGGTTTGACAGCCTTGGCTGTTTTCTTCAGCCTTTACTATATTCTTGTTCTTCCAGGATTATCGAGACATTGTGGACACTCCCATGGACTTCAGCACTGTGAAAGAAACCCTGGAAGCAGGAAACTACACCAGTCCCTTGGAATTCTACAAAGATATTCGTTTAATATTCTGCAACTCTAAAGCTTACACTCCTAATAAAAAGTCCCGTGTAAGTAATACATTTCAATGCCTTTTTTTCCCAAAGATTTTTGACCTACATGAGTAAAACATGCGAAATAAGGTCTGAAGAGCAACTTCTGCACTGCTTGGTGTAAATAAAAATAACCAGTGTACACCAATTCTGGGGCCTGTGGTTGTAAATTTGCTTTGTTCTGCTCACTCAGATCAATTGAAACTTTCATTTTCATCTGAACTTTCTGAACTTAAAGCTTCTGAGGTGATGTTTAGTGTTAATAGCTTTTTCTTTAAATATTTGCAGCAGAAAACGGATCACAAGTTGCTTTTATTTTTTTCAGTAATGTGTTTCTGGAAGCGAGGCTGTCAGCTTGAAAACTGCATATTTATCTCTGTTCATCTATCTCAAAAAGGATCCTTTTTCAGTGTGTTGTTAATGGAAGTCTTCTGCAGTATTTCCACTACCAGAGGAGATGAGAGACTTGTTACTTTTCTAGTTGACTTGGTGTATTTGGCAATACTTTTGCACACTGTTGCCTGTGTTTCTCAGGTGCTAATCCTGCTTTTTTCTGCTTGCACTTAGAGGCAGAAAACATGGCTTGGATTGGAGCCCTAAGCAGAGCATGGCAAGAGGGAAAAGCGAGATCAAAATGTTGGAATCCAGATATTTTTGTGTGAACTAAGTAAAATGGCAACTGGTGTGTGACTGATCTGTAAACATGGCTGTGTTTGAACTGTGTTCCTGTGTCAGCTTTTCCCAGGCTATTAAGTGATCAAATGATTCTGCAGTTCTCAGGTGTTTTACTGGTGTATTGTTTATCCTCAGAGAAACCCCAGGTTGGCACTTGGACAGATGCACTTTTACCACTGTTGGTGCAAAATAGAGTTGGGGTGGTTGGTCTTCGTAGTATAAAAGTAGACAGAATTTTGTCTGTGGTTTCAGACATGAAATTGTAATAATTGTGAGGAGGGAATTTGTGGCTACACAGAGACAAGGCCTAGAAAGTGGGCAAGGAAAGGGTTTAAAGGCTTTGACATTGGGGTACAGAAATTGGGAACGAGGACTTCGTAGCTGGCTTCTGTGTGCAGCTGTGTAGGGCTGCATTGAGGACATTTCCTCAGGGAATTAAAGCAAAAACAAAGGTGAGGGGACAGCAGAATTCAGTTGTTTTCCCCTTGGTATTCCAGTTACCATGTGGGCTGCTTCCATACTTTATGGGGCTTGACAAAGGAGGCTGTATTCCAGTGATTTAGATATCAAGTTTCCTTTTCCTCTGGAAGTATTTTGTACTGGAAGTAAATCTTTTTCTGAAAACACTTTCTGTCAGGACAACACCCATGGACCATGGAAGGAAATTATCTGGAAAGGACCTTGTAGTGAAATGTCACCATGAATTTTTCCTTTGTGCTGCCAGCTCTGGACATCTCGGTGATTGTTTTTTGGTTGATCTTCAAGTTATTCAACTTCTGGTAAATGTGACTGTGCTTTCTCACCCCAGATCTACAGCATGACCCTTCGACTCTCTGCCTTGTTTGAAAATCACATGAAGAACATCATCTCTGAGTACAAGGCAGCCGTGCAGTGTCAGAGGAGGAGGCGGCCACGGTACCGAAAGCGCCTGAGGAGCAGCAGCAGCTCCCCCTCAACCAGCAGAGCATCCAGGTAATGTTGGAGTGGTGGGACTGCCTGGGAGCAGTGCTGGAATAACCAGGCAGCAAGAGTATGGCTCATTTCCTGCTGCAGTTGCTCTTTTGGGGGATAAAATCCTGCTCAGTTTCTAGTTCGTGCATAATTCTGCTAAGTGAGAGACTCTGTGGTTACAATTGTTCCCTCTGGAGGAAATGAAAGACCAACTGTCTCTTCACCTTTGTTGAGCTGAAAAAAGTGATGTCTAACACTCTCCTGCCTTCTGTCTGAGACATTAGCTGAGTAAATTGAGTATTGGTTTTAAAAAGGGAGATAAATTCTTATTCCTGCAAACTCATCTACTTTAGCAAACACATGATGTGTAACTATTTTTAGGGTTGTTACACCTGTGCAGGCACTGGGAAAAAGGCATTTGTTTGATAAATTTGCTGCAAAAATCAAGGGGAGGTTGGTTTTTGGTACTGACAGTTTTACCTCTGTGGGATGTTTTGTGTTTCCAGCCCCAAAGGGAAGCAGAAGCAAATGAAGATTCAACCTAAACCTAACCAGAATACCTCACTGCCCCTGACCAGGACTAGCTCTTCAGTCTCATCTCATGGTGAGGAGGAATGTTCCAAAATAGAGCCTTTGTCTTGCAGCAGCTTGTGTGTGCAGCTGGAATGTGATGTTTGAGACACGTGCTGGACACACCTGAGGAGGGAGCAGGTGGCAGGGGCATGGCAGTGTGCTGGCTGTAGGTTGTTGTAGCTGAGCTGGGCTGCTGGGAACTTATGGGTGAGGATCAGGGATTGGGAACCTGTGCCTGGCCTTGGCAATAATTAATCTAGTGACCAGAGCCCAGGCTTCCTCTATATGCGCTTCTCTCATACAGCATTTATGGATAAATTAATCTTACTGTGGATTACACCAAAAGGAATCTCTTTGTGGCTGCAGAGGCAGCTTGGTGAGATGAGCCTGACTTGGGCTGTTAACTCAGGTCAAAGAAAACCTCCCCAGCCCTGTAAATAGAGGATAAAAATCACTGTCACATTGTGGTGTCCTGTCTGAAGTTTCAGATACAGCAGAAGAACCTCTGGGTTCTGCCACTGGTGAAGAGCTGGAGGGTCAACCATCTTCCTCAGGCTCCAATGCACAGAACCGAAGTGGGAATGCTGTAGATCCAGGGAAAAGCAGACCAGTCAGGAGTAAATCCACACCAGTGAAACAAGGTGAGAAATAGTAAGATTCTGTTCTTTGACTGACTGGTTTCACTAGAGATGAAAGAGGTTCCTTCTCTCCAGTGTTTATGGTGTTATTGCCTGAGAGGAGCGTTGTATGTATTCCCAAATCACACCAAAACACTGAGCTTACTGGACTCCCCACAGTTCTGTGGTCTCTGCTCTGAGGTGTGGAATGCACAGGATTCCATGTGCGCTTCAGTGAGGTCCTTTCAGATCTCTCTTTGTGGTAAAGCTTGATTGTTCTGAAACTCCTCCAGTTCCTTCAGGAGTTACAATCAACAAACAAACCCAAAGAATCCCCACCCCAAAACCTTCTCCTTTTATTAATCAAGCTGAAACCAAAGATGAAAAGAAGTTTATAAAAAATGTAAGTATTTTTGTCCTGCTCAAGAGGAAGTGGTTGTGATTAGAAGGGGAGCACTGGGTGAAGCTGTGGTAAGTTGTCTCTGGGACGTGGTACTCAGGGTTTGCACTGAGTGGGCACTGCCTGACCCTGGAGCCTTTCCCAGTCCACAGCCCTGTGCTGTAGCAGTGCTGGATGCTGCAGGTGAGCTTCTCCTGTGTTAAAGAAGATATTTAATCTTCATTGTCAGATCCTTAACTCTAAAAACATGTAGAATTTTGGGTCCCAGGCCAGCAAGATGCTGTGTGTATTTTTACGTTAAGGTGCCCAACAGTCCTGGTGAGCTTTCTTGGGTTATTTCTTCTCCTGAGTTGTGCTTCCCTGGACTCAGCCCTTGGAGGACATGGATGGGGTGGGATGGGGGATAAACCCTGCTTGCAGAGGCCTGTTGTCAGAGCTTTGAAATGGATTTGAGTTTCTCCTGCCTTGGGGGATTCAGCTGACTGAGTTTTAGATGTTTGTGTCCAACCTGGTCGCTCTGGGCTCCTCTTACCGCCTGGATCTTCACTGAACTCTTAGGAGAGTTTGCAGTTGTTGCTTCCAGACTAGAACTGCGTTTACTCTGATGAGTTTTCCCTCAGAGCATCAGTTTGTGCCCCCAGCAGGTGAAGGGCGAGCAGCTCCGAGCTGGATCATTCCCAGCACAGCGGAGGGAGCTGAGGAGGATCCCAGAGGCGACTCAGGTGTGGTGCTGATGGGGCTGTTCTGTGTTTGCTCAGATCACCCTCCTGACGGGCCCCTCCCCAACGGAGACGGCCGAGAACCGCGGGCCGGAGTCAAGAGGAAGCTGCTGAGCGCCTCGGAGGAGGACGAGCACCTGGAGGAGGCTGAGGAGGAGGAAGAGGAGGAAAAGAAGAGAGAATTGAAGGAAAAGTCTGGTTTGTCTTCATCAGAAAGTGGGGATTCGGGATCCAGCTCCAGTTCGGAGAGCAGAAGCGGCTCCGATTCCGACTCGGAATCAACCTCCAGGACGGATCAGGATTACATTGACGGCGACCACGACTACAGCAAAGTGGTGCAGTCCAAGAAGCCCAAGCGGAAGATCAAGCGGAAGCTGGGCGCCGGGAAGCGGAGCTGGCAGGGCAGGGGCACGGG
>VWZF01005829.1:156583-172411 GCA_013396755.1 Sclerurus mexicanus | reverse complement strand
CGCCCCGCGGGGGCTGTGGCGCCGGCCGAGCCGGTGTCTCCGGAGCACCTTTGCCTGGAGCGGGAGCGGGGCGGGTGCGCATCTGTCGGGGTCTGCTGTTACCTCGAGAGACATGTCAAATCCCCGGCCCTGCGGGCTGAGCCGGGGACGTGTTCATTGCTGGGAGCTGGGGAGCCCTTCAGCTGCTGCCGTTCCGTCAGAGGAAGTGGAAATTTTAGTGAAACCCCAATCTCTGTAATGCAGAGGTTTTTCCAAGTCCCTGCAGATGTGCACGACATGCAAAATTGGTTTTGGTCTAGAATAAATCAGACTTGAGAGTGAATTTGGAACAAGCCAGACCAGTTTTAGAAACACTGATACTGGAGAACCTGGTTGCCAAGGGAAAACGAGGTGGTGGGGGATTAACTGCACTGCAGTTGTTACAGAATCCTCAACATCTGGGTCAGAACGTGCCTGTGCTACGTCACCTGTCTGGGGACAGCTGCAAACTGTTCCGTCTGTCCCAAGTAACGGGTTGGGAAAATACCATGAAAATGGCTCTTCACAGCTACTGTAAATCTGCAAAAAATGTCACTGATATCTAGAGAACATAGTTACTTCGTTGCCTAAAAGAAACATTGAAGTCAAAAAGTTATGAATTGATAAAGAGTGACTAAGGTTTAAAAAACAAAGAAAAAAAGAGAAAAGTGGATGGATTAAAATGCACAACATTTACCTTACTAGTAAATAATAATGTAATAGCGGAGGGTTCAAGAGCCCTCTCCTCTCCCCAGGTGAAAGTTTTCTCAGTATATATATCCTGAGTCTCAAAGTTGTCAGGTATTCAGAAAGTGTGACTATTTAACATTGCATAATGGAGATACTATGAAATTTGTGTACAAAGTGAAAGTGTTTGAACATTACTTGTAAGATCTTGCAATTTGAAGTGGATGTATCACAAACATGTCCCTTTGTTTTATTTATCTGATGCAATACTTTTGTCAATACTGGAATCACAGATGAGTTGCAAGAGACCTTTTGATCTTGGCTTATCTCCAGTTTGCCTTCTAGTAACTCTTTTTTTGCATTCAGAAATAGATACGTACGCATAACTTCTTTTGTAGTAATTTGATTTCTAGCATCAAAATTTAGAGGTAATTTCTATTGAAGTTTCTAATTGTTAGGTGAAACGTTTTATGCATTGATGGTTGTTTCATTTTTACCTTTTAATGACTTCCACACAGGCAAGTAGTTGTGAGGAAAACAGAGACTAGGGGATGAAGGTGGCCCTTGGACTTCAGTTTCACGTCTGCTTTCTTTGGATATTTGCTCAGATAAGAGGCTCCCCTTTTTTTTTCTCCCTATAAAAATGCTAAATATGCAGTTCCAGAAATTTCACTGTTATACCATGCTAACCACTGAGAATGGGTTTTTAGTGTTACTGATACTGGCACCTATGTATGCATGTGCATATACGTACATACATATAAATAAATTGGTTTTATTTTGATGTTGAAATCAACCACTTTTTGAAGTGGTTTTCTGTTCATCATGTTGTGAACCTTAGTGAAGAAAAAATAAATCCTTTTAAATTTTTCTTAGATACAAGTCTGAATTAGCAAAGCTTTTCTGAACCGAGTGCCAGGAGTCACTGCGTTGCTCCCCGGGCGGCTGCTGAGGTTGTGTCCCACAGCACTGAGATCACCCCCCCCCAGGCAGGACCTTTGCTTGTGGCTTCACTGCAGGTGTTCAGTATTTTGGGTAAAGCGTGGCCTCTCTGGCTGCACAGGGGGGGATGATGACTTTCACTGGAGTGTTCCGATATCTACTGATAGAAGTGTGCAAGAAATAAGCTTTCTAGTAACTATATTTCAGCCTGCACTAACTGGCTTCAGTTTCTGAGGAAACTGGACACTTCCTGCATTTTTATGAGGTGAAGTAACAAAGTTTTAAATTGTTGTGTAGTATTCACTACTCTATCAGATTCTCTACTGTAGTCTAAAATAGAAGTGAAGCAGACTGACTTTCAAAGCTGTTTTCTAGTGAATAATATGCCACATATACTGTTTGTTGTGTGCTTTTCTACAGAATGTGGACAAACTGTTTCTTCTCTGATTCTGAGGGCACTTCAGAAGAAGTGAAGAATTGATGCAAAAACCAATTCTACATATTTTCATAGTGCTGCTTATATTATTCTAGTTTTCTGTAGTTCAAAATTATCTCAGTTGTTGGGAGAGTATGGAGTTTTTTCACCTTTTTGTTTTTGGTTTTTTTTTTTTTATGGCTGCAATATTAAACTCTTTTCTAGTGGTGGGAAAGCTTACTGTGCTTTGGGGCAGGATTTGCAGTGAAGCAGCAGTGCTCTGTGGCACGCTGCTGTAAGCCATCCAAGGGTTGGCATCCAATATGTTGACCTTTAAAAGATAATTAATACTTTACTGTTATGAGAGGTATAAACTGGTAACATATTCTATGATCTTCCCCGTTTTTAAAGATTATGTAAAGAGGAGTGTCTTACTGGCTCTCCTCTAGCCCGTGATATACTTGATGGCAGTTTTTCTTGGGTACAGCTAGCCTTAATTAGTGTGGCTGCTGTAAATCTGAAGACTAATGCAAATGCAGTCTGAAAGGAGGGAGAGCGATGAAGATCTTTGCCCAAAAACTTCCATGATCACAGCTAATAGGGTTGCATTCCTAGGTTAAAATTTTCTTGAATGATGATACATATTTGCAGTGATGTCTGGAGTTCTCACAGAGATGATGTAGTAGACACTGACTCCTACATAATGCAAGGTAGAAGTGCACTGATTTATATAAATGCCTGCTTATTTTTTTGCTTTTTCTCTGTACTCTGAGCAGTAATGTATAGAGGGAGTATCGCAGAATCATTAAGGTTGGAAAAGACCTCCAAGGTCACTGAGTCCAACCTGTGACCCATCACCACCTTGTCAACTAGACCAGAGCACTGAGTGCCATGGCCAGTCATTTCTTGAACACCTCCAGGGATGGGGATTCGACTACCTCCCTGCACAGCCCCTGCCAATGCCTGACCCCCCTTTCCATGAAGGAATTCCTCCTGATGTCCAACCTGAACCTCCCTTGGTACAGACTGAGGCAGTTTCCTCTTGTTGTGTCACTTTTTGTCTGAGAGAGGCATTCTTGTTGTCATGGAACACTTTGCTTTGTTTTTGTGTTAATTTTCATTATGGCCCTCCTAGCTTTTCTATGTATTTCTGTTTTCAGACATGCTACAATAGTAATGGTTTTTAATGTGGGTTTTTTTCCCAATGATCCCTTGGTGCTGTGCTAACTTAAGAAAATGCAAGGGATCTTTTCTCACGCCTTTGTGTGAGTTAAAATGAGCATAATTTGTATCATTCACTTGTCTGTGAGAATGGTGAATCATACTCAGTGAGTGAAGGAAATGAAACAGGTGCAGACTTAGAAGCAGAAACTAATATGATGTTGGCAGACACACAACTTCATGTTGTGGTTGCTTCCCTGCTCCTACTGTATGATGTCAGTAAAATTAAATACCTAATGTGGTTTGTCACCATCTATTCCTGTGGGTTTTTTTAAATTAAAGAAGAGCTCTCATAGAATATAATTTTTAAAGTAAGTTTCTTTCGAAATCTAATGAGAAATGTTAAATGTCTTTCACTCTGATATTCACAGGTTACTTCAGTGAGCACTTTTGTTTGAAGATGTAGGGCAACAATTCACTACTAGTAAATTCATTCTGTGGCCTACATTTGCTGTATAAAACCCTGATGAATAAATGTAATGCACATGCAAAGAGAATTTATATGATTCTTTTACGTGTGACTGGATCATCTCCCACAGAAATAGACAGGAGGCTCAACACAGAGCCCCCCTAGGACTGCTGTCCAGTTCTGGCCTGTGCCTTCAGCCAATTTCTTGGATACATAATAGTTAGGAAAACCTTAAACACTTCAGTCTGCTTCTGCAGGACGGTTTAAGAGAAGACCTATCCGTAAACAGGTGTTCAGAGGTGGACTGATATTTTACAGGACTTTGCCCTAACTTTACACTAACTGACAGGCAGAGGTGAAAGCTAAAGCAAGACAAAATGTATTACTCTAACAATGAGAATACCTAGTGTTGCTGTAAGTTGTCATAATTCTCCCTACCCGTCAGATGCTTGAGTTTGTTTCTTGCAAATAAAATTGCCATCATTCTGAACTACTGTTCTATATGACTATACTACGCTTAAATAACACAGGTTCCCTCTGCATGTGCTGAGATACCGTGGAAGGTACTGAATGAAACTTCTGACTGAACTTTTTTTTTTTCTTCACCTGTGCTAATTCTGTTACAAATTATTATAAGTTTTATTATGACTGGTTAACTGCAGAGATAATTTTTTTTCTTTAGATCATACTGTGGGTACGTCCAAAGTTAATTTGTGCTTTAGAGTACCTTTCTGCTTCAGTTTAATGCTACATGCCTCAGCCCAAAAGAGGAGAGATAAGGGAGATATTTCAACTTGGAGGAAGCTATTAAAAAATTAGGAGGTTCTTATTAGCCTTTTCAAACTGTAATGATTTTCCAGTACTGTTTCAGAAATGTTTCAGCCATAAATCATATTGTCTTAAAAGAGCTACTGGCCTGCCAGCACTGATAAGTAATTGAGCATTATTATGGTACAGTACCTGCTGAACATTAGTTTGGTTAATGTTACTAGAATTTTATTATGGAGCTGTTGACTTGATCCTGTGTACAAATAAAATAAAACTTTTTTTTGTGTATGGGAATATAATCTATAGATTACTTTTATTTTCTAGATGGTGACATTTGGGATCTCTGTGAATACATAAGATTGTTCTTCTGGCCATTATTCACCAATAAAATGTGGCTAGTGATACCTGTTTCTCTGATGTGTGTAACACCCAGGTTTTTCCCCCAGGTCTTGCTTTCCCAAATTGAGGCAAGGAAGGTCGAGTACCCTGGCACTAACCCTGGCAAAATTACTGCAGCCTCAGTGCTGTTCCTGCTGCAGTCCTGCCTGTTCCTGAGTGGGGTGTCCCGGTGTCCCTTGGCAACCTGATCAGTTCCAGAACTTCCAGCTGGAGATTTAAGGTTGTGTCTGAAAGTGGAAGTAGGATTCCCTTCTGTCAAGTGCTGCTGCAGTTCAGAATTCCTGTCATTTAACATCAGCTTTCTACAGATGTTTTCAAGGTCACAGGAAGCATGTGAAGGAAGAAACTGAGGTGGAAAGGTAGTCACAAGTGCGTTCTGTAGCTTGTTCACTTTGTTTTTTAAAAGCAGGTGGATATAGAACCTTGTTGCCCACTGCGTTGGGGCTGTGTTTTGTGTACTGGACCTGTTTGCTTGCTTTCAAAGCAACACTGTGTGTCCCCTTGCTCCCTGTTGCTGGTTTTTACTCCTTTTCCGCTGCACTGACAGCCAGACTTAGAGACTGTTAACTCCATCATCCTCTCCACTCACTGCCAGGATTTGTGCTGGGTACTCCTAGCATCTTTAGCAAAATAAGCTTCTTTGTTTTACGAAAGAAAGATGAAACAACTCTGAGAACAAGGAGTTACTTACAGATATGCATATGCATATGCATGTGGAGTTAAGGGAATATTCTAACAGAGTCATGATGTGCAAGTATCACCATGGGTCCCTTTCTCCTTAGTATTTCTCCTCCTGGTTTCTCTGGTATGTGTTTACAGTCTGTTTTCAATGTATGGCTGTGTCCCAGGACTGTGAATTCATCTAGAGATGCCAAGATGCCATGATCAAAAGAACATAATTCTTTTTCTCCATGGTAAGGCTTAAAATGTCAATCTTTTTTCTACTCAGGTGTCTGTCCTTAGTTCATTCCTTCTGTCTGGACCAGTGCTGGTGGTGACAATTTGTGTTTTAATATTTTCTCTAGGAGTAAGTTGTTCTCCATTTCGCTGAGCAAGAACCCTTGTGGAAGTATGGGACAAGGAGAAAGCCCACTGTCCACATGTGACAAACTTTCTGTCCATCCTAGACAGGAATGACAAATTATTGCTGCTGGGGACTGGTCTTTTAGTTTGTACTCTTTAGTTGTACTCAGTTCTCAACCCAGGTAACTTGTCAATTCGTGTCACTTCAGGTCAGCAAAAGTTCTTCCTCCACTTAGCAAGGAGAATCAGGAATGATTAATCAGGAGTGGCTGGTGTTTTATCTGCGAGTAGCTAATAAGCCCCACAAATTAAAGGTAGTGAGCTGTGTTGGGTTTTCAAGAAGGCTGCTGCACTGTCAGACACAAGTGAAGGTGACAAACATGCATCCAACTGCTGGGACTCCCGTCTTCCCCATAGTGGTTCTCTGCACAACATGCAGGGATGCTTGGAATAACAAGGTTAATCTTACCACGTAACTGCCCCACTGTTGGACTGGGGTTGGTTGTGGGTTGTACTGTTTGATTTCTGACTTAAATCAGCTTGCAACTCTGAATCATTTTATAGCTTTGTTTGCTGAATACAAGAACTGTCTTGCCCAAGCCATCTATGAATGGGTTGCTGGGATCACATCACTTCTGGTAAACATCTTGCAGTCCTTATTTCGCACCTCAGATATAAAGAGGTGGGAAAAACATGTATTCCCCTTCTTTTACACGACAACTGTAAAAGCTCAAATGAAGCCTGATTTACCCATTCTAATCAAGGACCTAGAGGACCTAGAGAACACATTTAGCAACTCCAATAACTTAATTTTGATTGGTCTGAGACTTTTTACCAGTTTTCTAAATAGATATTCATTATCTGGAGATAATGTGCAGTCAGGAGGCTGTATCTCTTCTGTCTGCTGAAAAGTTCTATTTATGAAGATTATGAACTTTAGTCTCGAGTGAGAGTCAGCTGACAGAGCTCCAGTTCTTCCTTTCAGGATTTTTATCCTATTTCTACCTGTTGATTTTGTTTTTTAATACCTGAATTTTCATAATTTGATTTAAATTGTTCGTATGTCCCATTACAGCATGTAGCATAATAGAAAAAAAAAAATCCACTAATATATTATGATACATTGGACATGTGTCTTGCATCTGAAGTCAGTGGATGATGTTGAAATCTGTTTGGCCAATTGGAAAAGCAGGTATGGTGGCAATATTGTGTGTTTAGTCTTCTGCATTAATAAGAACAGGAGTAGCAAAACAAGTCTGAAGATTCTTGGGCACTTGATTAGTGCCCAGTCTTGGAAATGTAAGGCGATGCTACAGATAGACACTCTCTGTGTGACAGGTGTCTGCACTTTTTACAATAGTACTCTGTGAAAAGTCCTTTTCTTTAGCTCTTGTTTGGAACTCTCTACATTTCTTTAAAGTCTCTTTTAATGTCCTTTCCTGGTGTTAGAGTACCCATGGCTTTTAATTTAGGCTAGAATTTAAATGTCAAATAATTCTAGCTAGGAAATCACTGTTGCATGGGATGAGCTTCAAAGTTCACATCATGGTTTATTAAAAAAAATAAAATTAAATCATACAAGCAAATTAAAAAAAAATAAAAAAATTGAAAGTCCATGGGTGGCTCAAGCACTTTTCTTTCAAATGCATGAACACGTGCACGTGCCTGTGACTTATCTTTAACAGGTTTTTCAAACTTAATGAAGTACTTTCCAACAATCATTCTTGGGCAATTTAACAATGCAGTTCCCTGCAAGTATCACCGTAGTATCTGGCTTGAATACCTACTCAGGGTTCTGAAGTGTTTACCTTGCCTAATGACTATAAAATTGGTATTCTTTTGGGAGGCTGGAGTTATTATTCTGCAAGTCTTGCCAGGGAGTGGACTGCAAAGTTTCTTTGAGGACACAGACTGTCCCAGAGAGCCTGTGATGTGTTCTGAGCAATTCCATTGTGAATGTTGCAGAGGGATAATTCAGATTACAGAAACGCAAGAAATGCGTAGATTAAAACTCTACTTTTTTATTATATCCAGTAACTGTGCTCAGTATTTTGTTGTAGTACACCTTTAACAGGTCGATGAGGTGATTTAACTTAAACATTTGCAAGCATTTATTTTTTAAATGGAAAACTTTGTATTCTTTCTCAGTTGTAAATCTTTGTATTTTTCTTTCAGATTACTCTTTACATCAGTAGAAATGGACAGCAGCAGTTTCATTCAGTTTGATGTGCCCGAGTACAGCAACACTGTTCTGAGCCAGCTAAATGAACTCCGCTTGCAAGGGAAGCTCTGTGACATAATCGTGCACATCCAGGGGCAACCGTTCCGTGCCCACAAGGCTGTGTTAGCTGCCAGCTCCCCATATTTCCGTGACCATTCAGCATTGAGCACCATGAGTGGCTTATCCATATCAGTTATTAAAAATCCCAATGTTTTTGAACAGTTGCTTTCTTTCTGTTACACTGGAAGGATGTCTTTGCAGCTGAAGGATGTTGTCAGCTTTCTGACTGCAGCCAGCTTCCTGCAGATGCAGTGTGTCATCGACAAGTGCACACAGATCCTGGAGAGTATCCATTCAAAGATCACTGTTGGCGATGTTGACTCTGTCACTGTTGGTGCTGAAGAAAATTCCGAGAATCGCAATGGCGTTAAGGACAGCAGCTACTTTGCCAACCCTATCGAGATCTCTCCTCCCTATTGCTCTCAGGTGCGACAGCCAACAGCAGGCAGCGATCTGCGGATGGAAAGTACTCCAGGCAAAACTCTACGCAGTCGTCTGCAAGAAGAAGGACATTCAGACCGAGGAAGCAGCGGGAGTATCTCTGAATATGAGATTCAGATTGAAGGTGATCATGAGCAAGGCGACCTGATAGTAAGGGAAGGTCAGATTGCAGAGGTGAAAGTTAAAGTGGAGAAGTCTGACAGGCCAAGCTGCTCAGACAGCTCTTCCCTCGGGGATGATGGATATCACACTGAAATGGTGGACGGAGAGCAGGTGGTGGCAGTAAATGTTGGTTCCTATGGGTCTGTCTTACAACATGTTTATTCATTTACCCATGCCTCATCCCAGGCTTCAAGTGTGTCAGAAACCTTTGGGAGCCTGAGCAATACGAGTCCTTCAAGGTCAATGCTGAGCTGTTTCAGAGGGGGTCGTGCACGCCAAAAACGAGTACCTACGGGTCACTTGCATAGTGATGTTCAGGGCTTGGTGCAAGGGGGTGACAGTGAATCCATGGTGAGTAATCCAGGATATGAAAATAGTCCACGGGAAAGAAATGCAAGAGGTCATTGGTATCCATACAATGAGAGGCTAATTTGTATTTACTGTGGGAAATCTTTCAACCAGAAAGGGAGCCTTGATCGACACATGCGATTGCACATGGGAATAACTCCTTTTGTGTGCAAGTTTTGTGGAAAGAAATACACCCGTAAGGACCAACTTGAGTATCATATTCGTGGTCACACAGATGACAAACCCTTTCGCTGTGAGATCTGTGGAAAATGCTTTCCTTTCCAGGGTACACTAAACCAGCACTTGCGAAAAAATCACCCGGGGGTAACAGAAGTGAGGAACACGGTCGACTCTCCAGACAGAACAGAAGCATTTGTGGAACAGAAAGTAGACAATGATGCTTCAGCTTCTGAAGCCATGGATTCCAGTATGGAAGTTCATGCAATGTCTAACACATCTGATTAAAATACTACATTCTAAGTGCAACAAAAAGAAGCACACTACTAACGTATTTTTAAATTATTTTATTCATTTAATAATCTTCAGTACAAATGTAATTTTCCTGACCTTCTGGAAATCAATTAGAAATGGTTTCTGGAGAAGACTACCCAACTATTATTTGTTTTTGAAGGAGGCTGAGTTTTTTGGGGTTTATTTTTTACTTTTGAAGATGCTCAGAATATAAAGACTGTGCTGGGAAAAGGATAGGAAGAGTCTGCTGAAGTGTCCCTATTGATTGATCTGGCAAGACACAAACTCCAGTGGAGAAAGATATTAGAATAAGATTGGTGGTTCTGCTGGATGCTCCAAGAAGCTGTAAGTTCCCGTATTTTCTGAAATCCTGTTGCTGGTAATGCAGCAGTGGGGAGAGAGAATATCATAGGTTTGATTTCTCTCATGTCAAAATGAAATCTGTTTGCTCTTATTAACTGGTTTTGGTAGTCTGTTTATATATATAAGTTTGCTTTATATATATAAAATTCTTTCACTTTTCCTATTCTGGTTGAGGTGAATGTAAAAGTATGTCAAGGCTGATACCATATACCACTCTTTCAATTGCTAGGATTCCTCTCTCCTTAGGGTTTAGGACTTCAGACTTTGGGAGGATGGTTTTGGTTTTAAAGGAATGTTGTTTGATTTTCATTTTATTAAACTATTACTTTGTGTGCAAAAGTGAGCAAAGTGAATTACCTTGTTTTAATAGCTTTGCTTTATACCATATGTAAACCAAATGCCATAAATCTATTAAATTATGGTTAAATTGTTGAGGGGTTTTGTTAGTTGTCTAGAATTCAAGCTGGACAACCTGTGGTGCTGACCTTTTTATATATATAGAGATAGATATATCTATATATATATATATATTAAAAAAAAAAAAGAAAAAAAATATTAGCAAACCTAAAAGTAGCATTGTGGTTTTAAATGTGTTTTGACTGGCCTCAGAATCTACCTTCATTTCGTACTGTAGAACCATACCAGGTAATTAAATTTAACTTCATCACTCTTCCTGGTTGGTTAAAACCAGAGAGAGATGTAGTTTAAACCACAGTATTTCCAAGCAGTATTTTAATAGGTCTCTTCACAGAGAACTGTTTTCAGGTGCACGTTGACTTCCTACTTAAAGCTCCAAGTGATATGCCAGCACTTGGAATTTGTACTTTTTTTTGTATAAAAAAACAAATACTCTATGGGAATATTGAGCAATATGTCTGTTATTTCATGTGTGAGTATTTCAGAGTTGCTATGGCTTCTCTGCTATTTTCAGTGGTTGTTTTCTGCATAAAGGAGCTATCAACAACTTTAAAAATACTCTACATCTTTTTATTTCACCAAATATATGTTTTTAATATGGTGCTAACTTCATAATTTAGGTCAGTATAATATATAAAATGTGAAATGTAATAGTAACAGTTAAGCAAAAAAAAAAAAAAAAAAAGTCCCCACCAATAAACAAGCAAAAGCCCCCACCCTACACAAACCACCCCCCCAAAAAAACTCTCAAAAACCAAACACAACCAAACAAAACACACCACACAGATCAATATCTTTAAAAACCTCAAAAGCATGGACTGGCAAACACTACTGTGTAACATTCTACCTGAATCATTAAATTAATCACATGCTTCTTTAAAATACAGGTTTTCTATTACTGGGTCTTATGTTTGTTTAGCTGATACTGAAAATACATCTGTGAACATGCTGTTTAACTCCTGTAATTTAGAAAATGAAAGCTCATTTCTAAATTACAGGAAAGCTGAAAGGTGGGTTTACTATGTTGTAAAACTTTTTTGGTCCCTGGGAAGTTGGGGCATATTTGTGCAGTAGCTTTATTAAATACACTAGTTCTTAATATTGTGACAGTCTGCAATAAGAACTAATTTCACAAAATGTGGATTTACAGTATAACCCCCGCCTGCTCCATTGGAGCAGTTTCAGTTAAATTGGGTGCATCATTTGCCTCTTTATCCCAAAACTGCCTAAATAAAGAAGCAGAGGGTAGGGAGACGTTTCTCTCCTTGAAGCAGCCGAACTTTGTTTCCAGTAAAGGAAGGCATAGTCTGTGTCTAGGACAGCTAGTCTGTATGTTTACCCACCTAAAAACATGTTGATGTTTCTGATACAGTTTTTTCCCTAAATGTTTGTTTTAAGCAATTAAATGAAGAAAAAGAAGGAAAAAAAAGGTGTGTTTTGATAAATTAAGTTTGAGAGATGCAAAATCCAAGAAATGTACAGTTATTTTTAACCCTTTATCTTGAACCTGTGCTGTGGTGCCTTTGGTGTGACTTTTTCCCTGGAAGAATGAGTTGAGGATAGCAGGATATGGGTACAAATTTTATATTTCCTGAATTTCTCTGTGTCACAATCTTAACATTATTTCAATCTAGTTCTTTGTATTTGTAAATGTATTAAAATGGTTTGAGTTTACCAAAGAGTGACTTATCCAAAATTGTCTCAGACAAAAGCAAACAAAAAACATCTCGTTGATTGTACAGGTTCAGGTTCAAACCATTGTAAGGGGACTGTTAAGGGGCAGGAAATGATCAGTTTTTAACATGATCCAGCAGCGTGCAAGTCCCGCTTGCCCTGCTTGTGCCCGTTCCCTCCCTGGGGGAAGTGTTCCTGATTCCCAAGCCATAGCCCAGCTCTGCCCGGCCCCCCAGGCTCTGCTGAACACCAACAGCACCCCTGGCAGCAGCAATTCCATTGTGCCTTGTCACACAACGGGGTGCCAGGATCAACACTGTCACAGACACAAGGCATGACCTGATGAATTCATGTCACCAGTCCAGCAAGCAGGAGGCTGGGACACTTTAGCAACCATGGAAACGTGTCTTGTGTCTGTCCAGTTCTCAGCACAGAGCTGTTACACATTTCATTTACAATAAATGCAGAAGTCAATAAAATATGTGAAGAAATATTTGACATAAAAATAAATGGTGAAATTACATAGGCTGGTTCATAATTGAGTCTCTTCTTAATCTACCTTTTTAATTCTAGACAAATGTGAAAGCAGTGACAGTGTCCTTTCCTCTAGATGCTTAACCTATTTTGACAAACTGTGAAAATAAAGGATTTTATACCTTTGCTAATGTTTGTGGTTTGAAACTGTTATTTTAGTTTTCTTCCATATTATTTCTTTTAAACTTGTAAATACACTTAGAAGATAGCTTTGTAAATACTTACAGTATATTAAAAGTTCAGTTTGGTCACTGAGGCCTCAAGATTGGCTCTGGTTTCTTAGTGTGAAATCTTTCTGTAGCATAAAGGATACTGTCAGTTCACTGTCAGCAGGGTAGACTGTAGGCCTGAAATTGAGAGTTTTAATGCAGTCTTCCCCAGCATAAATTCATGGTTTATGCTGAAGCCTTTGGTTTACTTTTACACAAAACAATGAGGCCTTTTAATATGTTTAGGCTGAATTATGGGAAGAACAACGAGAAAAAAATCAAGGGCTGGGAAAATATTGAATGAGCTTTACCTTTATATATCATTTGAATTTTTGTATTAGTTTACTGTGATTCTTTTATTGTCATTTTTCTAAACAGGTTTCACATGAAACCATTGAAAGGGACTCAAATATGCAACACCTAATCTATTTTCCAAGGGAATTTTACCCTTGCATGGTGCTTTTTGACTGGTCAGGGTTATTTATTAAATTTTATATTTGAAAGTATTTGGGGAATTATGTAAATTCTTTATATGAATCTCTTTATTTCATGAATTGTAAATTTCATAATACTCAGTGATTGAATTGGAAGTTTAGTAAAGTCATTCAAAATGTTCAAAGTTTATAATCTGTGTGCATTTTACATATATTTTAACAAGTGCCAGAATAGCTGTATTTAATATGTAGATTTAATACTACTTGCACATCCCTCTGACAGCATTAACTTAAGTTATGCAAGTTTACATTAAAAAATAAAAAAGCTAAACAAACAAGTAAGCCTGGGACATGAGTTCCTGTATTTCTTCAGGGGATGTGGAGCCATGTATCACTGACTGAGCAGGTTTGCCTCTTGCTCCCGTAGCTCCCTCCTACCATGGCAGATCCAGAACTGCTGACTCTCCCATTCCCACAGGGACTCAGCCTTTGGACTCGGACTGTGAGCCTCTGGTTGTAGGTCTGGTTAGAGTAGAGTTCTTGCACGATTTTAACAGTGTTTGTTTCTGACTGAAAAATTGTATTTTTAAAAAACTTTTATTTGTATGGTTGTTTTTCATGATAAATAATTGAACAGTTTGAATGACTTGACTTGGTGTCATTATCTTGCAATATAAACCGGGAACCTCACACCTCGCACTTCATCGCCATGTGAAGTAAATGAAGCTAGCTAAGCTGATGCTGTAACATCTAGTAACTTGCCATTAAGGATTATTTTATAGCATGAACTTTAAAATATTTATTCAAATTATATTTTACTCTTGTATTCACTTTGGTTTTAGATTTGTGACATGAATATTTCCGTGCTGCTTTATTTTGTTCTGATGAATTTGTTTCTTGCTTGTAAATTGCTTTTTTTATGGTATAAAGTCAATCAGAATTGCTGTTTGTAAATTAAAATGCTTCTAGAGCAAATCTGTGGTGTCAGTGTCTCCATTTAATTACTTAATTACTAAGGGGCTTGTGTTTCAGATGCTACTCCTGAAGCGTGATAAAAAGTTGCACTTTGATACTCATGTACCAACTAGGAATCAAAAATCTTTAGAGACAAACTGCTCTTGAAGTTTCTCTTTTTTGCCAGCACTGTTTAGTTCTGAATGGATGATATTTGAGTTTTGTACTTTTATGAAGGCTCGTACTTCTACATCTACCATCACACTAAGCTTTTTTTCTAGTTACATAAGAACTATGTGTATAGGACCTAATAACACGGAGTGAGCACAAGAGATCTCCCTTTCTCCCAGATACCTGAAGTTCTGCTGTCAGAAAAAAGGGTTAAATAGTATCAGGGAAGATCTTTATGATGGAGTGCAACAGAAAGCTTAGGAAGGCAGAGCTCTGAAAAAATGTCCATCTGTACTGCACTATAGATGAGGCCCTTGTTCAAGACACATGTTCTGATATGAATTCAGAAGGCTTGTACTGTATAAAACAAATGACAGCAGGTATAGGCAGGAGAGGAAAAGATAAAAGGTCTTTGGAAAGAGCATCCATGACTCTTTCCTGTCATTAAAACAAAAGAGGGTTCTGAAGGATGATGTTTTGAGATAATTTTTTGAGGTTCATCAGTATGAGGCAGTATCACAGAAAGTACAAAAATGCTTGTTTGAAAACATAGTAAGTAGACAAAGAACAGTGACCCTGGCTAGGTATAAGGGAGATGTGAGGATAAGAAAATAGACATGTTGAGGATTAACAGAAAAACACATAAAAATGAAGACACACAATTGCTTCTGGAAGAGAAAAACATGGGAAAACAGTGAAGGAATATTAGAAAAGCGACAAGATTAGAAAACTGTTTAATGATTCAAAACTTGCTGATCTAGTCACAGCAAACTGGAATGAGGATGTTACAATCAAATTTTCACATGTAACAGATGGTGTCTCTCACTTCAAGAGCCATTCATAAAACAACAGAAGACTTCACAGTATCTGACTAGTCTTTCTGAAGATTGGTTTCTCTCCTTGTATAGTGAGGAAAATCTGTTATGAAGACAGGGGGTTCCACTGTGCTCAGGTAGGAGATGACATAGGTCACTTGGCTGTGCAAACTGACTGGCAGTTTCAAATAACCCCTTTGCCAGTTTTGTCCACGTGAAGATGTGGAAATAAAGGAAATTATGCCGGTGTGTATCATATTATTTTAAAATTTTAAAAATGCTTCTAACTAATAGCATAATTCTCATATGCTTTGCACTTAACACTTAGAAAATATTCAGTTTTTCTTCTAATTCCCTTTCTCTCTAGCTAACCTTATGATGCATTTTTGTTGCATGGGTTTCCAACTTTATCTAGTTCTGTCTAGGGATACACCAGTGACCTTGGGTAGTTCGTATTTGTTTGAAGTTGCAATCCATGGCAATAATTACAGTGTCACAGTACAGTATTTGTGGTTAAACTTCAACTTACCTGCTCGTTTAGGGTTTGTCCCTAATAATGTAGAAAGTACTTCAGATTATTTCAGCAGAGATATACAATAAAAGAACTTTATTGTATAAAATAAAGTAATTCTTGTGAGATGACATTCTGCACCCCCCCCCCCCCCCCCCGCG
>VWZF01005829.1:3641-154123 GCA_013396755.1 Sclerurus mexicanus | reverse complement strand
CGCGGAGCGCGGCAGGTGCGCGTGCGGGGATCGCCGTGCTCTGGCGGGGCCGGGCGGCTCCCCCCGGCTCCGTGGCCTCTCTCGGAAGGGCCCTGGGCCCCCACCCAACGGGCGGTGCCGCTCCGGTGCCGGGCCGGCGGATCCCGCGGCCCTGCCCGGCAGCCGGCGGCCTCGGGGCCGGCCCGGTGGCGGAGAGGTGGGACGGGCTCCGTGCTGACACGGGAGGTGGTGCTGCCAGCGCGAGGCCGGCGGACAGTGGAAACAGCCGCGGTACGGGTGGGACGTGTGGGTGGAGCAGATGCAAACGAACAGCCTAGGGTTGGCCACCTCCTGCAGCGGTCTTTAAGAATAAATTTGGAAACTGTATATCATGTGGATGATACTGTGCAGGTCCTGTTAAGAGCCTTGATTGGCTGAGGTCTGTTTTGAGATCACTTCAGACAGTTTTTGGTGTGGCTTCAGCAGGTTTCAATCAGTCTGGGGCTTTGCAAGTAGCGGAGAAGAAACCATTGCTGAAATTCTCGGTGGTGGAAGTGCATCAGGCCTTTTGTCTGCAGTGTGTTCTGAGCCCAGCAAAGTGGAGTCTGTGTAGTCTCTTGTCTTAGCGATTATTGAAGAACAGTGAAATCTGGGCTGGTCTCTGTAAAATATGGACAGATATATTTTGCCTCAAAGACTTTATATATGAATGTAGCAATCTGTGCCTTTTATGTTCAACAGATTTTAAAGTCAGATTTTTTTTTCTAATGCTGACCATTCATGCTGTGCCTAATAGTTATTTTCCATGTATAAAAAGGACAGAAAGACTGTAAAGGATAGAACTATGTGGTCCTGTGTGTTCGTTTTTTTTGTATGTTTGCCTGTCCTGAATGCTATAGCACCAGTTTGAAGAAAAATATTGCAAAACTCTTTTTAAACTGAGTTATTTTATTCATATTTCGGTTTTTGTGCTTTACTTTAGTAAAGGGATAACATCTTGAAGTTGAGGTGGGCATTAATTACGGGCTTTGTCTTTTACTAAAATGCTATACCATGCAGGATGAACAACATGCATTATGTCTCTCATTTTGGTTGAAATACTGAAGTGGATTTTTAACCATCTTTAACTTGTCATCTTGATTCTTTTATGAATTTTTTAATGAACATTTTTTCATGCAGGGAGTACCTCCTGAAAGAGTTTTGGGTATGTGGAGAGAATACTGCTTATCCAGTGAAAGATACCAGTGGTTCCTACTGACATCAAAGCAAGCCATTTAAAGTCTGGAAGATAGACTTTTTTGATGTGGAGGCTCCCTAACAATAGAAGGGAAATAGAGACTGTGGTAGAGAAACAGTAGTAACACCATGTGATCTGCAGTGATTTTTAGCTTTATCAAACCAACACAGGCTTTAATGGGACTTTCCTGTCAGTTTCCATAAGAGAGTAGCTATCTTTGAGGTAATTTTCTTCTCAATTGATGTATAATTTTCTTAAACATTAGGTGTTAGAAAAGGTGGGGTAAGACATAAGAGGAGAAAAGGGAAGAACTATGCTTAATATGACTAAACATTAGCAAAATAAGTTAGCCAAACAGTATTTTTCTCAGGTTTGTTGCTGATCATGTTTGGTGGAAGAGCTGTGGTGTTATTTGCTGATACAAAGATACAAAATCTACTGTATTTGGGTTTGTGCTCATTCTGCTTTATTTAGTTAAGCCTTGAGGAAAGTGATGTGAGAACAAGTAGCATAAAGCTCTTTGAAAGAAGTGAGTAGAACCAATAAGCAACTCATATGGGCTTGGACCTTGTGTTGATTGACAGAGTGAGAGAGTTACAGGCACATATTTGGAGTATATTTAGCTATGAAATTCATAATATGTTGCTCTTTCCTCTGTGATGTATTCTTTTATTTTAAGTTTAGAAATTTTTCACATACCAATGAAACTAGAATGGGGAACTAGAGATGGATGTTGAGAGAGAGGTAAAAATAAAAATACCAGAATGCATGTATTAGGTGAAGAGTGCCCAGTTTGAGAAGAACTGAGTTGTAAAACAAATGTCACCATAATCCTGTTTCCTGTTATTTACAGGAATGTCATGCTTTTAAACGAGATAAACCTGCTGAATAGCCAGAGATAGGCCCGACAAAGGGCTAATGGAGGTGTGCAGCAAAATGGGTTGAGTGCACAGCTGCCTTATTCCACTGTAAGTATACAATTGTATTTAAAGTTACAGGTATTTTCATATTTTCACTTACATTTGATACCAGATTGCAGAGATTACTGTCTGTAAATTCTGTTTAAAGAACTTAAGAGTCGTGGTAGTATTTTACTGTAATATTGCAGATACATACTTCTTTTCCTGTACCAGTTTTGTAGATTCCCTTAAAGTGTAACTTTTCTAAATATGTGTCTTGGCCTTCTAACCTATGCGAGTTTGCAGGCTTACTTGAAGGATAATGACTGTTAATGGAGGACTGGAGAGAGCTCTTGGCTTGATATGCATCTTCACTTGGGGATTTTTATTATATATTATTTGTTTTTTGAAGAGGACATGTATTGCTTTTGTAGTTACTGTTGTTAACCTAGAAGTATTTTTCACTTTGTTCCCTTCGACATGCAGAAGTGGTTTCACCCTCTTTGTGTTTATGTTCCATTGTTGTGGGGTCACTGCCAGTTAACATATGATAACTATGTTTGCATGGTCATAAAGGCTGATTATTTTTTGCGAGGTGCCAACAGGCAGCCTCCATGAGCTAGTTTTGTAGGGTGGCTCCCACTGCATATCAACTGCATGTAGTCTGGGTTAGGATAACATAACGTTTTGCAGCGGAACTCCCCCCTGCAATATGAGAAAGAAGTGGCTGCTGAAATGGCAGTGCAGTGTTCTTTCAGTAAAGTAAGAATGGCTGTTCAAGGATGGTACTTCTAAAAAGTGACAGTGGGAGGCTAGATTGGAAAATCTGATGCGATATCTTCCATGAATTTGTGTGTATTGTAGTCAAGGTGTCTTCACCCAATCATCTGCTGGAATGAGGATTGCTTCCAGACCAGTTAATTCTAAATCAGTCTTCTGACACGCAACTTAAGATCCTGTGAGATAATAATTTTGAAATAATTTTTTACAGTTTAGGAACATTATGGTTGTAACAGCCTTTTTATTATGAAATTGTGCATACAGCTCTTAAACTAGGAGATTGAGATGTTGCATTCATAGTAATTTTGAAAAAATGGGACAACCTTCTTTTTCTTCAACTTGTAGAAAGTTAGTGCACCTTTTTGGAGTAATGATTGCCACAGATGTCATTGTATGCAGATTGCCTGTGGCAGTTACTTTGAAAAGCTGGAATTTGACTTGTGGAACAACTAACAAAGCAATCCATGGCGTAACAAGTGCCTGGTCAAGTAAAGGGTATCCTAAAAGCCTGACTTGTATTTTGGATGTTGTCTTTAACATATTCATAACACTCAAGAGTTTGGGACCTGGATTCTGAAGTTGTTTCTTAAACTCACCACAGCAGCTGCTTCTCTGCTTACAGTTGAACTCATCTCAGTACATGCACTGGAGAGGTGGAAGCAAGAGAGTTGAGAGAATTTTAATAAGGGAAATCAACTCTGAATCTGCTTTTTCATGAGTTAGACTTTATTCATTGACAGCTGTTGGGAGATGCTGCAAGAATTAGTTTTGCAGAGTTCGGTTTGCTCAGGAACGATGTGTGTTATTGAAGAATAGTATTTGCTTCAGAGATTTCAATTTATGGTCAGCTGAATTAATCTACAGTCTCTTAAAAATATAGGAGTTTAGTTAAAATCCTGTTTCAGTCTGTTGAAGAGTGACAGGTCTAGTGATCCTAGATCTGGGACGTGGCTTGCTTTACTAGTTTTGCTCAACTTCTGTATTTGTGCTGGTAGTATAACAGTGACTAGTGTAAGCTGCAGCACTAAACTTGGAAATGCTGTTTGCCTTCAAAAGATGTATCAACGTTGGATCTTGTCACAGCCCAATATAGGGATTTATGTACTAAATTATGAATTTTATTTCCCTGATGTTTTCATTATTCATCATTAACTCTAGTAAGAAGTTTCTCAGCAAAGGATCTTCAGGAAACTTCTAAGTTGTCTATGGTGTATTTTATCTATAGGTGGTACTGTTGCCTAAAGCATAATGAAACATTAGAGACTTTCTGGTAAAATAGATATTGAAAATATACAAGTGTTTTCTTAGGAGGATCTTTAAAAAGACATCACATTTATATGACTAATCTGTAGCCTAATTGCTTTTCTCTTAATAAATTGTTAGTAGGAAATTATTGTTTAAATCCAGGCATTTTTCATGTTGTACAAGATGTCCACCAAGGTCTAATGTTGAATTACTTCAAAAGGACTTTTTGAAATTGAGAGCTTTTTCCTGTAAAACCATTATGAGGGTTTACACAGCTCTATTGTTCAGTCTCATATCTGTGTTTGTGAATTAAGCCTATGTGGCTCTGATGGCAGACAGAAGGTTGCTGTTTTCTGAAGGAAGTGGGTTCACATGGATGGTTTCTGCTGTTTCTCTGGGAGATGCAGTCTTTTCCTCTCCACGTTGCAGAAATCATATGTGAGGGAAGGAAAAGTGGGGATTGAGAGGTGATACTGGATAGGGCATAAGTATAGATATGTGGTATTTCTACCTTTGGGAGGGGATTCTGTCAGGAATAAAATGGTCTTGCACTAGTGTTACTCACTGCGTCTGAGGTTTGAGTGTTAGCATTTGTCTGGGTTAGCAAGTACCCATGTAGCACTCAGCAGCTGCTACTTGCAAAAAAGTAAAGACATTCTCCTCTAGATATCCTTTCAGGATGGCTTGCCCCATCACTGCAGTAACAAACAACTGGCTCAGAAGGATTTTGAAATCCTTTTGAATTTATTTTTTTTCCTGGTTTTAATATAAAATTATGATACTAAACAAAACAGTGGAAGGGAAATGGTGTGTAATATTTAGACATGGAGAACAAGCAGTGCATGGTTTTAGATACTGTGATGCTAATTGCCTTTTGGTCTTTATTACCAATAAAACAGAAAGCTCAGACTTCTCCCCATCCCTCAGCCTTCCCCAAAGAGCCTCTGGGCTGAAGCTGACCGTGATTTAGATGGTGATACAAGTTTCACATCAGTGCTGATTGGAAGCACAGAGGCAGAAATATAACCCTGTTATTGTTTGATTCTGTTTTCATAATAGAGTCCTTTTCCTCTTCCAGTACATTAGCTGTGCTAACATACTGTCATTTGTACTCTACATCCACGGCATCTGAGCATGACTGTTGTTCATCAAGGAAAGAAGTGTCCTAATGGTGAATATCTGGAGGAATAGTTTAGGAGTGAGGAAAGAGGAAAGTGAATGCAGTGATGAAAAAGAATTCAGAACTGAATATGAGCTCTGTATGGTTTGTTGTACGTGTCCTTAGGCTGCATGTTGCCAATGAAGTGTAGTAGTACATTGTTGGTCTTGCTGAAGGTAGAAGGCAAGATTCTTTTGGTATTCTTCATTCCCTTATCTTGATAGATGACAGCTAACCTTTCTGATATCTGATACCAAATTCTGGAAGGCATATCCTCTGAGGAGCAGCAGAGCGCTTTGTGATTGTCTAGTTTGGGGAAAAGGAAGCTGAGTGGCAACCTCATGGCTCTCTGCAGCTTCGTGAGAAGGAGATGCTGATCTCTTCTCTCTGGGATCCGGGGACAGGACATACAGGAATGGTTCAGAGCTGCACTTTACTTGAGAGGCTTCCCAGACATGTGGTTGGTACTCCGTGCCTGTCAGTGTGTAAGAGCCTTTAGCAATGCTTTTGGTCATCCCTGAAGTGGTTGGGCAGTAAGACTAGATGATCATTGTACATACCTTCCAACTGGAACTCTATTCTACTCTAAATCTATTGGGAAAAAAAAAATCAAACCCAACTGGTAACTTTCATTGGTCGAACCAAATTTATCAGTGCCCAGGCAGGGACCTAGTGCTCTTTAATCATCTTCAGTGAACCAGTTGTCCAGCTAATTTAAGCTTAAGAAAGAGCAGTTATCTTTTGGTAGAATACTGAACTATTTTTTTCCTAAAAGCATGCTGCAGCTCTCAGTTTGTGACTCAGTGGTATTAAGGAAAACCATAATCAACTAATGAAAATAGTAAGTTAATGGGGTTTGAAATCAGCTAAGCCAGATAACTTGTCCCTTGCATAGGGACTTCCTTGACCAGAGGTGGTATCTGTGCTTAAGAGTCTCAGTGACTTTCTTGTGAGTTGGGTAACTAGTACTGAGAATGAACTTATGGGCACTTTAACTGCACTACACACGTATTGCTAACAGCAATGTGAAATTTGCATTCTTGCTTTCAGAGAATGTCACTTCTGTGGCATAGATAACAAAATTTGACAAATACTGGTAAAATAATGGCTATAGGGATTATTTCTGTGCTTGGTTTTCATGGTGTTTTTGTTTTTTTCCAGTTTAGTTGTTCTTGCACTGCCTTCAGTTTTGCTTCAGAGAGCACTTCATATCTAAATGGGTATGTTAAGTTGGCAAAGAGCAGACAACCTCTGGTGGTATGTATGTTTGCATCCTGATTTATCCACTTTGCTTCTGGCAGTCTGTGAATGAGATCTGCTGCAATGTGCCTAAGAACCCTTTGTGCAAACAGATAAGCTGTTTTCTTTGTTTTGAGTTTTAGCACTGTTTGTATAATGCATCATTATAATGATTAACCTGAGCAAACTGAAAGAAATTGTAAGAATCAAAAGCTATGAAAAGAAGTTATACATCATTTTAGTAACCTTCTACCTTTTATTGCCAACATATTGGACCTTTGATAATTTTTAGAATTTCAGAAGTTTCTTTTTAATCTTACTGGAGAAAAATATCACAAGTATGGGGAAGTATTGTTTTTAATATCTTTCTCTATGTTTTCTGACACCCTCTTATTACAGTAAGCTTAGTATTAGCTCCTGTGTTACTCTGTGTGCAGAGTATTACTTTCTGTGATAGCAGGTGTGGAAATATTTCAAATGACCAGGTGGATTTGACTTAAATGGATAATTGTTCCCTCTGACTTTCCTAAAGGGAGCAAAACAAAAATGGGTGTTTAGAAAAGCATTTTTTCATAGATGTAAATCTTGGAGAAACCTCTGCACATAAGAAAAAGCAGTGCATTTTAAATGCTTGTATTATATTTGAAACATTTGGGGTAAAAAAACCCCAATTTTGATGCTTTCTAGAATGAAAGTTTCTAGTTTTGCAAGCTTTATGTATGTACTGAGTGTTGAAAGGCAAAAGTACATTAGTGCTTTTGGTTTCAGATATTAAAGCACTTCTGTCTCATTTTGATATAATGAGCATTAAAATTTGGAGTGAAACTGACTTTGGGCAGTATACAAGTTCGCATATGGGATTTTTCTTTCTCTTTTCAGAGCATTTTTGAGTCCCCACACACTGGAAAGCCTAGTCAAAAAGGCAGGGAAGGAGGACAACAAGGATATTTTTGTGGCCTTGATGTAAATGCCACATATTAAAGAAATTGCATCTATAAAATTACTTTCCACTTCAGTATCTCTAAGGACTATTAATAGGAGCAACTCCAGACCTAGAAATACTTTGCAGTTTATTAGTGCACAGAACATGAGTTAATTTTATCAGGACACAAGATAAAGGAAGTTGCTTCTTGACTTGTCTAACAGGAGATTTTGGCATTATTTGAAGCACAATTAGTGACTTGTTTCATGTGAGTTATTGGGGAGAATTGTATTTTGTCTTTGTAGGAATGAGAAGTGAAGACCTCATTTTTCTGAGGAGAGTTAACTAAAAGGTTATGTTTATTCTTAGCTGTTTGCATTTCCAGCATTTTCCTGTTGGTGTGATCTCAGTGTTGGGGGAAGGAGCGAGGTTGCAGAGAGAGGTATGGCAGTATCCCTAGTTGCATATTTGAGCAACTCCAGATTTTGCTGACAGAGTCCATGTGCAGGAGTCAGTGGCAGTGGTGGCTGTGGCACTCATGTATGTGTGCTGCAGGCAATGATGAAACCACCCTGCTGTTTGTTTGCTCAGTTTAAAGAGAACCAGAGCTTGAGCTGATGCAGTAGTTTTATAAACAGTTCTTGGTAGCCTGCAGTTTCTGGATGCATACTGCCTAGCAGGGACTTCATATATAACCTAATTCAATGTAAATGACAAATAACACTCTCTTTTCCCTGTATTTCTTGAGTTGAGTGGAAGTAGGGATAAGGACTTGGCATGACTTCAGCGATAATCGGTTGTATTCCTTCACAGTTGGTATCTGGAAAAGAAAAGATAGTCTATCTCCTAAGATGATCTTGTTTTCTAAGTTCTTTGCGCTGAGAAAGAAAAATGAAATCTCTTATATTGATGTTTTTTGTGTGTGTGTGTGTGTTGTGGTTTTTTGTAAATTTTATTTATTTCCACAAACACATTTGCTTTGCAGGAATTTCTGTTTTCTGTTTTCAACTAGTACTGGCTGAGCTGAAACTTCTTGTGTTTTGGGGAGAGCATGTATAAAAGGAATGACTTCATGGCCAATGTGATGGTCACCTCTGCTACTCCAGAGGTACAGTTCCTTGGATTTTATTAGCTTCTTTATCAAAATGGAAATTTGGGATGTTTTCAGCTTTCACAGCAGCCCTTTCCAGTGCTAGTCAAATACCACATCATTAGTAAGAGAAAGGACTGACATGACAGCAGAGTAATTTTAGAACACTCCGTGGTTCTTAGTGTTCACAACCACTTTTTTCATTATTGTTGATGATTGCTCATTTTGATTAGTTTTAAATAGCATTTTTGACCTGTTATTCTGTAACTTAGAGCCGTTCATTATTTTTGAGTTAAGAGCAATGTAATGTACCATCAAAATTGAGCCAGTCAGAAGTATCCAATTGCATTTTTTCTTCTTTTATTTTAATTTACTAGTTGGCTGGTAAGAAAGTGCTCTAAAATTTTGTTCACATTAACCTTTTGCATCCTTTGGAGACCATGAGGCTTTTTTGTGCTGCTTCCAGAAACTGCCCCATTCTGTCTTCAGCAGCTATGCCCAGCTCCATGAGAGCCAGCAAAGCACTGCTTGGGAATTACTGCCCCACTGAGCTTTTCTGTTGGTTTTTTTTTTACTTTCATCTAATATTATGATGAAGTATTATAAATCAGCTACAGTAAAACTTGCCCAGGAAAGCACACATTTTAAATGTGGGATTGGCGGTACTTTTTTCCCTGCTTTAAGATGGACACTAATCCTGCATATGTATTCCAGACTTGGGTGCACCACGGATTTATAAAGGAGCATATTCATAATATATTATATATTTTCTCTTTTCCAGACTTAGTCAAATCTTGTGAAGACCCTTTTTCAGTTTTTCATTGCTAGGTTTTGGTTTTTGTTTTGCCACATTAAATAAATAAAATGAAGATGCGTAGTCTTCAACAAGTCTACACTGTTTTCCAGGTTGTTGAATATATAGCAAACATCACTTATCTATGAATAATTCTCTGCTGATTAACATATTTCCAGTGCTTGTAACAACTGTCTTGTAACTAATTAATTATCATTGTAAGGACAGTCTCTATTCTAGGGCTTAATGTCTTTGGAGTGATGAACCACATCAAAAATCTTTTGGAAGTGTTAACAAGATTGTATTAATCTTTACCCACGTGTCTGTAGCGACTGAGGCAGTGCTTCTCTTTCTGAATGCTGCCTTGTCACCTTCATGATACAGCATGCCTATCTGCCTTTCTACTAATTCCCCTTTATTCTCTTCTTGGGTTTGACCAGTACAAATGTCACGCTTCCTAATCAGTAGTTTCCTGGTTAAATTTCAGGACATGTCAATTTTCCCTTGTTTATAATGTTGTGGATAGAGCAGCTTGACTTGGATCTACTCACTCTTTACCTTGCATATTTAATGTAAAAAATCCTATTGAATATGGGTCTTCAAAATCCCAACACGTTTCCTTCTGTGTGACAGCTCTTTTATTTAGTTTGTGATTTTAAAAGTGGTTTGCTAAAGCTGGAAATTTTGTAGAGCTAAAATTGCATGTCATTATAGTCTTTGCAGAAGAAAGACACATTTGTGAACAGTGCTAAACTAAATTTTCTAATTCGGTGTCTGAAACTTTTTGAAGTTCATACATTTTCTTGTTATTACTTAGTATTTTCTGAATTTGAGATGCAAATCATCATTCTGCAGATAAGCCTACTATTTTTTCTTTGTAGGGTAGTAGCAGCTCAGATTCTCTGGAAGGGCAAAGTTCAGATTATGCCAATAAAAGCTACGATGCAGTTGTATTTGATGTGCTGAAAGTAACTCCTGAGGAGTTTGCTGTAAGTAGAAATGTTATTTTTGCATTTAAGCTTGTATAACATTCAGAGCTTGCAGGGTACTAAAAAAATCTATAAAACCTTTCTTCTTCTTAAAAAAAGATCTTTTAAATGAACTTCCAGTGTTCTTGAAAACAAATTTCTGATTATTAGCAACTTAAATAAACAAGTTCAGATGATCCATGGCCAAGGACTGCCTTCAGAAATTAAGAGCCACAATTTAGGCAGGATTGTAAAATCATGTGACAGTAGATATGTCTGATTTCATCACAGGACAAATATTAAGTCCAAAGACAGCCCAGAACATAGAGTGGAGTCCTACATTTGTGGTTAACCTGTAACTGTGTCTATAAAATGATCAAGTCAAGGTTTAAGGTTGCTTGTAACTTAGAGCTCATCGGTTTTCTATTTCGTCTGTTGTTGGTTTGAGATGGAAGCTTGTTGATGAGGGTCTTGATTTAATGCTACACTTTAAAAACATACATGTATGTAGCCATACACCTTTACATCATCGTAACGTATTTCTCTCTGGTTCCATTTGCCACCTGTAACCATAAGCAAAACAAACAAAAACCCCACCAACCTGCAGAGAAACCAAAAGTTTAATTGTGTGTCTCTGGGACTGAAAATCTGTGTATGACCCTCTTAAAGCATATTCCAGCTGTAACGCGTTAACACATAATAATTTATTGCCTTTCAACCTAGCGAATATCAAATGTATGCTGTTCTCTATGTGAAAGGCAAATAATTCTTCCTGCCATTACTGTCAGGGCCCTTTAATACGTAAGAGGAAGACTCTCAAGCACAAGTTTGTCCCCTTAGACTGGTGCAGATACTGAACTCCTTTGCCTGGGGACAACCAGGGAATGATATGGTGCCCCTCAGGATGGGCTATTTCTGCTTGTGTATCAGCCTGAACCGAGGGGCCAGAACTCAGTCTGGTCAGTTCTGGTCTATAAGGAACATGCAAACCGTTTGTAGTTACTGGAGGGCAAATGGAAATGTGTCATTGTTAGCTCTTCATATTGTGTGATTTAAAATTCTGTCTTTATTTCAGAGTCAGATAACATTGATGGATATGCCAGTATTTAAAGCTATACAGCCTGAGGTAGGTTTTCTTAAGCTGTCTGCTTGCATCTTTGGAATTCAGTGCCTGAGGAAATGTAACCATTTAAACGATTATTTTATTCAAAAATGCTCACCTTCTTGTACTGCGCTAATACTCTTCTAGGCTTATCCCTTGTTAGCACTGTGAATCTGTAACCCAGCCTGTGTTATTTTGGTTCGTTATCTATTGCCAGAGGATATGACTGTGCTTTTCTGGAAATCTTCCCATCCTGCTTTGGGTTGAGTGTTTCTCCAAGATAAATTTATCAAACATAAAAATTCTCTACTTTCCCTTCTGCTGCTCTTTTTCAATGTACATCTGATTTCAGAGTTTGACTCGTACCTCTGGCCATAACTTGTGTTTTAGGCTGCATCAGCCACTTGGTAAGCTTTTTAATTTGTACGATCATGTTTAAGATTCAATTCTGAGTGAATAAATCAGCCCAAGCCTTAAAAGATAGTATGTTAGTGTCCTTTAAGTTTTTAACGTTTTAAGAAAGATACAGAAAGAAACTTGAGGCCTGTTGAGGAAAAGTGATCAAAGTTAACATAGGCATTTGAAAATCAGAAGTAAGAACTTCAGAAATGAAGAATAAAGGTAGTTATCAGAATATGATAAATTTGCAAGCAAATATCATCTTTGTATTTTGATGAAATATTTACTGCAGAAGGTACAAGGATCACATGATCCCTGCTTCAGGTGCTTTAGTATGAGAACATGTCCTTAGATCCATTATGTCTTGTCTTCTTGTCCTTAGGTGGAATATCATGAATATATAAAGGGCAACCCCACTCCTCCCTTCTGTCAGCAGAACTGAATTGCTGACAGCCTCAGCAGGGGCAGTCAAGTCTAGAAGGTTGTTAGCAGAAGCTCAATCCATCTAATTTGGTCACTAACAACACAAGTCATCATATATTGCAGTGGTTCAGAGAGATTACCAGCCCTCAATTTTGAGAAAGTATAGGAAGGAAAATAAAAATTTGTCTATTTGATGTCTGTCCTTCCTGTCAGATAAATTAATCTTCCCCCCCTCTATAATAAACACTAAAACAGTTTAGTAGCTGAAAACACTTTGATGCTGCTGAAATTCTGTGTTGTTCTCCAGGCAGTCCGGAAGACTTTTCTTTCTTGCAGGGGAAAAAAATGGCAAATGAACAATGCAATAAGAAACCAGCAATATCCATAGAAAAATGTGCTAACACAAAACTATCAGTATTTACAAATTGATACATAGATACTTTTTCATGAGGAAATTTTGTTAAAAATATCAGTTAAAACAGATGGTTTTTTTTCTTCTAACTACCTCTGCAAAAAGCAGGGCTAGTCCCATACTCTGAGAAGATGAATGAACAAAAAATTAAAATACAAAACTATAGATATTCATATTTAAAGTGAATTTGCATTTGCTTTAGTTGCTATGAAACATCTTTGCCATAGAACTTTATAGCAAACCAAAATACTGATTTGCTGTTTTTCTTTTCCTTTGTTATTGCTTCATTTTGCCTTTTGGAAATGAAATCTCCTGAAGCTCTACTCTGGCAGATAGATGTAACTTAGTGAGGAGTTACCAGAAAAAACTAACATACTTTCAGCTTCTTCTAGAATTCAGGTCTGTGAATAAGTAGCAGTTGCCATAAACTATTAGTTTGATTATGCTTTCTGACTTTTGCTTTATTGGAATTAACAGTATAATTTGTTTGCCAAAAGTAAACAACTGCTTCTATCCTGAAATTCTGCCAACTGTAGGACTAGGTTTTAAAAAAAGAAATAGTCTGCGTATTTGTTACCAACCTCCTTTTGTTATTAGGTAAGATACTAGAATCAGAAAGTTAACAGTTTCTGGTTGAAACTTAATGTTTTAGTCTTTTGACATGAGCTTATGCATGGATGAAAATACTTAAGATTTTAGAGTTCTGGTTGTCAAGTCTTATCTCAAACACGCAAACATCCTTTAAACCTGGCACTTGCTGTTTTTTTTTCCTGCTTTTTGGCAGTTACTGCTAAAAAACACATCTGCGTGTTACTGTGCAAAGTTCAGTAAGAGGATATCTAGCTAACAATTCTTTGTTCTCCAGCAGAAATAGCTACCCTTACATTCTAGATTGCTATGTAACATTATTTAGATTTTTTTCCAAGTCTGAAATTTGCTATGTCCACAAATTTCACAGTATTCTTGCACACTTGATGGGAAAGTTTCTTGTGACTGTGTGCATTGAGGAAACTGGCAGCATCTTTCTGTACAAAAAAAAGAGATAAAGTGTTCTTCTAGAACACAGTATGTTTTAGCAGTATAAAAAAAAATGCAGGGTATGTTGGATCGCTTCTCAACCTTCCTGTTCAGTCCAAATTTTAAACCTTGTGAAATGGTTCTGCCATGCACAGGATTTTCCACTGTTGCTCACTAACCCTCTGGCAACTGCTTAGTATCCTTATGTTACTGACCTCTTCCACTCTTCTGGCTAAGGTAGATTTTGTTGTCCCTAGTAGAGTGTCTGAGATTATTTATCTACATAAACATAAGATTTCCAGTCTCATAAGACCAGATGTGGACTGATCATGTGGAGAATCTGTGTCTTGACAAATGTGAATTGGCATTTTTATCTGCAGAAGGCTCAAGTGCTAGAGATTGGGATACAAAATACGTTTGAAACTGGAAGTGCTTTTCCTGGTGCTCACACAGGCACATGCAGACCTACAGATCTCTAGAGTGTGTTCCATTTATCAGCATGTGCAAAGTGCTTTTCAGAGACAGAATTCTCTTTGGCTGATTCTGCCTTTTCCTGTAAAGATGTCTAAAGTTAGTAGTGCACATTTGTAAAGTTGAACAACATTTTGATTGAAACTGAAATTTGTGATTCTAAGAACAGAACTATTTAGAACTGGTGTTAAGGAGAGCTCATTTCTGGTTTTTAAGGCAATTTTTAAATGTGTCTCCTAGGAACTAGCCAGCTGTGGATGGAATAAGAAAGAAAAACATATCCTTGCTCCAAATATTGTTGCCTTTACTAGGAGGTTTAACCAGGTAAATAATTTCATTACAGTCATGAGTCATGAACAGGTACTGTTTGGCAGTTGTCTTTGACTATAAACAGAACTACTCCTGTGGATTATGACTATCTTCCCAAATGAGGATTAAGATTTTTAAATGACAGGTCTTGTTTTCAATTGCTTTGTCCATGTTTTCATGGTTTTCCTCTAGACCATTTGTTCCTAATGTATTTTGGTATTGTGTCATGGTACAGTATTTGCAATTCTGTTCCTTTTTTTTTTTTCTGTTTTTTTTTCCTGTGTTTTACTTGCTCATTCATTTATCTTGGTTTTGCCTCACTTCTCTACCTCCCTCTTCTACCCAGTGCTAAAGCTTCAGGGCAATGGCAGTGATACAGATGAGAATTCATGGGATCAGAACTCTTCTTTCTTTACCCTGTTTTTTCCCCAGAGCATCTTGAAAGTTTGCAAATATTTAATCTAATAAAGTGAATTTTTTGTAAATAAGTTATATGTGTTCACTTTATAGGTCAGTTTTTGGGTTGTACGAGAAATCTTAACAGCACAGACCTTAAAAATAAGGGCAGAAATATTGAGCCATTTTGTGAAAATAGCTAAAGTAAGTGCAAATTTCTTATACTATCATTCAGACTCTTAATTCCTTTTTGTTTTTTTCTGCACTACCCCTATGAACCATTGTTGGATTGCAGAGGTTAATGTTCTGTTTTAGCATATCTGCTGTGTTGTACTACGTGAATAGTTTAAAGGTGTTACAACTGTTCTTTTCCACTTAATTAAGTGAAACTATCCAGTTCAGTGTGACTCACCTTGTACCTCTGCCTGTGGAGTTTAAAAGTGGCTTGACTTGTTGATGGTCAGCTGTTTTTTGCCAATACCAGATGTGGTTGTAAACTGTTCTGGTTTTTGCCTCCCACCATTTTCAAACTTAACTTTGACGAAAAGAAATTTCTTGCTTCTAAAACAGCTGTTGTGAGACTTCTCTTCCTACTTGTAATGTGTACTTGCTGCTGTAAAGTACTGCTGTTTAAGCTCTGTTATTTTAATGACTTTGAGCACTGCATTTTACTCTGAAGTTTTAAAAAAAATATATTTATTTCAAAAAATATATATCTGCTTCATGACCTGTGGTCATTCTGTTTTGCAGCACTTGACACAGCACTTGGATGAAAGTGCCAAGTGCTCATCTTGTATTTAATAATTTAAATAATATTTAATATTTAAATAATAAAGTTAATTTAAATAATATTTTTCTATGTAATATAAAACTTTTTTGTATTGCAAATATTTCCAATCAGTTTACTTAGTATTTTTGTGCTTATAGAAGAAAATTGTGTTTTGTTAGTGAAAAAAATCATGGTTTATTAATGCAACTTTGAGTTTAATTAATTCTGTGTACCTTTTTGATGTGCTAAAAGCTATTATTCCCTTTTTTCAGAAGCTTCTAGAACTGAATAACCTTCATTCTCTGATGTCTGTGGTGTCAGCACTTCAAAGTGCACCAATCTTCAGGCTGACCAAAACCTGGGCTGTAAGTGTTGCCATGACCATTCTCTTTTCTGTCTCCTTTGAGTTCTGAGCTTTTCTGAACTCTTCAGACTGTGCCGAGTTGTAAACTCTGGAAGAAGATTCTTTTAGGTTTCTGTGGTAGCAGTAGTGATCAGTTAATGTGTTTTGTGAAAGAAGAGTTTTGGCTGCGTATTTGTAAAGTCTTTTCCTGTAAATTTCCTGTTTTCCTGTCTGTTCCTGCCTGTTCACTGATTATATGCATAAGAGTACTTAGTTGATAAGTAATCTTCGAAGATCCTTGTACAGAATGTGTATGACTGTCCCATTATCCAAAACATAGTGTGTCATTTAATATATTGCCTAAAAGGAAGAAAAAAGACATGTTACAAATATACAAGCATTAATTTTGTGACTATTGTGCAATGCATTTCGATTTTTATTTATTGTAGAAATTAAAAACATAGATAATTCTGTTTTTGGAAACTCCATCTCTTGAACACAAAATTTCTTAGCAAAACTTACAGTAAATTTAAATATTTCTTTAAAGAGGAATACACAATTATAACTTAGTCCTGCTGTATATAATCTTTAAGTATCCAAAGGATTAGGTAACTCTCATTAATTTAGTATTCCACCCAACATGGATCACATTAACGGTTCAGAGCTTATAAATGAAGATAGCTACACTTAAGTCTTATCTAAGTTTATTAAGCTTTTAAAATACTTGTAACTTTTTTATTATCTGATTGCTCAGAATTAGGCTGTAGTCTAATAAAAAAAAATAAATAAGAAAACTGATAAAAAAGTGCCTGCTCTTTTAGAGCAGCTTGCTGAAGTTGGAACTTAAACAGGGAAATTTGCTTCCGTGTGAAAACAAGTGTGTGACTAACTTGACTTAGAGCTAAAGAGGTGTCCGGCTGTTTGTAGACACAGTAGTTCAGAAATAGAGTACATTGCAGAATCAGGGCCTCAAGGAATTCTCAGTGCTGATTTAAAGAAAACAGCACAATTTTTCTGAAATATTTTTATTCTTATTCTTTTTATGTTATTTTTTTGTTAACAGTTAGACTTACAAGCTAAGTAGCACAAGAACTGGAATTTTCCAGAGGAAGAGGTATATGAAGGAATGTGCTATGGAGCAGCTCTCTGCTGTCAGAAAGGATTCATGCAAGAAGCCAGTGTACGGTGCCATAATTCTCCACTCGCCCTGACTCAATTGGCTTTTAAAACCATCTTAAAAAAATTGCTGGGGTTTCTTAAACCGGTGGAAACAGGGAATGTGTTTTTGTAGCTAGAGTTGTATATTTTATGTTGACTTTTCAGTCTTCTGTCACTTTAGGATTTTTGCATTGCTAACTGTTTTTCTGTTTTTCCGTAGTAAGTCTAATAATAGAAAATGTAGCTTTAATATCAAAATGCTTTACTTTTCTTATACTTTCTTCCAAAACTTTTTGTCATGCTTTTAATAAGGCACTCCTGAAATGGCACAATTTGCATTTGTTTAGAGCATTTTCCATTGCTGTTTGTACTTTTAAATTCAGAAGATTTTAGCAATTCTGGTAAATTATGAGAACATTGGTGACTACATGGTAAATACTTCTTCTCTAAAAATTTAATATTGCTGAGTTTATTCAAAACTGATATAGTGATATGGGAATCCTTGACAAATTACTCAGAATTAATGGTCGTATTTGTTCATAGCTTGAGACTTGTGATGAATTGCTTCTTTTTTTCTTAACAGGTAGCACGTTTTCAAACATAATGTTGGCTTGGGTGATGATAATGAATTTAGTCTTGACTATGCTTTCCTTTCTCTAGGTGATTCAACAAGTTATTGGTTGTTGTTGACTTTGTGTGGATTTGTCTTTTGAAATATTATGATCTCCATTTTCTCTGTAGCTTTTGAATCGGAAAGACAGGACCACCTTTGAGAAGTTGGACTATCTACTGTCTAAGGAAGATAATTACAAGAGGACACGAGAGTACATCAGAAGCTTAAAAATGGTTCCTACAATTCCATATTTAGGTGAGTGTGAACAATTACCTTATTTACCTGTAGCCCATTGACTGGCAAGTACTAATGTAGCATGTTGTGCACCTGAAGAATACTGTATATAGAAGGTATGGTTCACTGCATTTCCTATTTAGAAAAATGAGGTCAGATTAAGATTTTTAAGTTATACGGATGTTTATGTACTTTTGTAATGAGTGCTTTTCTTGGGTGCTGAATAAATACATATGTAATATAACATTACAATGTATTAAAGAGGAGACCTACAGTTAAAATGCTGTCCGATGTTGACACTGTCTCCTATTCCTTTGTAACATGCACCATGTAGCCATTTGGTGAACTGTTTTCAGTATTTCACCTGAGAATCTTTCTGCATGCAGGTTGTTGCTAGTGAATGTAGTTCAATATAATGAACTATTTTATGGCTTTATTTGTGATTTAGTATGATGCTAAACTGGAGCTAAAAGGGGTTACTGTTTTTAAATCACTGAACCTGGATAACAAAAACTTGAGAATTCTGCTCAGGCTTCCTGGGCCAGAATTGCTGTCTCTATGTCAGTGGCCCCTGGTGCCTCAATGGATTCCTCTTCATGAACTCTTGCACTCTCTCTTTAAACACATGTAAAGTCCTTGCGTGCTCAGCACCCAGCTGACAGGATTTTCTCAGCTCTGTCCAGTACTACATTCTTTTCTTGAATTGAACATGGTTGTTTTCTGCCTTCACTAGATGAAACCTTCCTTGTTCCTTATGCAACTTGAGGCTACTCCTGACATGATGGACTAGAGGCATTATCTCTGTTGCCTTCACATTAATCTTCAGCTACCTTCCTTCCAAAAGGAAGAGTCCTTGGACTGTTTGATCATGCCTTGTACAGATGTCACTTGGTGTGCTTGACAACCTGCCAAGGCAGCGTTTCAGTCCTGGATCATTTTTTAGTGGGAGATAGTGCACACATACTGCCTGCAAAATTCAAGGTAGAAACGCAGGTTAGATTTATAGTTACTTCAGGAAGTTTTCTGCGCTCTGCTTAATAATTCTTAACATTCTGTTAGCTCAAAGTTTAGTAGCAATCAGGAACTGTTTATTGAAACCCCAAGATTATGCCTTTATTGGCAGTGGCTGGCCCTTTTCATTTTATATGGAAAGTTAGGACTTCTTTCCCCTTGTATGTAACACTGTCTATTGATTTTTCATGTTCTGTTTTACTGTCCAAGCAGTTTGTCTCTTAAATCCTTCTGCAGTTCCTCTTAGTCAGCCCTCGTCTTTGCTCCCCTGAATTAGTTGATATCATCAGCAGATTTTTATTCCATTGTTCACTCCCATTTTCAGGTCACTTACCGATATACTGAGCAGCATGAGTCCCAACACAAATCGCTGTGGATAACAGCCAGCATTGCTTATGTAAAATATTTCTTATTTAATAAATTTGATGGCCATACTTAAAAAAACATGTTGAAAACCTGGTTTGAGCTATTGAAACTTCTTAGAAAATAATTTCAGGTTGAAGGAATGTTAAATGTATCAGAATATTCAAAGGGGAATAGTTTCAGTGAATAAATACCTTCCCGAGGAAGACAGCATTGTGTATAAAACAGCTTCTTTAGTCTGTTTAAATGAATGAGTAGACTGATAGACCATGTTAGAAGTAAATAGTGAATATAAAACAAGGGAATGAGAGTGACAGGGTCTGAAGATCTAGAGAATTAATGGGGGTCCCATTTCATGCTTTGGAGGCTCTTGTCTTCCTGCCAGAAATTTACTTAGTTATGAGATACCTGTTATTCCATCTGTGGCAGCCTGAGATTGTTTGAAATGAGCTGGAGAATGTACTGTGAAGTTAAACAGCCACTTAAGTTGCCTAGCTACTCTGGTTTATAGAATTGGCTCACAGCTTTGTGTAATGAATGTTTTAATACTATCCAGTTATTAGGAAATTACTCCAAGCCAGTCTGAAATAAAATTAAAAATAAAATTATTTCTGAAATGAACATGTGTTACTAAGCCGAATAAAAGACTTGGGTCATGAAAGTGAAAGTTAAAAATCCACATTACTGAATTACAGAGTTGAATCTGAAATTTCTGCTGGTGTCTAGGCAGTCTCCTTCAGACTTTAATCCTCCTGCATATGTTGCGTCTTGGGTTTCGTCCATCAGAGACCTTCTCCCGCTGATTGGAAAGACTAAGCATTGTTGCTGCTCTTTTAAAGTAAAGTTTTCCTTGCATTCTAAGAGGTGCAATTGAACCTTCATAGTCAGAGGAATAGAGGAGACAACTACTGGTATGGTTGCAACCTCAGGCTGTAATATGAGAGACTAGTATATTCCTTACTATATATAAAAGTACCATTAAAACATCCAACAGTTGTTTTATTTTCAGACAGGTCTTCCAAGTTTAAAAAGAGAGAAAACAATCAATCATGAGATTGGCAAGGCTGTGATGTGGACTGTTGGAAGCATTTAGCCACAGTGTGATCTAAAAAAAAAAAAATAGCAGTCACGGTGTTTCGAAAATTCCTGAGTGTGGGGGCTACCTACAGCCTTTTCCTGCTGGTGGTCTTTTAGGTTGTATCTGTATGTTATAGGATAGACAAAGATGGGTATGATCTGTTATAATCTACAGGATTCACTGAGTTGAGGTGTTCTGTTGTGTTGTTTGCTTTTATTTTCCTTGAAAAAACAATGGGGCTAATGCTGAAAATTTTGAATGATAATAGAAGAGTTTCAGGAAAGAACTTAAGAAATGTATATACAAGAGAATAACTAGTTGCCTTCTGAAGTAACTTTAAGCTTAGGAGAGAGCTTTTTGTCTTAAGTGGTGTGGGTGGAGCCCCACTGTTTCATTCCTGATACATAGATAATGTATTAGTTGACAGGAATTTTTTTTACTCGTTTGAAAGAGGTAGAGATGTTTCAAAACTCCTGAAGAGCAACCTAAGTTTCTAGGAGTTTGCTGTTGCAGGACCATCTCTATGGTACTTCTTAAAATGAAGGAGGATTGCAGGCGAGTTGAAGTTGTTAGAATTATTCTCCATAGTGCTGCAGTTCTCTGCTGTATAAACTCACCTTTTGCTAATGATAGGTGTGTAAGTGTATTTTACATGATTTTTAGACAGTGTAGTGTTGCCAGAGGTGTACTTTTGGGGAGTGATGAATTAAGAATGTAATTGAAACAATTGGAAATAATGAGGGAAGTGGGAAAAACTAAGGCCTTTCACAGTTTATAGTAGTGACATTTCTAGTTGGATCTTGTGCAAACTGAGTTCTCTTGTGTGAATTTAAAAAAACTCCACAAGCATAATAAAATTTTGCCAATCTGTGATTCTGCCAATATACTTACTAATAACTTCACTGTATAAGTTCCAGATTCTTTATGTTTAATTGTTTTTGATATGCCAGCCTCAGTGTTTGTTTAAAATTATTTTATGTAAAATATTAAGTTCTGTTGTCAGACGTGGTATCTCCAGGTCTTCATAAACTGACTTCTGTGCATTATCTTTTTTAATTACGTGGATGAGTCTCTAGATAAATCACTTACCTTTTAGGTAGGAAGGTAAAGAAATATTATTTTAACAAAAGACTGTCAGCATGAACATGGGTTTAAAGCCTGTTATGAGTGTATACTATGAAGATGTACCTGTAGCCATATCTCCAGCTACAGAAGAGCACCTGTAGTAGCTTTTCTAGGGAATTTGTCATTCTTATGATGTGCACAATGGATACCTGAAGTTCTCTGCATTCCTTCCTCAAGCCAAGCATGAAGTAGGCTTAATGCTACAATCCTAACTGGTAGAGGACTCTGGCCAGGCTCTAGGGCCAGTAGGTGCATTTAGTATTTCTTACCTAAAACTTAAATCTTTTCCAGAGTCCAGTAGCTAAACCAGTGGCAGGTAAAGCTTTGCATATTGTTTGAAAATATAGGGCTTTTCATATGACCTACAAAAAGTCCTTCTTCCTTGGGCTGTGTGGAAATTCAGTATTTTTCTCAGCTGAAAATTCTTTTGCTTTTGATGTTGCAATATTTAAACACTTCACACATGTGAATAGTAGTTGTGTATCAGGGTTGATTTAAGTCACGAGGCAGAGTGATGTCAAGTTAAGTAATCTGAACTAAAACAGGATGAAATCTGAACATGTCAAAATAATATTTGTTGCTTTATTCAAGAATTACAATATTACAGGGGTAGTCTAATATTAAAACCCCTACTTTCAGTTATATACAACACATGCTACATCGCACATCATACTGCGGTAAAGTGAGGAGGTAACGAGGGGAAAGTATGCAAGCACACGCACACAAACACACAGTAAGTGTCTTACAGGCTTACTGAAAAATATCGAACTTCTAGAGGCTTTTACTCTGCCTTTTTTATGCATTCTTTAACTTATTTTTTGTAGTAGTTGTTTTGAAATGGGTGTGTTAACAATCTGTTCTAGAAACCTATCTCGGAAGGATATCAGAATTATCCCAGTCTGTATTTCATAAGTGTGACTGCTTCTAAATATAGATGAGTAAATCTATTTAATAATTTGACAGTAATATGTTATAATTGTGAAATATGTTAAAAATAACTTTTCTTGGCTACAGATAACTTCTTCATATAATTTTCATCTATAGGCTAAGGATATTAAATAGCTTATCAACTGGTATCCATCATTTGCCTGCAAAGTTGGATAGTCCCTTTAATTTATATCTAGCCGTTTCTGATTACAGAGGCTACACAACAGGTAATGACTGAAGTCAGGTACAAAATACTGAGACAGTTGTGTAGTATAACATGTTGGCTATATAGCACATAATACCTGTTGTAAATCGGGATTAATTTCCGTATGCAAATAGCTACTTCATTTTGGTAGGAAAAATCATTAGTGTTTTTAATCTAAAATAGTTGAATCACTGGTGAATTCCAGTTTGTAGGAGCAGATTAAAATGCTCCAGGTGGAGGGGAAAGGCCAGATTTATCATGACAGCAGTGGTGTGACTGTCTGCTCTCAAAACAGAATTATATAGTTCTGACTTTATTAATTTCACTTAACAAAGATTACACCATAATAATCACACTATTGTACATATACCAGCTACACAGTTCAAAGGATATGATTTCCTGTGTCAAATGATTGCTCATAATAATAAAACTCTTGCTGTACAGTTTGTAATATTTCCTGTATTTGAGAATATTTATACATAACATACAAAAATATTTAAATGTTATGGCAGTATTTTTACCATCCAAAATTAATTTACAGGGAATAAAACCCAGGAAGCTTATCTACAGTTCATCTAACTGCAAGTTCTAATAGTATCAAGCAGTGTTTTGAATGTTATGGAAATTCCTTTTTATATCAGCTTTTTTTTTTTCCTGGGATGATTCTTGGAAATACAATATACAAGCGCTCATATCTTACCAATAAATGTACAATATCTTACATTCCTCATTTCTGAAAAGAGAATTCCAGGTAATAACATCGTATCTTTATGTGATTTTTAGAACAAGAAAGCAAACCAAGAGAAGAGTTATTTCAGTGAAAGGTGTTAGGGTTAGGTCTTATCATCATAACAACTTTCTTTAGTGAATACGATCCCCCCCGGAATTCAGCCCAGTAAACACCATCCTGGTATCGACTGCGGTAGTGCCCTCCCCGGTACCAGACTCCATTGAGATTGGAATGAGCACATGCATTGTACCACCATCCTCCCTTCTGGTAATGGGCACAGTTACCTGCAAAAGAAAGTTCCAGTTCAGTCTCAGGAGGAAATGAAAAATACTAGAGCAAGCAAGCTAAGCACAAAACCTTTTTTTTTAACTGTATGTTTAATATGTAGATACCATGTGGTACAAAGTGAATTTAGACTTCTTCAGGAAGCAGTTCAGTAGTTAGGTTCTACAGATAGAGTTCATTATTTCTGCTCTCCCTTGCTGGAAAATTTGTGTACACTACTGCTCCAAATAACCCTCCATGACATATTTTACAGACTCTTGTCTAGTGTAAACAAATTTTTGTTTTGGTGTTATTATTTATGAGGGTTAACACATCAGTTTGTGCTTCATAAGGTACTAATAAAGGGCACAAATCCCTTTGAAAGTAGAAATTTTTTTTGTGTGTATGTATGACCATAAGTATTTTTCCTTTTTCAAAGAAAGAAAAAAGGGGGCATGGGAGAGAAGGGTGAAAAAAGGCAAATCAGCTGAGGGTTCTGGTACCTGTATACACGTCATGGTCCCTGTCCAGTGTGGTGAACTGTTTGCCATTGTGCCAAGTGAAGGAATCGCCTGCGTTGCCATTGTAACGGCCCAGCCTCAGCTTGTAGTACTCGCTTTCGGGCTCCAGCCTGAAGCTGGCATACTCAGCAAACACCTTCCGCCCAGACCAGTCCTCCATTGTTATGAGCAGTTTGTAGTTGCCTTGATTTGTTAGCCAGTAAATGTTTTCTAATCCAAGCCAATATTCTCCATCTATATTACCAAAGCCTTGCTGTAAAGGAAACAAGAGAAGCATGTTAATATTCTGTGTTAGTGGTAAACCTGCATGTTTCTTAAATAGAAATCTGCAATAACTTATTTTATAACTACTTCCTCTTCTGGAAGGCTAAACACACAAGTTCTTTTTCAAGCAGGCTCTTGGCCAGACTGTAAAATCACCCTTTAAATTAACTTTACCAATAATTTTTAGAGGGTGGACAAAGTTAATCTGCTCACTTGTCCTAACCTTGTATGTCTCCCAGTTCCTGAAGAAGTTGACAGAGCCATCCAGCCGTCTTTGAATGACTGTCCAGCCCCCAGGGTCATGCCGTTGGTCACACCAGACCTGCATCAGCTGGTTTGTGTTCTCTGGTTTCACAAGATAGATGGAGCTTGTGTCATGGCCATCTTCTAATGCTTGTAGGCAGTCTCTCCAGGGCCCTGTGTCAAAACAGAAGGGCTGTTCATCAAACTGCCTTTGAGCATATCTTTAATGCAGGGCAGTATTTGAATCAGTAGCTTTTTACAGTAGATTGATTTTGCTGAATAGTGCTTTTTTTTCTGGTCTTATTAAAGGTGCAGTATCCATCAAGTGTTTTCAAACAGATTCATTTATTGTAACTTTATTTCTGGAACACTTCACAATAAATTACTGGTAAAGGTAGTTGTTTTGTTTTTTTTTTAAGGCAGCTGTACTTTTATCATTGATTACATCTTCAAAGAAACTAAATATGAATGACTCCTGAGACAGGTATTAAGAGTTTCCTTTAGAAAGCAAAATGGTAAGCTTGACCTTGAGTCTGTCTTTGAGAAAATCAGCTTTTTAGATCCCCAAAATGTCATTGGCACAGACATTAACAATGGGACCAGCAATGTAAATTCAGATTGTAGGTCTTACTGTTGTCAGGTCAATAAATGACAACATAATATAGAAATTAAGATTTTTTTTTTTTTAACATGGAGTGCCTGTGAGAGAAATATCATATAAATGAAAAGACTTTTAAAGTACTTTGCATTCACAGAAATTACAGTTAATGCACTCTTATTTCCAGAAGGAGAATGCAGTAGAGTCCATAAAGAGCTTACTCTTTTTGAAAGTATCTTCTATTAAGGATTTTAAAAGAAATTTTCTCTATTGAGAAGATAGTTAAATTCCATTTTAATGAGTCTGAGAAATTTAGATATAAATGATGCAGGAGTCTGTGTTGATATCTGCAGATAGTCTCCCCCAGCTGCTTTGCTTCCTGAGCATAAGAGTGAAGTCAACAAGAATCCTCAGGATTTGAGATTACAGATCCTGTATTGATTTCCCCTGGCCACTGAAGGAGGAAGACTCGTCAGATCTTATTAGGAACCTTACTGAAGCATATGTTGCCATCAAGAGTAATTTCTGTTTTAAATTATTTCAGTTCTTCTACACTTTTTCATAATTCATTGCCCAACACTGGGCAATGTCATGGTACTCAGTAAATGAGTTAGAAATAAATTAGTTTTATAGAAATGATCTCAAGTGTTTTGGGTATTGAGAGTTTTTTTGTCTTTTTAACTGTTTTAATCAGCAAAACAGTGTACCAAGAGGCAGTCGAAGTGTCTGTTCTGTGGCCGTGCTGTGTTCTTGTTGCCCTAATCATATTCAGAGACTGTACCCAGAGTTGTGCTTCTAAGCCCCCTTCTCCATCTCTGTTGTGGCTCACTGTTCAGATTTCTAGCAGTTGAGATAGAGATGCAGTGCTCTGTCACACAATTACATGGCTCATTATGAGAGGTGGGGAAAAAAATGTAAAGAGCACTGGTAGTTTAAATTGCTCTTGTTTATTTAATCACAATGTGTATGTAGTGGCACTTACTAAAAATAAAAAAGAACATTAGTTCAAATTCATTATTGAAGAAACTCCTAAAATAGTCAACCACAGAGCTTTGATCTTCATAAAAATTTATAGCAGTATACAATGTGGCACTTAGAGCGTTCTAATCTTGCAGTTTCTTTTAGGCTACATAGCAGCAGTACTCTACTGCACGTGGTTCTTTTCTCTGAAAGTGATTTAAGATGAACTATTGTAAGTACTTCAAGGCAGAATTTGCGACTACTTTTCTGTGACGGGGTTTTCTTGTCAGATATTAACTTTTCAAGATTTTGACTTGAAAAAGTGGGAAGCCTCTGACTTTCACTTAGGTTGTTTTGATAAAATCATCTCTAGGGAGTCAGAATCACAGAAAGGCTTGGGTTGGAAGGGACCTTAAAGATCATCTCGTTCCACTTTCCTGTCATGGGCAGGGACACCATGTAATGAACAGTGTGGACAAAATGTACAAAATTAAATAAAGCTACTGAGAGTAGTAAGACTGCATCAAGTCTGTGATCAAGAGAGAGTATTGGTCTATTACTTTGTGAGAAATGAAAGCTGTCAACAGATTTAAAGAAGGCAGATAATATTTTTTTTTCCATTTTGCTTCAGCTTTCATTGCACAAGTTGGCTGTGATCAGATGGCTAGTGCAGCCAGGAGCTTTGGTAAAGGTTGAGAACTCAAGAAATAGGACAGAAAGGATTGGATAAAATAGGGGTGAATTTTTTTAACAGTGGCTGGGCAGTTGTGGTGGTGGGTTTTGTTTGTTTTGTATGATTTTGCTTGTGAGTTTTTCCTAGTTCATTCCAGGCACGACTGTCATTTTTTTGCATTAATTGTAGGGAGTGTTTTGTTTGAGACATGCTTTGTGAATGGAGAACATTCTGGAGGATGAGGAAAAGATATTAAATGTTTCTTGCCCGAAAAGAAAGGGGGGAGGATACCCTGGACATGATAGGTTAATTAGCTTAACTTCAGTTGTTGGAGACTTGCTTAAACAATTCAAAAGCTACAAATGAGAAAATAAGGGGAGAATATTATAATTGTGCAGAAGAAGCATGAAACTTCTTTTTCTGGTAACTTATGTAGTTCATGGAGAAGTACCAAATGTCAGATCTTATCTTAGAATTGTGGACTGTGAAAAGGACCTCTGCAGATCAACATGAAAAATAGCTGGATAAGCAGCACTTCCTCAGGTGAGGATCTGGGAGTTCTACAGGGTTGCAAATTGATCTGAGTTAGCATTTGACTTTTCAAAACAGGAAAAGGTATGAGGATAGATCAGCAAAAGTACTGTGCACTTGAAGTAACTTTTCTGTTCTTCCCTGTGATAGTGAAGCCTCAGCTCCAGTCTGAGCACTTGAAAGCACTAAGAGGATGTAGAGCAAGAAAGAGTTTTCAAACAGTAAAGGGAAAGAGAAAAGTCTTCAAAGAATGCTTGAAAGGTATTTCACTTATGGAAAGATAAGGAAATACTGTACACAGCTTGAACCTACTTTGAGATGGAAGTGAAAAGGTAATTATTAAAGAGGCCATAGTGTATTGCTTCAAAGCAGTTGTAATAGACCTGATTTTCTTCGGAAAACTTTTTTTCTTACACAGTACATTAGAATCATGCTATTTTTGGCAGAGGTTCTGCATACCACAGTGCAGGCTTTGGTGAGTTCATATTTGGCAATACTGTCAAAATACTGCTTTGTAGCAAAGTGTTTTGGAGACTTTACAGACTTCAGAGATTCAGTGCTTTGAACTGAAACATCTGCTCAAGTTTCTTTCATTATATTTCCATGGATAAAGAAGATGGGGGTCTTTTTGTTTCTTCTTTTTTTTTCCCTTTTTTTTTTTAACATGTGGCAGTGGCGTTATTTGATAATTCTAAAGTTTGTTGATGTCTTTTGGAGTATGTTGCAAGTAGCCATGAAATACACTGAGCACAGTTTCCATGCATTACTCTGTTTCAACTCTGAGTTCAGGTGTCTCTGACACCCCTATCTTTCTTCTGAATTAAGTCTGTGTTGCCCACACACTGAAGAACAGACTTCACTTACATGAAACTTATATCTGAACTGGTTTTAAATCTGTGGAACTGTAGGTGAAACTGAATTCTTTACCTGTTATTTTTGTTACCATGTGGATCAATTGATCTCTAATGTGATTTCAGATTTTCTAATCTTGCTTGTGGCAGAACTTCTAAGACTCTTAGTGAGGGCTGTATAATATCCCTTACTATTCCACCACTTGCTTCCCTTTGCTCCTGTCTAGAGCAAAAGTATCCTGTGTAAGGTACAGAACAGATAGGGATTCTTTTTAGAGTTACACAAGCACAATGTTATTATGTAGATCAACAAACTTGTAGTAACTTCATGGATGTTCACACAAACAGTGCCAAACCCCTTCAGATGCCATGGATTGTAGCAGTTCAGTCTTGAGCAAAGGTAAATAAAATTTAGATGACTGTTGAATAGTAAGATTTTTCTGCAGGTCCTCTATCTCATACCTGTAATATAAATGATTGGTTTGTCTTGGCAAAGTAACATGAGAAAAATCTGTGAGGCTAAACAGAGTTAATTTTTTGCCTTCTTTCTGTGCTTGTACTACAACCTGTATATAAAAAATACATGTTATAGACAACATCAGAGCTAAGAAATCTCAGTTCAAGATAATTCATTTGCACTTATTTTGCTAAATAAATTCTGACTGCATTTCGATATTGCTGTTAAAATGTTGCCCACTGCATATTAGCATAAACTAAATAATATTACTTACCAGATGGTTTATCAGTTGAAGTCGGAATGCTAGTAACTGCAGGCATGGTTGGTAAGGTAGGTGGCAGAACTTTTAAGTTCTGATCACTCTGAATTTCATTAGTAGATATCTGGTTATTAATACGATTGTAAGAAGGAGGCTGGTACACTTTATGTGGTGGTTGTGGAGTTTGTGGCAGTGGCTTTATCGGTGGCATTCTTTGACAGTGTTCTTCCAGCTGGGCAATTATCATTGACTGATTATTGGCAATTGACATCAAATGTTGGTACTTATGCTCTAAGTCTTTGTATTTGTTTGCAAGCTGCAACATATCTGCAGTTTGGTTCAAAATCTTATTTTCAAGTTGAGAAAGTTCTAAGGCGTTATCACGTTTTCGGATAATTTCATGTAGTAGCTGCATGTAGAGTTGGGTGACACGAGAATTCATGTTTCTGCTCTCTTTTCTTAAGAGTTTAACTTCATTAACAATTCCACCATCCACCTCTACCAGTTGCTGGAGAGTCTCTATTTGTCTCTTTTGTTTAAGAAGTTCATTGTTCAGTAACTGTAATTCTTGTTTATTTACCCTGTTTTCAAGTAGAATTTCAGGCTCCTTAGAATTAACACAAATGGCACCTGTCACTCTCTGCTGAGGTACAATAAAGGTGTAAGTGCATTTGTCCTGTGTGTCACTGGAACGCTTATATCTGTTCATGTAAATGAATTCTTGATCTGTTTCCTTGTCATTGCCTTCAGATTCCTGTCCTTTGCTTGTAGTAACTCCCACAAGAGTTACTAGCATTAAACAGATGAATTTTGTTGTCATCATGATCCTCTAGTTCTGGTGAAATATTCTTCTGCAAAGAACTTTGTAAAATCTGTTTTAAAATAAATTTAACAGTAAGTAGCAAATAGGAAATCAATGCAGATTTACAAGTTATAATCTCTTCTAAAATGGTACCTAGTAACTACGTATATGAATTATGTATTTTTCTTGTCCAGCCTGAATTTACATTGGCTAAAGTGGACATCATGAGGAATAGTTGTATTATTCTGTGCTCAGAAGTGTAGTTACTAGTTGCTAGCTTGTCTAAAGCCTGTCAAGGACCAAACGAAACTAAGCAATAAACACTAGGATTTGAACTATCCTTTCTTCCAGGAAAGTACCATAAGAGTTTCCAAGATTGGTATTATCATTTACATATAAATTACATTTTCCATTTCTTACAGTTACAAATACAGCCTTTAAATGTAAACAGAATGTAAGTTAATATGTGTATTAAGTTCTGAAGGTAAAAGTTCTAAAAATATCGTATAGCTCATTTGCAGTATTTTATAACTGCATGTATATTGCAAGAGATACGGTTTAGATGAAATGTAAAAATTTTACTTTATTCAACGGTATTGAAACTTCAAGCTTAAAAAAAAAGGAAAACTTTAAATTAGTCCTTAATAACTATAAATTAAAAACTCTGCGACCCTGATGAAACACTGTCTTTACTCTCAACCTGGTCATCTCACTTCATCGTCCCTTCTTGGAAGGGGAAGAATACCTGCATATGTGCCTGGTGGACATAGATGGTGCAGAGCAATTCAAATCAGCTGGAAAGATCACTGGCACAGTGCACCAGTTCCCTGTTGGTGACATTACCTGAACTTAGTTCTTCATGCAGATTCATATTCAAGGTGGAAAGCTGAGGCCTTCATAATCTCTTTAAAAACAAATCAATGCCAGAATTTTATAGGTACCAGTAGACTTGGAAACATGGTCTTAGAATTGTCACTGCTGCCAGGAACACCTCTGTCACAAACCACTCTCTTATCAGCTACTTGAACAGCACTTTGATGTTGTATATTTCTAAAAGATTTTTGTCGTTAAATTTTAACAATCACATATATACAACATAGTTTTCATAAAATAAATGAGGGGAAAATATGATATGGAGCTTTTTAAGTTTATAAAGCATGTCTGACACTTTTAAACCAAGGTGATGTTAGCATAATGTTTTTCTTTGCCTGTAAAACATTTCACAGGGAGTAACCATCTGTCACCTTACTGCTTGATTATCTTTAGTATAATGAAATTTTTTAGATTACATGAAATGGTGATGGTGATAGCTGTGAGAAACTGGAGTCCAGCATAGGTAGCATGGAGAGCTGGAGGCTAACAGACATGATGTATGAAGAGTAGCAGGAGGAGCAAAGTCTGTGCAGCCTCCAGAAGAGAAGGTGAAGGAGACATCTTTCTGTGGTCTTCGACCACTAAATGGGTGTTTGTAGAGAAGATGGATTTTTTTTTTTTTTTGGAAGTGCACAGTGAAAGTATACACTGGATACAAATTACCTCAGGAAAAGAATGGGTTTTATTAAAAAAAGAGCTTCACTGTGAGGATGCCCGAGGACTGAAGCAGTCACCCAAAGAGGTTGTAGAATCTCCACTCCTGGAAATACATGAGGTTGTGACTTAGACAAGGCTATGAGCAGTCTGATCTAATGTTGAAACTTGCCTTGCTTTGTAAGATGAAGATGAGGTCCCATCCAGTCTAAACTGTTCTATGATTCTAGGCAGCTGCTGACACTTACGAGATTTTTTTTTAATTTCAAGATAATGATGGATATGCATCCTTACTTATTCATACTGAGAAGGGATATGATTGTCATTCACATTTTTCTGTTTTTCTGAAATAAACCATAGATGTTTCTCTAAAAGTTACAAACAAAAGTGACCAGGACCTGATCTTTCTTAAAATTTTTGGATATATACTTTTGCCTCAGTTTCTTAATTGGAATAAACCCTTTTTCATTTTGCAAATAGAAAGGAATGGTGCTTTACAGAACTTGTCAAGAATCTTGAAAACATGGCAGATGAAATCTGGAGTTTGACATGGATTTTGTAAGCAAAGGAGTGCTATTTGGAGCCCTAGAAAATAGGGAACATAAATTCACCCCAGACAGCTTTAAGTTGCATAATCAGCATTTGCACAGCAGGTCATACTTGGAAAACCTGGCAGTCTTCCAGGCCTCATGTTTCTGGACAGATGACTGGTCTTGCAAATGTCTGTTGCATATAGGTGTAAAATGGTTTTGTTTCACTGCTGGAATTATAGTATCCTTTTCTTCTCTCCTCTAAATCTGCAATTATTGTGACCACTGAAAAGAAACTAATATTTTCCTCAGTGTTCACTTCTGTCTTTGTTACACCATCTCATGTCTTTAATGGAGCATGGGCTTTGGGGTGCACGTGCTTTTCTGGGCCAGAGAAATACAAAGCATCGTGGAACAGATTTTTTTCCAGTCTTTTTATGAACTATGTAAGAAAATAATGGAACAGAGTTCATCAGCCTCATCTTAACATTTCATCTTAAAGATTATTTAGTCCCACCACCTGACCGTGTCAGGGCTGATGTGGGGCACTGACCCCCTCTCTAGGAAGCCTGTTGTAGGATTTGATCACTGGTTGCAGAAAGCAAGCCACAGTGAGTGACAGCATGATTAGGCTGTGCTGAAATGCTTCTCTGTCATGATCTTGCCTGCATGTCACCTTTTCTAAGATGTTCTTCCTATGGGAAAAACAGTGGAGGGAAAGTGACATTGGTAAGAGAATGCCCCACTACAACCATCAGATGTCTTTCTTCCTGCAGTCTCTTTATGACGATCTGTTAAGTCTTTTATTGTCTACTTGTTTGGTGAAAAAAAAAGTGCTTAGAATGAAGTGTATTTGTTGCGTATTGTGAAGGACCACATAAACAAAGAGCATTTCTTCCTTTCTGAAATTGGATTAAAATGGAAGTTCATAACGAACATGCTTATTTGAACAACTCTCAATGATTAATCTTTCAGTGAGGGAAAAAAGCTTGCTGGAGTTGAGGAAGGGAGGAGAGAAGCCAATGAAACAATTTTAAGGAAGGATTTAATTCTTTTTAAAATCTTCTTTTTGAGTAGCAGAACACTGGATTCTTAAAATATTAGGATTCCTTCCCATGTAAGAGGAAGATCATATCTGATGTCTAGGACATTAGCTTTCAGTTTTCCCCTATTGCACTTATGCCCAGTAATTGATACTCTGTACCTGATTAGTGCCATTACCGATCACTCAGTTCTTCCTGTTTCTCTGGCTTAGCCTCCCTTCCTCTCTCCTTCTGCCAGTAGCTCTTCTGCAGTGGACTGGGAGGGAACTATATTATTAAGGACCATATTTGTCCGCCCTGCAAAATTACATTCTAGGCAGCTGTAGACTTTTCAACCTAAAGAATGCTTGCAGGTTTGGGGCAAATTCTGTTAATTACTGGAAATACAGTCCTTTATCCTCATGTTTACTGACAAAACTTTAACACACAAGCATACAAACAAAAACCAGTGAAAGAGGCATACTTAAAAAGAATGATTTTTTATTTTAATTAAACATCAAATGAAATTTCTAATCAGAAGAAGTATGGACATTTGAAGTAATTTCATTTCTAGATTCTGCCTGTTCAAGACTTGTGTACTCACAAAAGTGCTTTTCATGGGAATTGAGTTGGGACGAACTTGCCCTGGTGCAGATGCACCAAAACCCAGTTTTGTGTATGTTTACCCTACTTGACAGTATGTTTTACTTTTTATTCAGGCAAAATTATTTTTTTTTCTGTTTGTCTTTTGCCAGCACAACTGCATCTGTATAAAAACATTTGGCAGCATTGTTGTGTGGCACATAATCACAGCAGTTTTATACTCAAGCCAGCACAAGCATTTTGGTTAGAATTTCTGCTTGTACCCCAGATATTGGCCTGTGTATAGAACTGGGTAGGTAATAAGATGTTGGTTCGTTTGCTCATTCATTGTTTACCCAACTGAGGATGTTTCCATGATCTGGTGAAAAAAGAAGAAATAAACTTTCTGAAAGGGATATCAGATGTTTCAGCATTTGATTGTTTTTTCCTGACCTTTAAAGGGAATAAAGTAAATAAAATCTTACTTTGGCTTTACTTTGAAACATTCTTCTGTCCTGTACTCTGTCTTGCTTATATGGGACTTTTGATTAGTCAAAATGTATTACCTCTTGATTGTTAGGAATATCTTGAAATCTTTGTTACATTTCAACAAGATTCGAGTATTTTAAAATCTAAAATTATACAGGTATTTCACAACATATTTTCTAATCACTATCATGATGCCAAAATGATAAAGTTAAAAATATTTCTACATGCTAAAATATTACTGTCTGGCAAATGTTCACTTCTACTGTTTTAATCAAGTTGCCTTAAGGAGGAGCATTAAAGGTAGCAATGTCAGCATGATGGCCTGTTTTGTTTTAAGCTACAAAATACATGCCATTGTGGATATTCCAAACTGTACACCTGTTTTCGTTACTTGTTGGTTTTGATGACATGCTTCAGAGGATCTCATTTTTACAAGAGACTGGTTAACTGTGTCTTTCAGTTTCCTGTGAGATTTTTGTGTACAATTGAAGGTCTGTCTTCATCAGATGAAAAACAGACTTGTAATAACATAATCATAGAATCATTAAGCTTATCTAAAAATGCTACCAGTAGCTTTTCAATGCTGTGGCTGCTTTTTGTTGGATGAAATTTGTTCATAAAATAGACACATTATTACTCTAGGAAAAAATGTGTTTATGAAAGCCTGAGTATATATTATCAACAGTCGCATCTCGATCTCAAGTGGTTTTCCAATGCTCAATCTTTCAACCACTGAGAGATTGACATTTTGTATCCAGGAGTTTATAGTATGTCTTTTTTACACCTGTGCTGTTCTGTGTCCTGCAAAAAGTAGAGCTGAAGCAGTAAGGAAGACTTCTGGGTGGTGGCTGAGCAGTGAACTTTTTTATCTGTTACTTTGGATTACAAGTCAGTTCAAGGAGGAAATGTTTTGATATTTAAGAAGACATCACCTGTACTATAGTGTTTTGGAGAAATACAAAAGCAAAATAATGATTTGTGTGAATCTTGTGTGGAAAACCTTAAATAAGAGAGAAGTGTAAAATAATTGCCTGGATTTCATACCACAGTAGAAGTTTTGTATCTTAAATTGTATTATTAATGTTAGTCCTACAGATAACGAACATAATAGGTCTCAGTAGGTAAAAGCAGTAGAATTACTTCTTGCCGGTGCTCTTGTTTTTCTGTACAATAGCAGTAAACTGCTACAGAGACCCATAGGTGTGACAGTGTGATGCTGATTCATGGAAAGGCAGCTTTGAACTAGTGCAGGTTTACATTTTTATTGCATTATAAAAGCAAATGAAGCAAGGGTGTTGAAAACATAAAATCCTCCTATGAAAAGATCAGACAGCTTGGGTTTGGTTTTTGTTAACAAAAATTAGTTTTTTGCTTCTGCAGAATCCTTTGATAGGCAGTGTTTGTGGACTAACAGTTAGCTGGCATGTTCCAGGCACCAGGCCAGTAATATGATCTGGATTTCACACCACCATTGTGATAAGACAGACAAGCATGAAGTTTCTGAATCTGCTTGCTTTCTTCTGTCCCTCTTTTCCTTGTCCCTTTTCCCTGTCCCTCTTCTCAGAGCTCATGTTCTGTTTTTACTCCTCCTGAACACTTTCTTGTGTGAAATTATATTAATCCATCCTCTCAAATTTACCTCTCAGAGATAATCTTCATACTTAATTTTTGCTCTTTTCTAAGGAGACGACTTCCACTGGTACAGGGTTTCTTTTAGAATTACCTCATGTAGTTTGATTTTTAGATGAAGAGTACTGCTGTGAAAAACCCTAACCCTACAGCACAGTAATATGCATGCCACATGTATTGGGAAAAGCTTTAAAGCTTTGTTTGCAGCTTTAAAGTAACTATAGGGAAGAGCTGGCACATAGTAGCATGCAGTTTTAGTTATGAAAACATGATGTAAAACTAAATTGAAAAAATTAACTCCAAACGTACAGAGAGAATGACTTTTAGGGTTTCGCCACTAGTTACTTGCTTCCATTGTAAGCAGCCCCACACTGACATTAATTGATTAATTGCTTTAAGATACCCATATTATAATGCAGTCACTGCTCAGCTCTTCTGTCTACTTAAAACTGGTGAAATTTTGGTTCAAGCACCAGTTCAGCCTTTTTAAAAGCTAATACTGTTCTCACTGAGGGGAATGGATGACTAAAGCAACACCTCAGAACGAGAGAGTCTTCATGACCTCTTGGAGAACTTTTGTTTTGAAATACTATCCAGTGCGCAAGAAACTGCAGAAGATTATGTATCTTTTGCTGCCATGTAACTTCTTTCAAACTTTGGCAAAAGCTTCTTTTTACAAGAAGTACAAATTTTCTTCTGGATTACTAAGAATTTTAGTCGTGCTTTTTGTGAATTGTTCTTTGTGTTTTATTAAAGTTCTGTCATAGATGTGGAATGTAATTACTGAGAGAACTGCTTTTGCTGTTGCTTCCCTTAACAGTGGCCTCACCTTATTTTTCTCTTAATCCAATCACTACCAGAAAGTGCTCATACTGTGTGTGCTCGTATGTGTGCATGCACATTGTCCATAACAGCTCTTAAAAAGATTCACATTTTAATAAATGACTCGTTTTGCCCTTGAAAAATAGCAGTTAGATCATATAATAAATATTTAATGCTTACAGGAATGTACTAATAAGTGCTAGGCTCTTTTTAATTAAATTTTTGAAAAATATTTCAAATACTCATTTTACAAAATCTGTTAAAGTATCAGGAACTTTTATATCTCCCTGATGAGACATGAGTGTAAAAAAGACTGAATGGCTATTTCCTTTTTTTTTTTTTCATACAGATAGTCCTTTAGAAAATAATATGTCCTAGAAAATTTCTTGAAAGGCATATGCATTTACGGTAAGTTTAAGGAAGTGTGAAGACCTGAGTTACACACAGAAATAAATACCTTTTTTTAAAAAAAAAAAAAATATTCCTGGAAATAATGGCTTTCACTGCCTGGCATGTAACGTCTCACCTCTCCTAATGACTCTTCTAATACGTGACAGATTTTTTGGTTTGGTTCGGGGTTTCTTTAAATTTTTTTTTGGTATTTTTTGTTTGTTTGTGGTTTGCTTTTTGTTTTGGTTTTGGGGTTTTTTTTTAAAGGCACAGACCAGGCTTGCCGCTCGGAGGGAGCGCTGCTGCCTCTGCCAGGTTGTTCGCTGCCGGCTCCGCGCGCGGGGCGCTCCCGGAGCCGCGCCCGTCCGACACCCCCGGCCCTGCCCCTCCTTACCCCGCCTCTCCGGGCCTCTCCCTTCGGCCCCGGGGGCATCGCCTCGGTCACCCGCGGTCCGTGCTGGGGCCGGACGGGACGTACCTGGGGGAAGCGGTGCAGTTCTCTTCTCTGTTATTCTTGCTCAGGGCCGTTCTGGGCTCGGCCGCGCAGGCTGAGCCCCGCGTCCGAACCGGGACCTTCCCACGGGGCGCTCGGCGCTCCCGCCCGTCCCTTCACGCGGCCCAGAGCAGCCTCATTTGAACCCCAGCTCTTTGTGGCGGCTTGTCCTGGCTGGGGAAGGGGGAGAGAAGGCAAGGCAGTGGCGACCTGCCCGGCGCTGGTTGGACGGGCGAGTTGCCTCCGCCCCTGGGCCGCCGCAGCAGCGGCGCTGCCGGGAGGGGCTTCGAGCCTCGGCGCCGCCGGCCGAGCCCCCCCCGCCCCGGAGCGGGACCCGATGGCGGGGGAGGCCGAGTGTCAGCCGGGAGGCAGCGATAATGCTCAGGGTTAGGCGGGATCCGGAGGAACACGGGTGCGGTGTGTCGCGTGGGGGTGAGGGTGTGGAACTGCTCGGGACTCGGCCCTGAAACGCCGGGGCGGGGGGGCGCTCCCTGCCGAGCGGCCCCGGCGCGGCGCGCTCGGGGCGCGGAGCGGGACGTGCCTCGTTCCCGCAGCACTGCCCGGGCCGTGTCGGTCATGCAACAGCGCGATCTCAGAAATAAGGGAAGATAAAATTGTCAAAATTCAGACAAGCTCTTAAAACCGTCTAATGTGGGTTGAGAATTTATAGTTTGGCTGAACCCCGGAGCATTTTGTAATGTTTCTTGCCACTGGTCCTGGTAATCTAAACCCTGTTTGACTGCTGTGAATTCTTACTATTGTCCTAGAACCTTTTTTAAAGTTTGCTACTACAGAAGTTGGTGCGTGTAGAATGTTTTTAGTTATTGGCTATCACCTCTGGGTTTAAAAAAGATTCGTCTAATGTATTTATAATTTGCTGGGAATCTTGCACAGAAATTGCCAAAATTAAAAGTGAAACTTTGCAATATAAAAATGTTAATTTTTATTACAGTTTAGCAAACTAAACGGTTATTTCAGTCGTTGTATATCATAGCGATCTTCAGGAAGCTATACCATATTGAAGTGATGGTTTTGTTTCTAATTAATCTGTAAGTTTTAAAGATCTTTGGGTTTTGAAGAAATAGAAGAAACCGATATGAGAACGCTTAAGATTAACTAAAGGACAGATAAACAGGTTTAAAGATGCTGAATTAAAGCAGACTATTTCTGCTCAAGTTAAAATGTGAACAAGTAATCGTTAGTCTAATAATAAATTATTTCCATCATAGAAGTGCATGTCAGAAAAAAAACCCACGTCTAAATATATTGTACTAGCAACTCAGTACACCTTGAGCTTTTTAAGTTGCTTGTACCTTTACTGTATGGCTCGGGATTCCTTCAGGGAATATGAGTATCTCTAATTTTTTACTGTTGTTAAGTTATCATTATTTTGTATTTTAAATCAAAAGCTTACTCCTTTGTAAAGAGAGAGGATGCAAAACCAGACACTGGAGCGTTCATTTCAGTGCTATTAAGTAGCGTAGTCTGGATGCTTGGGATTAAAGCCGTCCAAAGCTTTTCCAACATACCAGTTTTATACTGAAAAAGCTGGCTTAATTGAACCAGAAGACGATAATTTTGTTCATTTTTGACAGATCTGTCAATAGTTGTATTGAACTTTCTTTCAAGTTGTATATGATTCATGCTCCTTCCTTTCCAAGGTGCCTTTTCAGCCTAAGATACACATAGCTGCTCACGGAAGGGAAGTGGGAGCAGGAAGAGCGACGCCGGTGGGTTGCCATGAGTGTTTGCCAGGATACTGAAGTGGCTGTTTCCTGTGCTAATCGGTTTCTCCAGTTCCTAACTCCTTGTAGAGCTGGGTAGGTGATTCCCTGCCTAGATTACTACTTGGCTGGAGTATCTAGTTTTCATTTTAGAATTAATATTTTTAGACTCTTTGCTTTTGTAGGAAAATAAGGTTCTTAACTAACAATTATGCCTCACAGCACCAAGGTTCTTGTAAAAACAGGATTTCCTGGGGATGAGGTTGTTGATTTGGTACGATATTTATGAAGCATCCATAACCCCTTTTAAGCTCTTTAACATATAGTTAAGCCCCATTGATTTTAGGTCACTTCAATAAGTTCAATTAATACCTAAAAATTTTACACAATGGAGAAGACTAGAGACTTCTCTTGTGGTACACTTTTTAGTCATTGTCAGTAAAGTTCTCTTACAGGTAGTTGTGTTATAAAAAAAGAATTTGAAAAATCAAAAATAGACAAACTATTTGTTTGGCTGTCATCTTTGCTGAACAAGAAATACATTATTACGCAGATCAGCCTTCCAATTTAGTGCTGAATGCATTTAGTCTTTTAAACTAAGTAACCTGTTCCTGTAAGCTTTTGAATATAGCTCATGCCAAATTGCGTATGACAAAGCTGCCGTATTTCTTTGATCTGTTGCAGTTTTGTCTACAGGGAAAAAGAAAAGTTCTTGCAACTTGATAGATTGCAGAGAGCTTTTATTTGGATGTGTCAAGGTTTGTAGGGTATCTGAATTGTTTAGATAACAATATCTGTTTGCTCTTTGGGAAGGAGTGAAGAAAAAAACAGGATTTCCCTTAGTGTGGGCATTCTGCTTGGACCAAGTGGGAATGCCATTTCCTTGGATTTGTAATACTGTGAAATGCAGTTTGTTGCTTTTCTTAAAGGCTTTAGGCTGAATGATGTGCTTTGCAAAAAATTTCATAGTTGGTTTTTCTTTCATACTGAGAATTTCAGGGATCAGTTTGTATTAAAATCTATGATAACATCCTACCAGTAGTAAGGTGCTAACACCCAGTTATTTCTGGCTATGGAGGCTGACAGTTGTCATCAGCAGGGTAATGCAGTCGGCAGGGATGGCGTTTGGCTTTGCAAATGAGTGAAAATACTGTAAAACAGCTGGCCATAGACATTAACTTCGAGTCGGTGATCAGAAGTTCAAGGTAAACAAAAGAGATAAGAATGTGCCAATCTTGAAAAGGTAAAGTTTGAGAAATCAAACAGATTGGTTTTTCAGACAGAGTGCAGTTCAGTTGCCACAATATCTTCAAAACTAAAAATTAGGAAATAAAAGGTGTTTCTGTAGGAATAGCAGAAAAAATGAACAGACAAATTCAGAGAAGAAACGTTGTAAAGAAAAATTACCACCCAGACTTAAACCCAGAAGTGTTTATGTAAGATCTGTCTCAGGAAGTCCCTTAACCACTGCTTGCTGCTGACAGGAAGCTACATCTGGAAAACAGCTATTGTACCTTTGCCTTTTTCCTATATTCTTTTGTGAAGCATTCTGTGCTTTCTGACACTGGGTAGCATATGTTTAAAAATGTTAAAATGCATCATTCTTAACATATTTAATCTTCTGTAATGTATTTTTTGTAATTCATGGGAAAAGCATTAGGAAATAGTTGGGTTTTGAGAAAAAAATGAAAAAGAAATAAAAATTGGCAGTACTTTCAAGCAAATCTGATTCCTTTAGAGGGGAGGCTTTGCTAGAAAGCTCCAGATAGCTTCAGAATTTTTTAGCCTGGTTCAGTGAATAAGAAAATGATTTGCACTAGTCAGAGGTGATTCAGGGTACAACTTCCTGAACATCGGTCCAGCTGAATTTTTGGTACCAATTTTTTAAATGCACGGGTGTCTTAGTTTGAAAGTTGCTTGTTCTTTTGCTGCCCTTACTGATCTGTTTTTCTGTATTAGGCTTTGTTGCTGCAGTGACAAAGGTGAGATGATTCATTCCAGTGATTCGTTAGAGTGAGATTATTCAGGAAAGAGCATGGGATTAACAACATAAAATTTGAATTTTGTTAGGTGATATAGCTGAGGCTGATTGAGCCAAAGTAAGGTACTCTTCCTACATTTTTATAAGGTAAATTTTACTTATATCTCATGATAAAAGAGGTTGCTTGAAGTACTTTATTCACAGTTAAAATCAGTGTCCTTTGTCTGCTTGTACATGGAGAGCCTTTCTGCTGCAGCTAATTAGTCTATCTAACTGCTGTACTCCAAAGTCCTCTACAATAATAGATGTGTAGGTATAGGCAAGCACATGTATCACTTTTATCATAGAATAATAGAGTTGTGGCTGGAAGAGACTCCTGGAGATCATCTGGTCCAGCCTTCTGTGGAAAGCAGGGCCAGAGTTTAGGTTATCCAGGGTCCAGTCAAGTGAAATCTTGGAATATTTCCAGCAAGGGAAGTTGCTGCCCTCTACCAGGGAACCTATTCTAATATTTGATTGTAGTCACAGAGAACTTCTGCTTGTATTCAGACAGAATGTCCGGCCATTGCCTCTTGTCCTGTTGCTGAGTATCACTCTGAGGAGAGTGTTTCCATTGTCCCTGTAATTGCCTTGTAGGTACTGGAATAGTGGTCAGGTCCCATTCCTGTCCCTTCACTTCATTCTCAAAGCTGAACAAATCCAATTCCTTTAAACTTTTTTCCTATGACAAGTTTTCCAACTCTGTGATCACCTTGATGGACATCCACAGGATGTAATGACTCTCTTGATGCATTTTATAATGAATATTTATTTGTGTTACAAATCCCATGGTGTTGCCTTGGCAAATGTTTGTCTTCAGTTGTTTTTTGAGTACTCCAAGTTCTACCAAGGTTAACCAGTATATACATTTGGTTTTGTAGAAAATTTTTCCAGCCCTTACTCCATGGAAAATATCCAGTCTTCTTGAATCCAGCGATACCACAAAACTGTTGGCTTTTCTGTCTATGAGCTCATCTCCTATCAATGGTGTCTTTGGTTTTACAAACTGCTGACTAGTAATTTGGACTTTTTACTGCATAGTTAATTGATAAGTTTCTTTCCCTCTATCGTCTGCTTTATTTAGTATGATTCAACCACACTACTATATGTGGGAAAATGCTTTCATAAGTACAGCTCACTACAAATTGGAAGCATATCTTCGTCTCTTCTGTCTCTTCTATCAAAGCAGTGTCGTTATTCAATTTTTGAGGAGATAAAAATGGAGAATAATTACTTTCTGTGGGTTTCCTTCTGTTATGTGTGCCAGTTACTGCATGTCTTGCAGACACTGCCTTCTCTCCCGAAAGAGAGCTCTGTGCCCAGGCATCCATGTTACACAGCAGTACATGTGCATTCAGAGGCTGTGAATATCCATAGAAGAGTATGTGATTATAAGTAGGAACTAAATTGTACGTGATTGTAAGTAAGAACTAAATTGTTCATTAGAACATTTAACTTTTCTCCCTCTCCTCTTATAGCATGTGTTTGTGGTTTTCACAGTAGCAGTACAATTTGCCAAACAAATGGGATAGTTTATTACAATATTTGATCAAAATGTTACTTAGAAGTCTCTAGGCTAATCCGAAATATTTCCCTATCTGCTAATTATTCTTTGTTGCGAAGTAGTGAATGTCTGACTGACAAAAATACTGTACAGCAGCTGTTTCCTAACGTACTTGCATTTGCTGAACAGACACTTAGCAGATCACCGTGCACTAAAATATATGTCAAGTATACCATAGTGGTATGGTTTAACCACCTAATTTTGGGTTTGTTAGCCCTACTGTTTTACAGGATATTTTGATATCCATTAGAAAATAAAAAGTTTTTAAAAGAATAGAAAGGAGAAAAGACAGAATTAAGAATGATGGAAGTTTTCAGTCTTTATCTGCACAGGCTTTTTATGATCCATTTTGCAACGCTGTGTTTTTGTGAGACAGTTTTAGGTACTGAAAGTTTTGGATTACACTTTGTGCCTGCAAATTGTCATAAACGCCCAAAGAGATTTGAAATTCTGAATTGTTAAGAATAAATGGTGCTGCTCCTTCTACAGGCTGCTCATTGTTACATTATTTCTATCCGGAATTTAACCCCCAGTTTTGTTAAGTTTTCCTGATCATATTTCTTTACATGAGGTCTTTCTGACAGAGAAATGCTCGTGCTCTCTCTCTTTTCTCTCTCTCTCTCTCTCTCTTCCAACTTTTGGAAAATAGATGATAATAATGAATTGCCCTGGTCAAAGAAATCTGTGAGAGAACAGAAAATTTGAAACCCGGTTTTCTAACTTCCAGGCAAATGCCTTAAAAAACAGATCTCCCTTTGTTTCTGTTACTGCAGTTTAAAGTAATACCTTCTCAACTTTTCTCATTGGTATAACTTTGTACATATGATTTGTTGGACTGAAAGTATTTTGTCTTTCATAGTATGTTATGTCAGTCTTTCTTAATGAGGAGCAGATTACACACCATAGCTTTTCATGAACAATTTAAAGCTTACATGCTCCAGCCGAGGTTCATCAAAACAGGATTTGATTGAACTACTGATTTCAGAGGGCTTGGGAGTATTTTTTCTTAAGACCTTGTTGTTAGTTCCCTTAAACCCAAAAGTATACTTATTTATTATCTCCCTCAGTGCTACTTCCTGTTTTACAGAAGCGTGGAGTATTTAACAAAGAAAATAATAGAAGCTTAACTGTGAATCAAGACACAAATATACAGACTTAGGTTTGCATCCTGGTGAACACTCAAGTTCTCCATAAATACTTTTTCAATAAAATTTAGCCTTAGCAATTGTTGTCCAGTGAATGGAGCACTCAAAATGCATTGTCTGGGTGGCATTGACTGCTACATTTCAAGGTCACTTTTTTGTTGTACTAATGTTTCCCTATCTTTAAACTGTTGCTAATATTATTGCTTTGTTTGAGCTCTGCAGTAAAAATTTGAGAGTATTATAGGTTTGGGGGTTTTTATGCCGATTTAAAAATAATTGGTCCCCTTACACAGAGTGATTTTCATTGAGAAATTTAGTTCTGGATTATTTGACTGTGCTTTTCCTTAGTTCATGTTATTAGTTCCATGATACCATAAACTAATGTACACTATGTTGCCTGCATACAATATCCAGCTGCAAAATTAGTTCTGGTAACAGTGGAGAAAAGTGAGTATCACTGGAAAATGATACTTGCCTGTGGAAGAAGCTGCCCATGAGCTCGCCCTCTGGAAAATATCCTGATGGCTCCACAGCTTAGAGAGCTTTTCTCAGTGCACAGTAGCACAAATGTGAGCCAATGTTTGAAAAGCTAATGCTGTGTGTTTGCTTTGGCATGGGGCAGCCCCAAGCCTTTCCATTGAGAAACAGGTCTTGAAGTCTTTTGCTGAAGGGAATAATTTTGTCATTTCTCTGTACAAAAGAAACTGATTCTCATCTATTACCACATCATATATGTAGAAGAGTTCAAAATGTCACTGCCCAGATACAGGCTGGTAACACTAAAAAACAAACAAACAAAACCAAAAACCACAAAAACAAACAAATCATCCTTCTTGTTTTAAAAGAAGAGACAGAGAGGAACCACCTTGGAAAGACGTTGCTTGGTGTGTAATTACAAAGAGTATGTTCTCTTACATTCCAGCATATCACATTCAGTTTAATTTTTTTTAAAATTGAGTTTAATTGCCTGTTGTTTTAATAGGTGGCTTTTGTTGAGGAAATGTAATGTTCTAAAGCTAGAAGAGTGAATGTGAGAAAGCAAGCTATTTTCTTGGCATTAATAATGTTCTTTTCAAGACAGGGCAAGAAAACTTGGGGCAAAGGAGGAGTCATTAATTATAAATGCACTCAAAAACCAGTATGGAAAATCTAATGTGGAAATATAGTAGATTTTTATGCTGCACAAGTTATTTTCCTGTTTAAAAGAATGTTCCCTTCTTTGTTATGCAACAAAGAGGCATCTAACTTTCCTGCACAGGTCACAGAATTGTTTAGGAATATGTTAAATTAGACTCTGCCTTTTAGCTGGCCCTAAACGTTTGAGCAATCCTTTGAAAAAAAAAAAAATTACCAGACCAAGATAATGTTTTTGTCACACAAGCAATAGCTGCCGTGGCCTGTGAACGGAACACATACAGTGATTTCAGTCTGCAGCATCCACAGCAGACTCGATATCTTTTGTTCTCAAAGGAAGAACTACATTTTTTCATGCCCTTTTCTAAATTAAGAAATTAATAAATAAAACCCTTTATACGTTTTTAAATCATTACATAGTCAAACCTAAGTATCTTCTCCTGATGTCTTCTATCAAAGTCAGCCTGGAGCCAGAGCCAAACCTGCAGTAATTCCTTCCAACAGTTGACTGGTGGCATTGCAGGGGCCTCTGGTCCTGTCCTCACTCCACCAGTCGGGGCAGTTCTCACTCTTTTTTTAGTGTCCTTGTTATGGTCCTGCAAATTGCTTATAGTACGCATTAGCCTAAGTCACAAAAGCTTTTCTGTCCTTTTTCAAGAAGTGTCATAGAAGTCAAGCAGTAATTATGGAATTTTTCAATATGCAAATCCCAATGGGTCCAGACCCAGTGGGAGTAAATAGCTGCTGGCTGTTGTATTCATTAAAAATTATGCAACTATTTCTGTTTAAAACACTATATCAATTGGTTCATTGATTTGTTTGTTTCAGGAATTTATCTCTTGGATTTAATCTACATTGATTCTGCATATCCCGCTTCAGACAGCATTATGGAGAATGAACAAAGATCCAATCAAATGAACAATATTCTCCGAATAATAGCTGATCTGCAAGTCTCCTGTAACTATGGTTGGTAAATTTTGTTATGCCTACTAAGCCTTAGCTAAAATTTCTTTAGTACAACATTGTGAAAGCAGTTTTTGGCCCCTAGTAAAGACAACACAAGAGGCTAATGTTGGTAGAGCTGAATACTGATAAGTGATGTAGCTTCCACTCCTGTGTAGCTTCAGTCTTGCCAGTAAATTGGGCAGATAAACAGGTATTCTAAATTGTAAGAGCTATAACAGAGGTTTTATAGAGTTTACTGCTACATGTGGGCTACAAATAATATACTTTCAAGTGCAGCTATTGCATTTGGGTTGTATTCTGTTTTCACCAGAGGCAATCAGAGACAATTATATTAATATTTCCCCTTTACTGTGCAGTAGATATGTCTGGAGTGTAGAGTGTGTTCATTATCATTTTGTTGTTAACATCCTGATGATACATTTACAAAATGAAATGCAAATATTTTAGTCTATACAAGTTGTTCAGTTGTGTTAAGCTTTTCCACATACGTTGCTCCTGAGTGAAGTGAGGACAATGAGAGGTTGTTCTTTTTGTTAACGCGATTTTACTCTAAAATTAATTTCTGCAATTCTACTAGCTTGCTAGTGAAGCCATATATCAGGAAATTTGCTGGGTTTGGGGTCTTGATGAATACTCAGTGGGGACTTAGCATGGCTTTTCATTGCTTAAACATGCAACAAGCTGGTAAGCCTTGACAGCAGCTATAGAACTGAGTAAATTCAGGACATTTAAATGCTACAGTTTTGGAGAGCTTAGGAAAAAAACCCGAAATGTTATGTTGTGAGAACACAAGGTGAGAAGTTCTTAAGTATCCAGCCCTTGCCCTTTGGTACTGTTGTCAACTTATTTTAAAGTGCTTAAAGGTAGGGACTAGCCATAATATTGTATGATTATGAATAGTTAGTTTATTTAGGTGTAATTTTCTTGTTGTGAGTTTCATTTCTTCTCTGAATACTTCGAACGACAAACCTCATTATTTCATTGACCCTTGCCTTTTGACAGCCTTGGTATCTTCCTGCAATACTATGCATTAATTTTGAGTGCTTTAGTTAAAATCAGGATGAAAATTAAAATATGGCCTTGAAGAAACAATGTTCTGGAATAAAGGGTGCCTTTAAAACAATTGTCTTTATAAGAGCATAAAAGTTGTTAGGTACTATGAGGCGTATTCTTGTCCATGCACCGTGTGTCAAGGGGTTTTTCTGTCATTCTGAACTTAGTGTCTTTCATTCTTGGTATTCAGCATTATAATTTTAAATTAATTATTTAATAGTTTTTAAGCCTCTTCACTTCTTGGTCATAAGTGAACCACTAAGAGCCATGGCTGCAGGCTTTGATTTTCTCTAGAACAATGAATGAAAATTCAAGCAGTATTTGCAGGAAGTAACTCCTTTCCACCTGTGAGATAGCATCTAATGACATGCTTGAGCTTTCACGATGATGCAATGCATCTTTTTTTTCTTTAACAACTGAGAACATCACTTTTGCTGCATCAAGTCTTTAACATCTTCTTAGAGTCAAAGTGGCATTTCTGTCTGATTTATTCTTTAGGAAGGTTCAAATTCTCTCTTTCCAGAAAAAAACCCCCTGAAATAATAATTAATTTTGGATGATGTGTTTGTTTGAACACTCCACAGATCATCTTGCAACACTGCCCCACGTGCAAAAGTATTTGAAATCTGTCCGTTACATTGAAGAACTTCAGAAATTTGTAGAAGATGACAATTATAAGTAAGTACTGTTCTTTTCTTCAGGCTTTGGGAAATTTAAAGAAAATATCATTTGGTGGTTAGTTTGATTAAGAGCTGAACAAAAAACCCTTTACTGAAGATGTACTGGGGTGTTTCTGCTGAGTAAAATCCAGAATCACAGTCTTCCTTTATGACTATAAGCAGATTTATGAAATGAAATATATTAGTAACAGTTAAAAGTAGATGAAAATTCTATTACATGATAGTTGTATACTGGGAATTTTGTTCAATAACCCTAAAGTCATCTCCAAGATTGACTCTGTGGTGTTATAAATAATACATTAAGAACATCTACCAATGTCAAATAACTAGTAAGTTGGTACTTAAGATTTGGGAATTTAAGTTTTGGGGTTTAAGCATGTCAAAGAAATGTCTACAAAAGACCTGGAGAAGAGCCAACTCACACAGTGGTTTGAAGCAGACATGAGAGAGCACGTTGGCCAATATGTGAATGTGCTCCAGTTAAAAGAAGTGATAATCCCTAGCCAGTAATTCTGAAAGAACTAGCAAATTAAATCTAGGTCTGTCAGCCAAGGTTTTAAATAGCTCAACCAAGGTAGATGCAATACTATACAATTAGCTATTGACAAATATAGTAGCTGTAGATGAGCAGAATTCGAAGCAAACAGATGTTCAGTAATATGGTGCTGGTATAAAATATTTTAGAATATGTTTTGGAGAGCAAGGTTGCTAATGAACCTCTTTAAAACCAGTCTCATTATCAGTTTTATTAAATACTTTAGTTAAGAACTTTGTCTCACAATTTGTGTGTGCTTAGGCTGTATACTCATAAAACAGTGATGAAAGAGTTTATTGAAGTGATTTGGATATCACAAAAGAAAAATCAGATGGCCTGATGACTAAACTGATAGTGACACGAAAACAAAAGTGTTATTTAATTATTCTGACTTTAGTTTATGGTGTTGATCAGTAGGTAGCTGTTGAAAGTGAGATACAGCCATGAAAAGACAAATTCATCCCTATTCCCTATCAAATACAGTGTTTCTATAAAAACCAGAATTGTTTCTGCTGCTTCAGAAGTTACTGGTGAGAGCTTACGTGGAGCACTGTATGCAATTCGGGCCATCCATGGGTTTAAAAAAATGCTAGTGCAATCAGGTGAATAAAATCTATCTTGTAACACCAGGCTTAAAAGAACGAGGTTTGGCTTTATCCTAGAAAAGGAGAAGTTTAAGTAATAGAATCACTGTGTATATACACAACTGGGAGAAAATGGGGAGGATAAAGAGCAATTTAAACTAAATTGTAATGGTAGCGCATAAAATGAATAACAATTTTAGAAGCTAAATGTTGAAATATGGTTTGTAATTATCAGAGTAATGGCATCCTGGAATGTTGTGAGAGAAATAATTAAATAATTTTAAGTTGAAACCTGATCAGTTGATGAAGTGAAGGCTACCATTTAGTGTCTGTCAAAAGAGAAGAGCAGATTCAGTAATAGAAGACTGCAGTACCAGTGTGGGGTGATGTACACATGCCTATGAGGAGTCACCTGCCCCAACCATTCTACATTTTGCTGCAATTAGAGCTGATTTTGCTGCCGTACAGATGCAACATCCTGCTGAGATGGAAAAAAGGGTGTCACCATAACAGAGACTGAGAAACTATGTTTGAGTGCAACGTGAGTCAGGCGATTTGTCATTTTGATACTCGACTTAGCTGCAGTTGGTGGTAACTGCAGCTGCCAGAGCTGTTCTCTGAGCTCTGCTTCCAGCCACGCAGGACTATCCCTCAGCCTTAGGAATTCTTGTGAGGAATGTTTTTGGAACTTGCCTTTTCCTGAGAGAATAGTTCTAAAAGTAAAACCGTTCAGACAAGGTGTTCTTTTGGAACTTCTCCAAGTGTTATCAGGACATACTTCAAACAGAGATAAAATGTCCAAAATTTGTCCCCTTGGTGAGGGTAAACTTCAGCAAAAGAAGTTGAAGCAGCATTGGGTCATTCCCTGCAAAAACTCGTACTTGGCTATAGTTCGAGGTGTTTGTGTTTTTGTGTCTGGTTGATCACATGCACTAAAAATAGTGATGTTTCCATGAGAAAATTATCTGGTTAAAAAAGGAATGTGTTTGATATTTTCATAACAAAATTTACCTGCTGCATGGAGTTAGAATTCCTGCCAGAGTACTGCTGTGTGTTCTTCCTTTTCTCAGTCTCTTGACATTGTGTGTGTTTCACACAGAGAGACACACTGTGCGAGAGATGCATGACCATGAGCAGTGCACACAGCCTTTGAAAGGGTCAGGCAGTCCAAGACTTTTGTTAAGGGCAGTCTGAGATTTAAATCTCAGTGTTAAAATTTAACAAGTGGCCGTTATTTACTAATTTCCCTCATACTTCCATGCTTCGTTGAAGTTGTGAACAAAGAGCAAAATTAAACTGAGTAGTCATTGGTAAAGGTGGAGAGTTGTAGTTAGGATAGGCTTTATGGCCCCTGGATTAGATTAAAAAAAACTGCTCATGTTGTTTAGTTTCATTTTTAGATGGAGTTTCCTGTTGATGCAACAGTGTTAACACTGTGTATACAATAGCTTTCATGAACTGTACTGTCCTAGAAAAATAGATTAAACAAGTATTTCCTATAAGCAAATGATACTATAACAAAATATTTGGAAAAAAATACAAGTAATTCAGTTTTAAATTCAAATATTAATTTAACTTTAGCAGCAGCCTTGCTAATAATGCTTTAAGATATTTGATGTATGTTAAAGATTATTTAGTACTTCTGATTTCGTTGTTTGTGAGACTAATTCAGTCAAGTTTAGCAGTTTTCTTTCTAGGATTCACTATGGCAAGGAAAAACTTGACTGAAGTCACAAGAGGTATTAAAAAGAAGGAAGGAATAGATTCTTACCACAGGAAAGTTGCTGCATCTTATATACGTTGGAGAACTTTGATCTTTTTCTACCATGTTTGTTTCACCAGAAAAAAGCTTTAAATTAAAAAAAAAATTAATTTAAATTAATCAAAACTCATCACATCTGACCTTAAAGAAAACTCTCATTCCTCTTCCATTTTTGCACTTGATAAAAAGTTTTCAGATTTTATTTTACATATTTGATTTTGCATTTTCCTCTCAGTTTCTGCTAATGGATCTTTAGTTTCATAACATTTTCTGGTCCCATGCCAGAAGAAACTTTAAGTGCAGAGTACAAAGATTTTAGAGTAGAAAAGAATCTTCTCTCTCTTTCCAGTGACTGCTCTTTTTCAGCCAGGGATAGCATTATTGCTGTCTGCAGAGATGTAGGAATGACCTTTGGCCTGAAGAATAGAACTACCTCAGTACCAGGCTGTCAGGGAAAGAGGCTTAGATAGTTGCCCTAAAATGTGTTGGCAGAATCCCAACACACATTTTGCCAAATGAGAACCTCAATTATACTGAAAAGGAAAAATTGGCAGCCACTCTATATAAACAAAGCTTTTCTCTACAATTTTTTGTGTTAGTCCAATTGCTTCCTTTAGGTTCATGCTTGTCAGCAAGTAGGAATGCTCCAGAAAACCCCTGACAATGATGTCATATCCTAAAAATAATAAGCCTTCTTGCTCAGCCCATGTACTGCTTTTTTCCAGAATATGCCCAGCTATAGCAGTATATAACATTGTGGCACCATGCCACATCCTTTCCTAACCTGACATCCTTGCAGCCATTCCTAAACAATTTTGTTGCTGACCTTTTGTTATCATTAGGCCAGGCCTTTTATTCTCCACAGTTTTGAGTAAAACCAGTTTGAACACTATTATTTTATTATGATGTTATCCGTCTGGGCAGGACAGCGAGGATTGGAATCCCATTTTGTAGGCTGCCATCTATACCTGTAATTCAGTCCTTCAGAGCATATTAGGCAAGAAACTGATATTCCAGTGTAATAGTAAGATGATTTATAGAAAAATCAGTTCAAGTTTAGGTTCAGATAGGCAGGATGCTACGGAAAGCATCTGAGAGAAATTAATAGGCAATTAAAAGGTTAAACTGACTCCTAGCAGTGCTGGTGCTCTAGAAGTGAGAGCTACACCATTTTAGTTCCAGTCCTATGGGAACAGGAATTGAATGGCAGGTGCTTAAAATATTAGTACTTGTAACAGTGAACCTTGGCCACAGTCCATCTTAAAAAGGCCTCCCAGACAGTTCTATTCCCTGGACCTTTTCCACCACAAATTGTGGTCAAAGGCAGGGGGAGGGGAAAACCTTCACTGTTAGTCTGAGATTCATAGTGACCCAGTGGGCCTATAGTTTAGTAGTTGTACTTGTGGCTTGACTGCCTCCTCTCCAGGATGCAGAATGGAATGATTGAATCATGGAATCACTAAGGTTGGAAAAAACCTCCAGAATCATCAAGCCTAACCTTTGATCAATCACCACATTGTCAACTAGACAAGAGCACCGCATGCCATATCTAGCCATTCCTTGGACACCTCCAGGGATGGGGACTCCACCACCTCCCTGGGCAGCCTCTTCCAATGCCTGACCTGCCCTTCCATGAAGAAATTTCTGCTGATGCCCAACCTAAACCTCCCCTGACATAGCTTGAGGCCATTTCTCCTTGCCCTGTCCCTTGTTTCTTGGGAGCAGAGCCCAACTCCCCTGGCTCCCCACTTCTGTCAGGGAGTTGCAGAGAGCAAGAAGGTCCCCCCGAGCCTCCTTTTCTCCAGGCTGAGCCCCCCCCAGCTCTCTCAGCTGCCCCTAGTGCTCCAGCTCCTTCCCCAGCTCCATTCCCTGGACATGCTCCAGCCCCTCAATGTCTTTGTTGCAGTGAGGGGCCCAAAACTGACCCCAGGATTCAAGGTGTGGCCTCACCAGTGCCAAGTACATAGGAATAATCACTGCGCTGGTCCTCCTGGCCACACTATTGCTGACACAAGCCAGATGCCTTTGGCCTTGCTCACCTGGGCATACCCAGCTCACGTTCAGCTGCTCTCGACTAGCACCTCAGAGCCTTTTCTGCTGGGCCACTCTGAGGCCTCTCTGTTCCCAGCCTGGAGCATTCCATTGGGTTCTTGTAACTGAAGTGCAGGAACCAGTACTTGGCCTTGTTGGTCTCAGCCCATCAGTCCATCCTGTCCAGATCTCTCTGCAGAGCCTTCATATCCTCCAACATGTCAGCACTCCCACACAAGTTGGTGTTGTCTGCAAACTTACTGAGGGTGTGCTTGATCCCCTCATCCAGATCATCACTAAAGATATTAAACAGGACTGGGACCAAAATCGACTGGCCCCAGCTGAATGTGGCCCCATTCCCCACCACTCTTAGGTTTTTCCCAGTGAAGAATGTACTTGTGCAAGTCATGGGCTGCCAACCTCTCTAGGAGAATGTTGCAGGATTCTTGAGGACAGTGAAGCTTCCAGCAGCCTACTGTTGCTGGATCTACTGTTGTAGAACCTACTGTTTAAGTACTGGACAGGCAGTCAAAAATGTTCCAGATATGTCAGACCCATTTTGTTTTGTACGCAGTGGTCAGAAATGCCCTGGGACGGCTTTGAGGACTGCACTGCTTTGTTGTGACTAACATTGTCCTTGTCTCGGCAAAAATGAGTAAGTTTAATTCAGCCTCATGGAGCAGCTAAATTTCTGTGTAAGGCTATTCTTCATTCACTTGCTTGATACTAGAAGAATTGAGTAACAAGGGCTTTACTGTCCTAGCAGTGGTTCCATCCTGTACTGGAGAGCATACTTGCATGAAAGAGAACCATGTTCAAGACTGGCTCCCTGTTTTATTTTCTGCATTTTGTTAGGTTCCTCTTTCCTGCTTATCATGAAGGTTAGTCTAAAGTGAACTTTATGGCAACACTCAATAGCAGAATGTTACTTAAGATTAGGTTGAAATAGAGGTCCATACAGCTTACTTTCTGGAGCATACCAGCCCTAACGCATTCCAGAAAATGTTTTGAGTATCAAGTTTAAAAAAGAAAAAGAAATTGTTAAATCATCTTTCTACTATCCAAGAACAAAGCCCTCACATACTCTTGCTATGCCTTGTTCTGTATAAGCTTTGTCTTAATACCCAGTGGTAAACTGGTGTTTGTTAATTCAGTGAATTTCTATGCTGAATTTTTTCCTAGAAATTTTACTTTTAGATTTTTTCACCTTAGAGTGTTAATACTAATTCCTCAGTTTTGGAATTGCAGTTTTTTATGGGCAGTTTCTGAGGCTGCTGTCTAGGATTTATCCTGACATGTCTCATAGCTGAACTCTTGCAGTATAATTTTGGAATGTTGAAACCTCATATATCAGCACTTAGACCTTGCACTAAAACCCAGCTTCCTTACCACGCTAGAGCAAAGATTTGTTTCTGGAAAAAAATTCCTAAAAAATAAAAAATTAAAAATTCTAACAGTACTGTAATATTGGATGAATATAGTGATTTCTGAGATGGATTTCTGATGATACACATGTGCAAACACAAAAAAAGATAGTCTTTTTGAGTCATGAGTGGTTTATTAGGCATGCTGGAAGCAAAGTAGTTTTTATGTATAGTAGTGCTAGTGAATGACACTGGACAGTCAGCTGTGAGAATGTCATTGGGTGTGTGAGGATCTGAATGATGAACGTTGGTGGGGAGGCACATCAGGTCTCAAAGTCTGCACTGACTTGTTGAAAGTATCACCCTAAGCCTCTCGGGGCCAAAGGTTCTGACTCCAGGAGTCCTGTTTGGGAGACACTGCTCATGCTTCTGGCACAGCTGTACACATGTGGCAGGGGGAAGGCACGTCCACATGTGCGTGTGTGGAACCTGTGCTGCTTCAGGGAAAATGCAGTGTCAGAGGAATTGCAAAATTAAATTTGGGTGGTGACAAACAAAGTAAGGCGGGTTGAAACAGTACTGACTGTCAGTATCTCTTCTTAATAAAAGTAGTTTTGGTTGTTTCCAGCCTTCTGGAGGAGAGGGGAAATAGAAGAGAAGGTGGCTCAGGAATGATGTCTCATTGTCAGAATATATTCCCTTTTCTCACAGTTTATTTTAAATATTTTTAAAACCTGTCAGCTGAGTATTTTATATTTACCAAAACTCAAATTTAAGCTCGTATTTATTTGTTCTTCTTTTAATAAATCCTGTATTTTCCTAAGTTAAAAATAGCTAAATTGCAGTTTTGTTGTTTTGGAAACATTGCAGAATTTTGGCATCATTGAAGTCAAGGGGTGAGATTCAGAGTGTATTTTAGCATAACCAAACAGAAAAACATTATCTAACTTGACATTTTCTGGAGAGATGACCAGTGGAGAGTGATGTTATCTCATTTTATAGCGCTGAAGACTCATTTGTTGCTCTGTCAGCAAACCTCTAAGTGCAGCACACAGCACAGGTGCTTTCTAGATAGTGTGATGATAATGTGCCTCTTCCTAAAACTTTGAACGACAAAAGCGTTAGGTCTTGCTTTCTGGTGTTATCTTCCCCTATCTACAGAGGACTTCATTAAGTATTTTTGCCATTTTTTCATACTGAAAGAAATTCTCATGTGATCAACATTTGAATTGTGCACTGACTTGTATTATTGTAACTCTCTCATTGTTGGCTTCTAGGAGGGTCATGTAACTGCTTCTGGGTCACATGCTGGCAGAAAGAAAAGGTAGCCTGGAAAGAAACAACTGATTCATTTCCAACTTGAAATACATTACTTTGGATAGTTAAAAGAATCTAGTACTATCAGAAAAATAGAAATTCAAAACCATGAAAAGTGACCATAAGTTTGTTAACTGACTTGACACTGAAACATAGTCAACAATGTTTGAATACAGTTGAAAATTAACTGGAAGGTATTCCCCATAAACAGGAGTAAAGAAAGTGATAGTTGGGCCATTAATGATATTTTGAAATGCTCTCATAAATTCCTTCCCCTGCCCCTCTGTATATTTTTCTCTGCAGTCAGAAAGCCTTTCCTGGGTGCACAGCTGGGAGCTGCTCAAGGGCTCCACAGCCTCTGTGTGTGTTCTGTGCTGTGCAATGACAGAGGCTATTTCTTTTGGGGTTATGCAATTCCATTAAAAACTTAGCACTGTAGTCCTCTGTACATTTTTGTCAAACTGGTACAGATCAAAGGACCCATGAATGTCAAGTGCCTAAACTTGAGAGATGGAAGAAGTGACATGCAGTGGGAGATGGAGAAGTGTTGGAGTCTGAGATAACTCCAGAGTGAGTGAGGGCATCATAAAACACGTGGAATTAGGCAGAGTGACATATAATACTTTCTTCTAATTATCTTCTTTTACTATTAAGCATTGGTCACTTTACCTACTTATGTTTCTTTTATATAAGTCATAGTAACTGAATAGCTGTTTCTGAGTGCATGTTTCCACATGATAACAGAGTAGATTCACTTTCATGCTCAGAGGGAATAAAATGCTTGCTCTTAAGTTTGTATCTAAATTACTATCTTTTGGAGGGTTTTTTTCCCAGGTGAAAGACTAGATGAACTTACGGTTTTACACTGAGAGAGAGGATAAAGTAACAATTTGCCTTTCTGTTTTCACATACTTTCCTCACAGTTTCTTTCTTGGTTCTAACAGATAGTGATTTACTTTGAAAAAATTATTGTTTTGTTACATGACAAAATAATCAACTACACTTCCAAGAAAGTAAAATTCCTACTTAGCACTGCCAAGATAATTACTTTCAATTTCTACTGAGAAATTTTTTGTCTTAATTTCTCTAAAAACTTGTTTTTCCAGATTATCTTTAAGAATTGAGCCGGGTAACAGCTCTCCTCGATTGGTTTCCTCCAAAGAAGATCTTGCAGGTATAAAACGTCATTTGAAAATCTGAGTAAGGAAATAATTTTAATTACAGAAATCCTCCACTGAAGTGTATGGGAAACCCCAGAGGTACATCAGTAGCATGAGTCGACAGTAAGAATTGCTTACTTGTGTATAAACAGTTGCAGTTCAGGGATGACACAGGGTTTTTGCTAGCATTGGAACAGAAGTCGGATTGTGGGATTTTTTACAAATGCTTGCATTTTCATGATTATTTAATAAGTGAAGAAGAGAGAGCCCTCTTTCAAACAAATCAATGCAGTGCATAGCATAGAAAATTCTCCTTTCAGGTTTCTGTGTGATCATGTAAATTTGAGACAATTTCCTTGTGTAAAGCAGGAAGACGAAAGATTTGTAAGAGCTTCTAGCAACATCTGAAGACTAGAATACCACGCATAAGGTGACCAAAACTAATCTGTTTATTTCTAGGAACAGACTAAACAAACATCAGACTATAGGAAATGTACCTACTGCTACAAGGAGCCATTATTTCAAATGCTGTTCTGTTTTAATCTCTTGAACCTGAATGGCCAATTTTCTGTCTCATTGCGTTAAACCATGTGTGAATGTAAAAAACTCAAGGTGTCTGGACTACATCTGACAAGCAGTTACATTTGGCCTTCAAAATGTCTTTTCTTCTCACTGAATGAGAGAAAGATGAAGTGAATGAGAGAAAGAAAAAGGAGCATGCTGAATATGAAAGAAAATAAAGGGAGGTTTTTCCTCTGCCTCCCAGCTTTTCATGTTGGCAGCTGTCAAATTACCAGTTTTTTGTAGAGAACTTCTTGTTTATCTCAGGAATGTGATTGCTATTCCCAGAATTAGACAAACAGTTGACCTGGTGGTCAGTTTCTTCAGGGAGGTGCTTTCCCTCTTTCTGCTCAATGCTCAGTATTATTAATTGTTGTGGAATAAGAATAAGGAAGTAGTTCACGGGAGAATTTTTTGTATTAGGTGAGTTCAGAAGGAGTTAATGATAATGTGCATTTGGGAGTTCACTTCTCTATAGCAGCAGTCACAGTGCTGTGCTCTGTGTCTGCAGCTGGAAGGGTCTTAATAAAGTACCAGTCTTCTTCTAAGCAGTGCTCACAGCAGCAAGGCTGTCTCTCCAAACCCAACCACCTGCCAAAAAGGCCAGTAGGCTGGGGGTGGACAAGAGGTTGACAGGGGACACAGCCAGGGCACCTCACTCAAGCTGCGCAAAGAGGTATTCCATGCTGTGTGACGTGCTCATCAGTGAAAGCTAAGATAAAGGAGGGAGGGAGGCATTTACTAGCAAGGTGTTTGTCTTCCTAAGCATTTGCTGTGATGCATCAGTCGGGCTGTGGCTGCTCATTGCCCGCTGATGGGAAGTAGAGGATAAATTCTTGTTTTTGTTTCATTTTGCTTCTGCATGCAGCCTTTGCCTTTCTTCGTTACATTACCTTTATCTCAACCCATGAGAGTTTTTGTATCTTATTTTCTTCACCCCATCCTGTGAAGAATGGAGAGGGATCAAGAAGCTTGGTGGGTACCTGACAGCCAGCCAAGGTGAACCTACCACATCATGTCATATTTTCTTTTGCTTCTGTGATGATTAGTTTTTCCATACTTGAAACTTGAAACTCAGTCCTTGCCTCTTTTATGATTACATCTTACGTACTCAAAGCAGACATATGAGTGTACTTTTTTGTTTTCTGGCTTCTGCTTTGTATTGCTCATGCCAACATGCTCAACATTTGGGCTTTGATGCTAACATTTCATTAGGATGATTATGGAAGTTCTAACTTTAGTCATAGCAGCATAGTATGTGATCATTGCCAATACTCTGTAACTGTTAATCAAGGGCTGAGATTTTATTAGGACTATAATGGAAGGCAATTAAAAATACAGTTCCAAAGCTGGAAACAAGAACTTTGAACTTGCCTGAACTAGGCAAGTAATATGGCATGGTACTGCCTTGAGCTCAGCTGGAGTCCACAAAAAATGGTCATGACAATGTTCAGTAGTACCTACTCAATTCAATATGTGATCGTATGGTATCTGGCAGTATGAAGAGAGGGAGAATTTTCCCTTCTGAGTCTGCAGTGCCCCTATGTGCTCTGAAAGGTTGCTCTAGTCAGAGTGGGAATTAATGTGATGACTAGAAACCAAGTGCTGAGTCATTCCTATTGCTCCATTCTTCTCTTAGTGTTTCCTTCGAAAGCTTGACCCACTTGTGGACTGCTATATTTCTTGCTCAGCTAGAGAGTTCTCACTGCCAGTTAGACAATGAATGCCATCAGCATTTTGTAATACCCACAGGAATTTTTCAGTGCCCCACACCTATGTGGCTGCAAAAATGCTACTAAAGGGAATCCAGTGTATTTTACTGAAAAAACCCCAGATTTATTCCCAGAGAAGGTTAGTTAAGTAAGTCAGCATGAATTCAAATTGAAATTTAACTAAGCATGAAGGCAGTAATTTATTGCTTGTTCCACAACATTAATTAATAGAAATATATCCATATGGCAGTCTTAATAATTCTGAACTAAAATACTCAAGTATCAGTAATGATATATTTGACTGTGTAGAATTAAAAATAACACATTCACAGGTATTTCAGTTAATTTTATTTGGATTCAAATTATAGAGATTAATTCCACTTTAGACATTGTGTGTCACAAGTAAGTCCTTTGTAGTCAGAAGGCTATAATGATAATGGATGATCTCAAAGTACTTTTTGGGCAATGGTTTAATGTTCTAGTCAACAGTATAAGGCACGGGAGTCTGGTTATAGTAATTTTAAGGTAAAATAAAGGCTCTTGGCCCATGAGGACAGTCATCAGTTCAGTTCTCTTGACAGTCCAAAAGTTAAAATGTTACTAATAGCAAAAAGCCTAGTTGAGTTTTGCCTGTGACATGCTGCATCCTCACACAGGTCAGTGTATGTTTCCAGAGACAGAAAAAAACCTCAATATCATTGGTAATATCACGGAATAGTGTCATCTTCATGTCCTAAAGTATAATTGTGTTCATGGTGGAAATGGGTTTTACTTGTCAGCACCGTGACTTTATCTTTTACCCAGTTTTCTCTCTTTCAGAAGAATATTAACAGCTTATGCTAGCCATGGACATTGCGGATTTCTTTTTTTCCGCTTGAAGTATCTTTATGAGTGTGAGCCTCAATAAAAACAGTTAAATCCTACAGTATTTCTGTTTGCAAAGTACTGGAGAAAACCATATGTGCATTTTCCACTTTGTTTGCCAACTGGTTTTCCAGTAAATTTGAGCAGGAGGCAGGCATCTGATTAAAGTGAATGTCTCACAACAAGCTATGTTTTGTGTATTAATGGGTAAGAGGGTCTCATTTAATTACAAAATGCATATATAATTGTGAGTAGTGCTTTCTCGGGAAGATTTCATTTCTTTCATGTTGCTGCAGAGATTCTTGTCTCTTGCAAGTAGCATTTAAAAAGGAACTTTAAGCCGTTTAGTTGAACACTTTCAGGAACTGTGTGATTCACACAACTTCCTTGGCAGCAACTTAAGTCTGTTCATTCTGCCTTGCTGTGGTTTGAGAGAGAGAGAGAATGTAGCTGGACAGCTTATAGTATGCTAACTGTTCACAATTTCCAGTTGCATTAGCTGTAAAAGACATCTGTGTTCCTGCAGTGTTGGCTGGAAGGTGCTTGGCATTTATGGTACTGCCGTTAGGTTGTTTTGGAAGGTATAACTCAATACGTTTTCCCAGAACAAAAGAAAATATTTAATGCAATATATGGTAAATAAGTTAGCCTTCTAAGCAACTGAAGTTCCTCAGAATTCACACACCCAAGTGTAGCTCAGGACAGAAAACTTTATGCATGTTCTTTATCATGTTGCTTTGAAAAGTTCAGGGTGCAGTGCTAATCAGAATTTAGAAAATGAATACTCATTCTCTAAAATATACCTTATTTATCCTGTCATGAAAAACAATATCAAAAGTTAAAATAATATTAAAATAATTACCATATCCAGAAAATAGTATTTAATACTAAGTGACTCAAAGACTGGTCTTAACGATTCTGTGATTTTTAACAAACTCCTTCATTAAAGTAGCATCTAGCATTAAAGTTAGTGTTGAAGTTAGCAGTAGCCAGGCCTCTGCTGTGGGTAGCCCTTATTTTGGGTGTTTTGTTATGCAGTAGTCAGGGATGGACCCTCACCACCTCCTTTTTTCTTCTTTTTTTTTTTTTTTTTCCCCCAAAGTAGGTCTTGGTGTAACACTTGAGAGGAGAATAATTAGACCAGGGGTTTTATGTTCCCATCCTACCAGGAATGTGGAGTAATTAATCTGAAACAGGTATATTCTATTCTTTGTTATTGGAGTAAAATTCAACCTATTGTGCTGAGTCAATTCAGCTTTGAGAGCTAGCAATTCATAAACAACTTTTAATATGTATTTTAATTTATTAGAAGAGGTAAATTTATTGGATGTGCAGTATGTGATATGTAGGAGTTGAAAATGTAGAAACAGAAGGAAGAAAGCTTGGGACATTTATAACCCTCTGAAGTGGGTATGCTACACTAGTGATATCTCAGCAGTCCCAGAATTTTAGAATAAAAGTCCCTCACCCCATCATTTTCCATGTAAACACTGAGTCCAACATTTAGTTTTGCCATTTGTTTTACTGGTTGCTTTGGCAACTAATAAATAGTTTGTGCTGAGTGCTTTAGCAGCCAGTGGTTCTGTGGAAATGAGGATTGTCTAATCCTTGTGCAAGTTCTTGGTCATTGCTTCATGTGCACAGTGTCTGCTTTTCTTACACGGGACTTAAGGTAGAAATGGAAGAACTAAGTTTTCTCTTCCATAAATTTACAAGCCGTCCAGAAAACTTTGGTCGTTAGTTTCCAATCTCTTCCTCTGTGATACTTTCCAGACAAATTTTTACAACTCATTGGAGTATCTTTGAAACAAATTAATACCAGACAAATCTGTGGGATTCACATGTTATCAACCACTAAATCCAGCTGGAATTAGTGTACTTGGGTTTTTTCTTAACATACCAAAGCTTCACAAAAATTGTAGAAGAATATTCTATCAAAACAGATATAAAGTTTCCAGGGAGAGAATGATCATGCTCAGTTTTTAACTTTATCTCTTTCTACTAGTTGCTGTGACTTCCTTACCAAACAAGTCTAATATCCTAGTTCATTGCTGCTTATTTTAATTACCAAGCTGTTACTCCCAAGGAATGCTAAGAACACATAAAACAGCCAGAGGTTAAAGGGCTTTTCTGTGCTGGCTTTTGGGGGTTTAGTTGTTTTTGCTTTTTTGTTTTTGACTCTTTTTTCACAGCAGTCACCTGAAATAGTTTCTGTAAAATGTTGGAGGTTTTTTTTATGAATTGGTTAATGTATTTGGTTGAACCCAAACTTCCGAGTTTCCCTGCAGCTATTCTCTCACAATGGGTATGTCGTCAGTGCCAATCTGGATGTCACCCAAGCCCATACACTGCCCCACAGATCCAGCTGCAAAAAATGCAGCATTTTTGCTGAAGTGTAAGTCTGAGTTTTGCATGTTCCACTGATGCAGAGTAAGTAACACAAATCCTGACAATTAATGAGTCCATAAAAGTGACACCTGAAATTGAAAGTGTCGCTTCTATGCAGGACGTATTTGAAGGAAGGAATTAGACTCAGGTGTGCTTACTGTGAAGTCAGAAGGACCTTTGTGAGAGTGTGTGTGTGTGTACATGTGTGTGTGTGTGTGAGCTTTTGGGGAGGAGCTTTTTGGAGGGGAGCACAGAGAGTTGCAGTCAAGGACTCAGATTCACGTTTCTTACACATTCTATACATTAGTAGGCTTTCGCTGAATTGTAAAGCAATACTCTGAAAATTTAAACTGTTCTTTTACAATAGCCATCATTCTAGATTTAATTTTTTTGTGTCATTTTTGATTCTGTGCACAAAATGCTTCTCAAATTCTTTATTGAGTGTTTTGTAAGTAGGTCTTTCTCTTTGAAAGTTTTAATTATCACCCACTGACTTTGGTTACAATGAAAACAGAACACTAAAAATTTACAGTGAAGATTTAACTAGAGAGTCTGTGGCTTGGGATGTCTTTATTAAGTTTTAGAAACAGAGCTGGTAAGTATCAGTTTTACTTCTTAGCTGCTCACCAAAAAATAGTGAATAGTTGAGACTGTTTTACCTTCCTGAAAAATCCCTCAGTTCTTCATCATGTTAATATGCAACCAATTTTCAGTTTTCTGTTTGCATGTCTAGTAGGGGTTTATTGGTAGCTTTTTAGTGGAGAAAAATTGTGAACTGTAACTCCCTCACCCTGTTGCTTTTTTTAAAAGCTCTGGAGACTGTAAATGTTCACATGTTTTACTGAAGGATTGCAAAAGTAATGTTCATTTATAACATTTGAAGGATTATTCATGGAAAAATTATGCAAAGGAAAAAACAGTGAGGTCCTCTGGGATATGTGTAAACTTTTCCAAATGTTCTTGCCGCAGATCTCGGAACAGCACTCAGCTCACTCTGATGGAGTTGTCTCACGTTCCCTAACGCAAACAAATTTTTAATAACATTTTAATATTTTTATACTTTTTTTTGTGCATGTCAGCATAATTTTGAAAATGATGCTGAGAAATAATGAAAACCAAACTAACCCTTGTTCATGCCAGCTGACTGGAAAATCCTACTAAGAGTGCTTTGTCTCCATGAAAGGCAAAATAACAGAATAGCAATCATGGTAACAGTATGCACTAGGAGTGGAGCCAGGAGAGTAAAGAGCAGAGTTAGCAGTAGCAGATGACTTCACTTATTGGAAAAAAGGGGCAAAATAACTCCCTCTCAAATGAATTTAAATATTGGAATTTTGTTATCAGCGGTATTGGGCATAGCTTCCCCAGCTAATTGCTCAGCAGTCTGGTATGTCCATAAACATCCCTTGGTCTGTGCAGTTTTCATCAGTATCTCACCACCTACCCTCTTTGGCATCCTTCTTGGCACAGGCTCTCTTTGTCTCTTACCCCTTTACAGAAATGAGGTCATCTGCCCTCTACCCCATAACTCATGCTGACATTCTCTGCACCCCACACTTGCTGCCCTGAGTGTGCCCAGCAGCACAGGTTCTGCATGATGGAGCTCTAAACTTCGCCATTCTTCATAGTCATTTGGCAGCAGAGTGGATGCAAAGGCTGTAAAGGTTTGTCTTTAAGTTCAGATTCTTTTTTTTATCTTAGCACAGGGTTAACAGAGCCAAACTATATATTTCTTCCTCTTGCCTTGGAGATGAGGAAGATGCAGAACTACATTGCAAATGACCACTCCAGACACAGTAATACCAGCACAGATGATATTTCTGTTCTTATCTGATCCCACAAAGCATTCTGTTCTCTGCCATCAAGATCTTCACTAAAGACACATAACTAGGAATTAGAATAAGTCACAGAGTCACAGAATGGGTCAGGTTGGAGGGAACTACAGTGGGTCATCTGGTCCAGCCTCCCAGAGCACATGACACAAGATTGTGTCCAGATGGTTCTGAAATATCTCCATTGTGGGAGACTCCACGCCTTCTCTGGGCAGCCTGTTCCAGTGGTTGATCAACCCAGGCCTGTTTCCTCCTTTCCCAGGACTGATGCAAGCAATTGTGGTTGCCATATATAATAGTAAGAAAGCCAGGCTGTTGGCTTACGCTGTAAGACTCTTATACCTATTTCCACAAATTCTGTCTCCCTTGACACATTTCACCTTAAGCCAGGCAGTATTTTTATGTGAATTGAAGTTTTATTCCCTAATATTATTTTCAGTCCGAGATATGCAGTCCTTTTAGACATATTGGATAATTTGTTTCAGGGTTTTTTTAGCAAACTTTTTCTGTTCTGAAGCTGTTCAGGTAATAAAAGCGCTTTCTTAAACACAGTTATAATGATCAAACTTTAAATATTTTTGTGTTCCATTCATATTAGTGCAAATTTCACTCCATGCTCCCTAAATGGAGGGTCTAATTTGAGGAAAAAAAAAAAAAAAAGGCTTGTAGAGTGAAAGCTCTGAAACTGTTTTTTTCTTACTTAATATCTTGATCTTTGTAGGTTATGATAGTGGTAATGTTTGAACCTACCTCGAGTCAAATCCAGCCAGCTCGGATTTTGTAACAGCTTGATTGTGTTAGCACTGGACTTGTTATTTTGCTGTTCTTTCTCTAGGTAAAGTAGTTTTGGTTCAGTCTCAGGCTTTGTGTCAATATCAGTGTTTCAGAATCAAAGTAATCAAACAGCCTTACTGCTTTCAGCTCTGTGACTCTCCACAGTGAGAAACTTAAACTTTTAAATTATTATGTATTACAAAGTTTAACAGTTATTTTTACATATGGCACAGGGTCTCTGTTAAAAAGCACTGCACTGTACTGATACTCATTTAGAGCTGAGCCTTATGATTGCTACTCTTTCCCAGACTGTAGTTTGAGTGGTTTGTTAGACATAATGCTTCCTAAGACTTGGTGAACTTAGAAGAACTTAGTGTCACACACATAAAAGAACTTAATGTAAATTGGGATTTAGAACTGGCACCAGAAAGACCTGAATGACACAGCAGGAAGCAATACAAAAATGAACCAATCTTCCAGCCAAATTAAGGGATAAGCCTCAGAGTAGCCTCTGAAGTTTATCTGACTTTCAGATTAAACTGACAAATGCTCACAGTTTTCAGGGAAATTCTCTTTCAGCTGCCACTATCTTCATACTGGGTCTCAGTTCCAATATATTTTAAACTTCTTAGCAGGTCATAAACACCTCCATAGTATTTTAAGTATTTTAGTGTTCACAATTTGAAAAGTGTCTGATGGAAAGGCACTACAAACAAAGCATGCATAGCAAACTCCTTTTTGGAAACCTAGTCCATCGGAAGGGCTGGAGGTTTTCAAACTCAAGAACTTGTAATCATTTGTGAAACTTCTGAATGCATTTGTTATGTCTCTGCATAAGTTTTAAGAATTTGTAATGAAAACTTGTGGTAAAAGACTTTAGTGAGATATGTATTCTTGCTATTAATGCAGCAGATAAGATTTTCAGACCTGACGATGAAATATGAATCCACACACTTTTTGCACTAAACTAGGCATCACATAATTTTGCTCAGATTGATACTTTTTCTATTTTAACTTGTGCTTAGCCTCCATGGTAGAAGGGGAAGATGAACCCTATTGGTTTTAGGGAATAAGCTTCCAATATTGTACTCGGCTGTTTCCAGCCTCTCTGATGTGTGTGTCTGGTTGAATCTGTGGATCAAGTAATGACTGAAAATGCAATTTTTAATGTGGTCATGTGACCATTAAGTGTAAGACCTTCTTTGAAGCCTCACATGCCAGTGACTGATACTACTGGTGTCGTGTTTCATAAAGCCTCAGTTCTGTCATGGTTACAAAGACAGGCAGGCAAAAATGCTGTCCTGTATAACTTGGTATATAGGAATAAGGTAGAAAACAGGATTAAAAACTGTTTTCTCTTTTTATTCTACTAAATTGATGACCTGTTGAGTGATATTACTGAAGGCTCCTCTAATGAACTTGTTTCTCTTCTGTTGCTTGAAGCAGTTTCCTACTTTTGCTTGTCCTGCGGCTTCCTTCTTTATTAAATAAACAGCACCAAGAACAGTTTGCTCAAATGTGCAGAACATTTTTCCCCTCACTGCTAGGGAAAAACCTTTGCAATTCTTCGTAGTTATGACCCAGTTTGTGGTGAAATTCCAGAGTCTAGGCTATGGGAAAATAAAAATACAAGTAATTTGTAATTAATTTTTATGTTTCATACATTTGATATAGTAAGTATGGACAGGAAAGCACTTTGCAATTATTTGTCTTATTTTTTGTCTCTTACTGGGAAAGACTCATTACTAGTTCTCCTATTTCTTCTGTCTCATGAGTCTTCAGTTCAAGCAGAAGAAGCTGATAAATAATTCCTGTGTTCGGTGAGAGATGGAATAGCCTACATAATGGATGGAAACAATGGAATATCTCAGGTTGGGAGGGACCCATAAAAATCACTGAGTCCAATTTCCTGCTCCTTGCAGGGCTACATAAAACTAAATTGTATCAAGAGTGTTGTCAAGATGCACCTTGTATTCCATCAGGCCTGGTGCCACTTCCCTGGGAAGCCTTGTCCAGTCACTGACCAACCTCTCAGAGCCATTTCTTTTGAAAGTGTACCCTTGCATCCTGTTGTCAAACTGTGCCCTGGAATGTTGAGGGTTTGTTTTGTTCTGTTTTTTTCCTTCTGTTCCAGTTTATCGCTTATTTGAGGCCAGACACTTTTGTAAAGATTCTGATGATAATTGTATGTGTTTTTTCACATCACAGAGTTTCTGCCTGTGTCAGCCTCTTAAGGGGATTTGGTTAGAGGCCAGACGCTGAGGTTGCTGGAGCCTCCAACAAGTGATTCTTGTAATGTAGAAGTCTGTTCTGCTGACACCTGGGCTGTACCAAGGAGAAAGATAAGGGGGAAACAGCCATTTTCATGACCACTATTCCCACTTTCACCACAAACACCAATGCCACAAAAGTGAAATCTCAACTGTTTATCGAAGCCAAGAATAGCCTTGCATTTACTGAGGATGATAGGCCGTGTTGTTCTCCACTGTATTGCAAAGTTCACTGCCAGCCTTTTGTGAAAAGCATCAAGGAACTGGAACAAGAACAGTTTGTCCATGTTTTCTGTAAGGCCTCATAAAATCTGTAAAACGAGAGTAAGAATGATTGCAGTGAGACGTCTCTAGGGTTCAGAGATGATTGAGAAGTAATGCATCTGTCTGGCCATTAGACACGTGAAAAGCCCCTGCTTCCACTTACATGCTCAAGCTATGAGTCAGTATGAGCAGATTGTTTAGAGTTTATTCACAACATGAAGTTGTGAACAAAATTCAAAACATGTGTGAACATTCCTGCTCACACCCGAAGTACAAACTGACTTCATTGTTCTGTATATTACACTTTGGCACAACCAGCTTTTGTAAGGATGCTGAGATTTTTTGTAGTTCGCTGTTGCAAGTATGAGCAAAACCGTTTTAAAAACTACTTTCAGAGAGTTCAAGGGTATAGAGATGAATTTATAACAAAAGTGAATGGTGTAACCCTAATACGCAAGAAACAGTGCTTCAGAAATGGTGCCTTTTGGTTATCTGTAACAATTCATTTTAATCGGTGCCCAAACACCAGACCACAAAATTTCTGGGGTTTGCACTAGTTCAGCGTTAAATAATCTCTGTCTTGTAGGTCCGTCCGACATGTCAGCAGTTGTGAAATTCAGCAGGAGACCCACATGTCCTGATGCCTCAGTAGCAGCAAGTCTCCCTACACCTCCTGTGCCAAGGCACCGGAAGAGTCACAGCCTGGGGAACAAGTGCGTACTCCCAGCTGTCTCCGCTCGGGCAGTTTGATGGATCACAAAGTTTTAAGAGATCAGCAGAACACGCTGGTATTTGTCCTTTCCATTTCTTGTATTGCGAGAGTGCTTCAGGCTTTACTCTCTAGGTTGTCTCTTGACACTTTGTTATTTTTGCTGACTCTGTTCTCTGCTGGTGCCAGGCATTGGTAGTACTCGAAAGCTGCATATCCACTTTGGTCTGTGGATTCCTGGTGTGCATAACTGATACTTGTTTTTTTAAAACATCTTGCTAATACATCTAAGGAAGTTAGTAGCTGCTTGGCACAGCTTATTCAGGAAAGTTGTGACCCTTTGCACTATTTTACCTGGGTAATATGGATTAGAAACATTTTTCTCTACCATTTACCTAGCTAAGTGAGAGCACCTGCTCCCCAGCTGATGTTTCAGCATCTACCGAATTTCACAATTGACAGGTTAGGGAACAAGAAGTTCATGTGACTTATCCAAGGTCATGGAGCGACGGTGTGTTAGTTCAGCTTTCTGAAAGACCACCAAGCAGTGGCTTAGCTGGAGTCTCCTTTTTCTACTTTTGCTGCCACCGAGGATGTTCAGGTTTTGTACAGAGAGGAATCAAAAAACTTAAAACTTCCCAGCTGCAGAAATTTCATAATTGTTACTGACAAAGAGCAGTAAAATCTGAAACTTTTTTTGGTAGTCAAGGAGCATCTGTACAGTAAATGGTACTGTTTAATTGCTTGCTTGTTAATACCCCGTTGATGAGGCAGAAGCTGAGAGGAAATACTGTGAGCCGAGGGTGGCTGTTGGGTGACATAAGAAGGGTTTCATGTTCTTCTCTTCCTCCCTCTTCCAGTATGATGTGTCAGCTGAGCGTCGTGGAGAGCAAAAGCGCCACCTTCCCGACAGAGCGGCCACGGCACCTGCTGGATGACAGTGTCCTGGAGTGTCACAGCCCCACACGCAGCCACACGCCCAGCACGTGCCTCGCCAATGGCCTCTCCAGAGGTACCAACACCCCTTCCCAGGGCACTGGAGACTTGCAGGGAGACTTGAAAGTAGGGAATTTGGAAGATCGTTAGCTCTTGTGCAAAGACCGGTTGCTTTCATTGAAGAAGGTAGATCAGAATTTCTGCCCAGCTACCTGGTCAACATTACCCCAGTTTCCTCAGTTAAAGTGGCATGAAGGAAGATTGGTTTTATAGATGCTTGGTGTGTGACACAAAGTGTTAGCCCTCACTGGGGAAAAAGCAGGATATATATTTTGAAACCTACCTTTTCACAAAGAAAACTTTAATTTTAGCTATATGTTTTAGAAGATGGGAGAGTAGTTTAGCTGTGCTCTCTGAGACTTCAGAAGAAACGTAAAATGCACACATTATGATACTATAATAAAAATATTGTTATAATACCAACAGTGATCAAGAATCTGTTCTAAGCATGAGAAAGCCACTTTTTAAGTGACTCAGGCTATTTCTTGAATAGGAAATAGATTGTGAAAGATAGAACATTACTTGACCAAGAGCTGGACACTGTGATGATCTTTGCACTTGTGAAAATACAGGCAGAGCTGACTGTGTTAAAACTGAGTGTTAGAAGATCAGTCCTGGGCAAATTAAAACTAAGCGAAATGTTGTGCCAGGAAAGAACGGACAGATTGGTCATAGGCTTGGAGGAGAAACAGAAACTGTCATTATGAATGCTATCATATTTATTTGTTATGACTCCTAGCAGCAGCACACAGCTGACATATCCTCTATTACAGGTGTAATTGCTTCTTGAAAACAATCAATGATACAATGTCTAACAACTTTAATCAACTTACAGATGTTGTGGTAGAAATATTGTCTTACGAAGGAACTGGATTTTATGTTCCTGAAGTGCTCAGTTTCTGAAGGAAAAGCAGCATAATGAAAATTAAAGTATCATGTAGGTGTCTGGTATTTAAACACAGCAGTAACATGAGTTATCAGTGAGACATTATAAATGGGGAGGCTCATGTTAAGCTTCTTCCAACTAAAGATTTTACCATGAACTCTAAACATTTCAACTTTGAAACATGACTTGAGTAAGCAATGTCCATGGTACCATATAAAAAGTATTCTGGTGATCCACATACATTGGCTTTGTATTTTCCCATGGGTGGTTTTCTTACTCCTTCTCTGTACTACTCTCTTTCTAGATAGCAGTGAAAGCTCAGAATTTAGTGAGGAGCTGCCGTCAGGGCTTGAAAGGTGAGTTAGTCTTCATGTACACTCACTGAGCACTCTACAGATTTAGCTAAGAAATGCACAAATGGTCCCTGACATAGGTAAGCCCTAAATCAATAGTTATTTTTATCAAATTATTATAGTTAGGGAAAAAATGACAAACCTTTAAAAATAAGGCAACGTAAAGGTATTGTGTTTTTCTTCCCATGGACCTGAAAAGATTGGGAGCTCTCTCTGTCTTGTTTACCAAACCCTAACTGTTGAAATTTCAGACTAAAATTTCCCTTATCAGATATTTGCATTCACAAACAGGAGTCGTTTATATGCCACGCTGGGGCCTAACTGGAGGGTACCGATCCGGAATTCTCCTAGGAGTCGAAGCTGTGTCTACAGGTACAGTTCAGGGTCTGCCTTGCCCAGTGTATGGTGCTAAACTTCCATTTGGGTATCTGCACTTCCCTAATGTGACGTATTTTGTGTCCAGATATCCTTGTATGACCGCAGCAACTCATGGGAGTCTCCCCTTCCTGCTTGTAAGGATTCCTGTTAATACTAAAGCAGAGATATAGCCCATTCAGATGAAATTCAGTTTAGCCATCGATTTAAGTAATTTTATCAGGATTCCATTTTTCAGAAAATTAGTCTTTCTTAGGGTTTTATGACATTACAGAAGCTGGTTTGTCATGAAGGCCATCTCTGCCTTCTGTGACAAGTAGTGATGTTAGAAGGATACTTTCTTGGGCCTTTCTCACAGTCTCTTTCCTGATTTGCATGAGAGCTACCCATAACATCTGTTTGTATCAAAGAGCTATAGTATGGTGTGTTGATTTTGTACAAGAAAGAGGTGTTACCTTGGACCCTGAGTAAGAGAGGGAACATCTGCAGTGCCACGTGTAGCAGGCACTCCCAATGTTGCTAGTCACTAAGACATGGACTTTTCAGGAGCAGGTAATCCATTTACAGACCGCAGAGAGGTGACACAGAAAATTGTATGTAGTTTGAAGGATAAAAATAATTTGTTGCATCCATACAACACCTGGACTTGGTAAATTCTGTGGTAGTGGGAAATGAAGACGTATGTATGAACAGTAAAGAAAGTAGGGCCCTGAAACAGTATTCTGCAAACACTGTGATTTAGTTGGAGTTTAAGTCCAGTCAGATTTTTTTTTTATAAATTAGTTTGCTTCAGCCATTGTAGAAATATTGATATAATGTGTAAATGTAATTACACCTGCTTTACCTGAGCTAGTAACATCTGATAGCAGCACAAGTTAGAAGTTAGACAGGAATAAAAATACATACGTTATAAATTAGTAAAGGAATACATTTTGGAATGCTGTTTAAGCTATTGTACCTGCTTCCAGAAAATACTCTCTTAACATGACCATGGTAGATTTCTATCAAAAATGTATACAAGCTAGAAATAGAAATGTAAGGAGATAAAAACATGAAAAGCCTAATAAACTCACAAAGAAGAATTATTCTCTAAAATACATTTCTTATGTTTGTCCACCGTCAAGCAATTCTAATATTTGTGTTCCTTCTTCCGTTTCTGGGGTCTTCTATCACCTCCATCAGAAATACAGATTTGGCCAGAATGCACATTAGCAGGTCTGTGCAATGGAGGAAGATGCCCCTGCCAGCTGGAAGGGCTGTGCTTGTCTAGAGGTGGCTCTGTACGTCACCTGCACCAGCGTGTGCTCAATGCTCATTTGGGGACAGAGTAGTGTTCCTTTCACAGCTGAAAGGTAGATCATACACATGTACTTTTCCTTGTTTTCATTATTAGACATGATTTAGTTGACTCTGGTAAACCTCATTGGTCCATATGAGAACATAAGGATTGTGATTACATGGCAATGAAGACAGGTTAGTAGCAGATAATTCTAACAGATCATCGCCTAGCAATCAGTATTTGGTTGATATGTTACTAATGGCTGTTTGCATTTCTAAGTTTGCCTGAACCTGGGCTCTTCGAGTTGTAGCTCTTTCTCACTGTTGTATGTGGGAAGCTCTATGTTCGTCCTGGAAAAGGAAGAGCTATTTTAATCACCGTACAACAAATTATTTGGCATTTTTATATAGTTTCCCCAACTCTTCCAATTAGCCAAGGTTCTTTAATTGAAGTTAAAATTACATTTGTGGGAGCTTCTATTGCCAAAATTTAAAGCTGTATATCCCCAGAAATCCAAATAATTTCTGTAATTTACCAGAATAAAAAATAAAACTGCCTGTTTTCCCTTTGACTTTGGGTTTCAGTACTTATTCTATTTTATTTTTTCATATCTAAGCACCCAGAACAGAACCTTTTCTTGATTTGCTGTTTTGCAAAGATCCTGGTTCCTGTTTGATAGCTAGGTTAGGAAAATGTTCTAAAGTCAAATGTCAGATGATCCAGTATATGTAAGGCAGTGGAGGACAGATATATTTAGAGCTAAATTACATTGCTTACTTCTTGTCCTTATTTGTCTGCTCAAATACACAGAGCAATGTTTTGTCTCTCCAGCCCAACAGGCATCTGCAGCTGCACAGCAGGTGGTTCCGCGGGAGTCGTCACTATGGAAGGGCCATTAAGAAGAAAAACACTGCTCAAAGAAGGCAAGAAACCTACTGTAAGTGATTCTAATTTTAATTCTTCCTGTGATTCTAATTCAGTAGTGGCTGTTTTAACGTTCAGGATTAGATTAAGCCTGCATCTTAATACCATGCAAAACAATGCTTTTATCAATTGTAATTTTCTGATTAAAGTTATGACTAGTTTATAACAAGGTTGTAACCCTTGTGTGTCATTTGATCTGCAGCAGTTTTGCTTCTCCCTGCATTTGCAAGTCACATATCTGGCTGTAAGGGCCTGCAGGGCAGGGATAAGCAATTGTGTAACCAGCAGGCATTATTGTGAAGGCAGAAATAAATCCTGTGGCACTGCCTGATGACCCAGAGCATCCTGATATTTTCCAGCTAAATAACCCTGACAAAGGTAGATGTTGCAGGAAGCACCTTGTCTACATTGTCTGCATTGTATTTCTGTGACAGGAAGTAAGTTAATCTTTGTTAATGAGTTTGTAGATTATAGAATTTGCAGTGGCATTCTCATAAAAGACTGAAAAGGGAGATCTTCAATACAGAATTTTCAGAGAAGGCTACAAATGCAATTGAACATATTTATACAATATACTGTGATACTTCTGTGGTACCACATTGAAATGGAAAGGCTGCAGTGCATCCAGCCATAACATGAAAGTCATAGCAATTCATACTTAACCTAAATTCACAGGTTTCACATGGTCCTACTCCTGTGCATTTGGTAATTTTTTTGTTTTCTGTACAGTTGATTGATGCGTTTTTCATGCAGCCTTATTGTTCAGAGCTGAAAGATTTGAAGAATTGCAGAGTTGTCATCTCAATAAATTTTATTGATCAGAAGTCTGAAATCTGTCCAGTAGAAGGCAACACACTATTTTTCTCTGAAACAATCAGTCCTGATGCTTTTATGAGATACCTAACCGAGATGAATTGTATTCACAACCAGCCATCCAAATTTAGGTATCTGGGTTGATTTACACCAGGAGATGCTCTTTATCTAACTCTCCATTCCTTGCGCCTGAAATTAACTTTGGTAGCACTTGCTTATGAAAAGACTGTTGAAATGTTAGAGATATGAAGATTTTTTTCCTCATTTTTTTTCCGTTCTGATTCAGCTCTCCTCATGGACTAGATACTGGGTTATGCTTTCAGGATCAACTCTTCTGTACTTTGGAGCAAAATCTTTAAGAGGCACTGAAAGAAAACATGTAAGCTTTAAATTTACTCTAAAAGCCCAAAAATTAATCCCCGCTACAGTCTCAGCTGTGACTGACTTGTCTGTCTCTTCCAGTATAAATCTACACCTGGGAAAAAGGTCTCCATTGTGGGCTGGATGGTGGCACTGCCTGATGATCCAGAGCATCCTGATATTTTCCAGCTAAATAACCCTGACAAAGGTAGATGTTGCAGGATAGACATTGTCTGCTTTACATTTCTGTGACAGGAAGTAGATTAGTATCTCTTAATGAGTTTGTAGATTACAGAACTTGCAGTGACACTTATTTAAAGGACTGAAGAGGGAGATTTTCAACATAGAATTTTCAAGGGAGGATACAAATTGAATATATTTCTGCAGTATGCTGTGGTGCTTCTGTAGTGCCTACAGAGGTATTTCTTTATCTCAACAGTTACTGTAAATTTTGCAGAAATTCCCCAACCAATGAGAGATTGCAGCATGTCCATCTGTTCACATACCCTCATCTCCAAGTTTCTGAATAGGTTCCTTAAAACCAGTCAGTACTAAATCTTGACTGACACTGAGGCCAGTTAAAATATCAAGCCATTTACCAAAATAAGCCTTTTAAGTAATTATGAAATACTTTTTAATAATTAATTTTGAAGTGCCATAACCCTTTTCCCTTGATCAAACGTGAAAAACTTCAAAATATAAGGTAGCTCCTGGAGTTATATTGCACTTTTGAGTGGTTACTTACAGATTTTTGAGGCTTCCTTCACTTTTCATGTTTTCAGCTTTGGTGCTGGATATGGATTTGCATCTACTGTGTGAAGTGCATCTCTTGGGTGTTGACCAAAATGCACAAAATATTTGATTTCAGGAAACAATTTGCACTAGGACATTGAAGAAGGCTAAGTTTAGAAATATCAATAACTTTATAAGAAGTCTTAATGAGAAGAAAGCCTGGATTAAATTAGATGTGATCTAAGTGGTCTTTTCTGTGGCTATAATTTGGCCTTTCTGCCTGTGAGGCCACATCCGATTCTCATACTTGCTTCACACAAGGATTGTTGGATAATGTGCCTCACGGGTGCTCTGCTACACAAGCAAAATCATGTTTAAGCATTTGAAGTGCAGATTAATTTAACAGTTTACTTCAAGACTTTGGCTTCTGCACAGAGATCAGAATCCCTTGAAACTACGTGTCTGACTGCAAATTTAGAGCCTTTGATTTTCTTGTTTTTGTAGGCAATGTTTACAAGTTCCAGACTGGCTCAAGGTTTCATGCAATATTATGGCATAAGCATTTGGATGATGCGTGCAAAAGCAACAAGCCTCAGGTAGGGTTGTGAAACTTATTTCTACCCACTTTTTCTTGTTTTACGGAAAATCCTTACTAGAAAAATCTGTGTGCATAATCTGTGGGAACAGACATACTTCCTTATTCTGTACATTGATCCATTTTTTCAATAGGAGAAAATAAAAATTATTTAAAGTTACAGAATTCCCACCAAATCAGGATTTGTGCAGGTCTAACTATAGGTTTGGTTACCTTAACAGCATATCTACTCTCAATTGTTTCAAGCAAGGTAGCATCTCTTCTTCAGAAGGGGCTTTCTCGAGGGCAGTGGAAGCAACCACGCTAGGACGGAGTCGATCTTAGAATCTTTCCCAAATTTAATAATTCTATGAGTAATTTACATTTTCTTCCAGGTACCTGCTAATCTAATGTCGTTCGAATAATTTTCTCCCCTACCTGGTGCGACTTCAAGTGCCAAACTGAAGAAACGGGTTATTGTTCTCTAAGGAGGAAGAGGTGAATGGTTTTCCTGACATGAGCCAGCCACAAATATTTCAGCACTTTCCTATGTAACTTGATTCTGACACAGCTTTTAAAAGCAGAAAGTGAATGTTGTCCCTTGGACCAGATACAATCTCATGCACTGAGTGAAAGCAGACAAGTTAGATGGACAGAAGATTAATCTTGACTCCTGCAGGATTCTAGAGCCCTCAACTGTTTGTGGTCAGAGACTGCATGAACTGATATTTGACCATAAACTGAGCATCATATCTTCTGCCTATTCTTTTTTAAATGGTTCTTTTTATTGTTAAGCTGCTTTGTGGACTGAAGAATATTTGGCCCATGTTGGGTTTCAGTTCTTTCTAATGCACAGAATGATTGACAGTGTTAACTTGCTGCAAAGTGTCAATTAGAATAGAAAATTGTGGAACAACATTTTTATAATCTAAGTGCACTGAGTTGCTTGGCAATGTGGCTGCCTCAAATTTTGTATCAAATCTCTGGACAATTCTGCTGTTCACATTTGAGCTATTTGGGAAAAATGTATTTTGGCATAGGACAGTTGGATTTCTTTTCATTCAGTTATTTTACTCAGAAATGCCCTGACAATGGATTTAAGCCTGTTTAAATTTACACTGTGCTGAAGTTTGTCTTTCATTCTCTTACTAGAGGCAGAGTTGCTTACAAGTTTGGCTTTTTGAGTTCAGTCTGAATGTTGTTCATCTTAAATACCTTGGTACAGAGAGGCAGGTAATTAGATATTATGTATCACGTGGCCCTGGCTCCTCAGAATGATCCATGTAATTGCTTCTGCTCTGTCTTTCTGTGGATGACTTGGCTCCATTCAATTCTGGCATATGTTGCAACTTCAGGACATTAGTACTGGCAGATGGTACTGCTATTACAAAATCATGATGGCAGTGAAAGCTAGGGAAGCCTGTCTAACAGTGGAGCAAGTACAAAGAAGCCTCCACACCGGTGTCCAGAGTAAATGTAGGTAAAAAGTAACTTTTTTATTCTTTTAACAGTTCATGTTACAATCCTGAAAGCCTAATACATACCAGCTTTTCAAGAAAACCAGTTCCTGATGAAAACTGCATTTAGATCCTGGACATGTGAAAGCATATGTAAAGTTGACAAAGTTTACTTGATATCTCAGGAGCTGTGTGAAAAGAGTGATAATGCAAAATATGTTTATACCATTTTTTCTCTTTTTTTGTTAAGTTAAGACAACCTTGAACTAGGAAAAACTGGTATCTGCAAGGACAGAGCGTCAAATGCCCTTAGAGATGGTATAGAAGCTTTTGAATGTGGTAACATCCTGTCACCAGTAAATGACTTAAGACTGTTAGAATATGATATAGTCTGAATTATTCTGCACCTATGGACTTTTGTGATTAGTTATCAATGAGATTACTCACATGCACTGCCTTCTTAATGACTGTGCCACCTATGACCATGTGTCCTGTGTGCTGTCAGTATTCATAGTGTTCAGTGCAGAACAGTGACCAAAATGATGACACATGAACCAAAACAGAACTGTTCAAGTCAAGAGGATTTTTTGAAGTTACTAGTAGCCCATTCCCCTTAAAAGGGAATGACCTGATCTGTCTTAAATGTAAGCTAAATTTAAAATGGAACACTTACTAGCGTGAAGTGTGCATACATTAGACGCAAGTAAATACCTACTGATTTCTAATGTGGAAGTGAACAATGAAGGCTTGTGGGATTTTTTCCAGCATGCTGTCATTGAAATAAATTAATGGATGTTGTAACAATTTTTCGTTACGTTTAACAGACTCCCTTGGAAAGAACAATAACTGCTGACTGATATGGTAGCAATGAATGAGCCTGTACACACTTAGAATTGAATGGCTTTTAGAATTTCAGGGTCTCTAAAGTGTTACATATGTTTTTGTATGTAGAAGAGGTAGAGTGTTCTAGCCTTCAAAAATACACTTTTACTCAAAATTACAAGCTTGTAGAGCTTGCTGGAGACGCTACAAAAGTGTCTGTTTTCACTTTCTTGTAAAACAGATTCCCAAGTTGAAAGGAAGCAGCTTTGGCTCAGACCATGAAGGGCCACCAAACAGTGTGGCATGAATGAAAGTTGTTATCAAACATGTGGCATGATCATATGCCAATGATTCTTATACTCTGTCATTTGTTACTGACAGAAGATGAAACTATGGAAAAATGAAACCTTTCAATCTACTCAGTCCTCAAATCATACTCAGAACCTTAGAATTTGGAAATGTGTCAAAAGTACCTTGAATTCCCTCACACAACTGTCATTTGAGTAGCATTATACAGAAGAAAGATGAATACAGCAAATAATAGTTTACGCAATAGGCAGGTTAATTTTTTCAGTACAGCACTGTTGAAAAATTCAGATTGATGGCAGTGTAAGAATACTATTAAACTGTCTTAAACCATTTTAAATTACTTTTTAAGCATTACGAAGTCTGCAGCTGCTAATTAGAGGTTTTATGATGTCATTTGGTACCATTTGCTGTTATCTGGTACTTTCATGGCTAATAATTGAAAGCTGCTATTGAAATACACTATATTGCCTATCAGTACTGATTATTACAGCATTTGCACAAAAAATACCACAAACCATACGAGTTTTTCCTTCATCAAAGAAAATAACTGCAATAGTTATGTAAAAGTAAATATTATGTCATAAGTACTCTTTTCAGAATTGTGAAGGTATAAAAGCTGTAGGTAATATTATTTGTTTATTAAACATGCAGGTTTTATCTAATTCAGTGCCAAAACGCGTGTTTTCCAAATAGCACTAAAACGAGGCCAAGAAACTGGTTTTCAATTGCGACTTACATGTCACATTATAATGTAAACCAATTTCAACATTTTGGTTTGTTTTGTGTGAAAACTGTTGCACTATTTTTGGCTGTATTTTTCAGCAGTCCACTGCATGCCATTTGTGTAAAGGATTCTTTCTATAATTCTTGTGAACTGTCTCACCCATAAGAACCCTGGCGTTGGAATCTAGGTTTTTGGCAAAGTATTTTGTTACCTCAGTCTTGTATCAAGTTGCTATGTTTTTCAGTTTGTTACATTGATAATGATTGTTTCATTAATTAAATACTCTATTGGAAAAAAGAAGTTTGTTTACTTCAATGGCAATTGCATTTGGTTGTAAGTTTAAAAATGTTCAGAGTATGTATGCTGTTAACAATAAAATATTCTGAAAAGGAATAGTAGAGGTACAGAAGAAACATTTTAGCTCAGAAGTAGCAATCATTTTATTTGTGAATGGATGGTAATACAGTTGAACAGACTACAGTGTATAGTGTGTAGCCCTTTAATAGTATAAATACAGCAGAATCAAAATTTCTAAGATAAAATTGAGAAACCCTCTGAATTTTTAGTTTTTTCAAGTGAGACTTGCAAGGTCCAAAGAAGCAGAGACAAACCTAAATTTCTTGGCACTTAAACTCACAAGTTTGCAGATCATACCAAGCTGAGGATGCAGTGACACACCTGAGGGATGGGGCTGTCTGGGGGCACCTGGACAAGCAGGAGCAGTGGCTGGGGCCGACGTATTTCTGATAAACAGATCAAGAGCAACCCTGGGGAGGACTTCAGGGTGCTGATATGTGAGAGGCTGGGCATGCCCTGGCCATATGCGCTGGGACTCAGAAACCCCTTTTTGTCCAGGACTGATCCCACAGAGGGCAACAGGTGAGGGGGGGATTCTGCCCCTGTGCCCCCCTCAGGTGAGACCCCACCTGCAGTGCTGCCTCCAGCCCTGGAGTCCTTGGTATAGGAGAGACATGGACCTACTGCAGCAGGTCCAGAGAAGGGTCACAAAAATGATCTGAGGGCTGGAGCACTTCTGCCATGAGGAAAGGCTGAGACAGTTGGAATTCTTTAGCCTGGAGAAGAGAAGGCACCAAGGACATTTTATTGCCACCTTTCACTACTTAAAGGGGGCTTTTAAGAAAGATGGGGACAAACTTTTTAGTAGGGCCTGTAGTGATAAGAGAAGAGGTAATGGTTTAAAACTGAAAGATATTCAGACATTTTTTGTGATGAGGATAGTGAAATACTGGGTTGGCCGTAGCTGGTGGCTGCCCCATCCCTGGAAGTGTTCAAGGTCAGGCTGGATGGGGCTCTGAGTCTAGTGGAAGGTGTCCCTCCTGCCCATGGCAGGGGGCTCAGACTCTCTCATCCAACCCAAACCATTCTGTAATTTTATTATTCCATACTCAAGATAAATGAGCTCCATATTATAACTGGCAATGAAGGTGCTTTAATTTCTGCAGAAACATGATTTAATTTGCCTGAGAGAGAAATTAAATGCAACCTAATATGAAGATGAGAGCAAAACAAGGTAATATAAAATTGCTACTTTTACAGCTGAAAAAGAAAGCATATGTCCTTTCCTTGAAATGGTCTCCTTTTCCTGTTATTCACACAGAAGTGGGAAGGGTGTTATTCACCCAGAAACGGGAAGACTTATTACTTGGTCGTCTTGGAAATAAGGTGGATCTAGATGATTTTCATCCAAGGTCATGTCCAGTGTTTCATTGTAAATGTTTTATAAAGGAAGCATCAATAAGTGTCTCTCGTATTTACCAAATGGTTCTTTTCACTAATAGCATCAGTTAAAATGGGAAAATTGATTGGAATTCTTCTCCTTCCCATAGGTAACAGGATAGAAAATAAACAAAGTGAGCATGTTAGAAAGGAAAACCAACAATCACAATATGCCTGATTGATGATGTTACAGAGTCACATTGCAGGGGGGACAGAGGGCTACTTTCTGCATTGCAGTATTTCACTATAAGGTAATGTGCTTTTATCATACAACACCCAAAGATAAGTACTGAAGAGCTCATTCAATGCTTGTTATGTCCAAGCCTCTTGTGTTGTAACCTGGGAGAGAAAGACCAAAACGAAACATTAAATAACTTTGTTCCTACATTAGGAGCCAGGCTGTGCAAGGTACACAATAGATGGCATTGGTAAATTGCATTAGTTTTTCTTCTGAAATCGATCATGATTGTTTTGGTATTTCCATAGCTGTGATCTATTACTCTGGAGAGTTGTTTATCAAATTTGGAAAATATAGGAGACCTTTCTTTAGTGGGGGGAGTGTGAAGAAAAAAAAGTCAAAGTTCATATGTCTCAGTAGACCTCAGATGTAAGAGCAAGTCAGATAAGTACCTTAGGAAGGATGGAAACACCCATTTTGCGTCAACTAAAACAGTTGTGCTAAGGAAGTGCAGATAGGAATGAATTGAAGGAAGTATCCTTTATATTTCTGGACTTCATCTGTAGCCATGTTCTTTCTGCCAGAAGTCAGCTTTTCAGCTTCAAGGAAGAACAGGCTGGGGTGGGGGTTGGGGGTGTTCCAAGTAATTACTTGCTTTAGACAATCCATGCTTTGGGTTTGCAAGCCTGATGTAACTGAATATAAAGCAAACAGGCAAGGTCAGAAAACAAATAGATTTCTTCTAGCATACATATAGAGAAAAGTCCATCAAATTTGGCAGAATAAAAGTGGCAAACCAGCTAGATAAGTTATTTTACATATAATTTTATAACTGACACCACTGTCCTAATAAAATAAAAAAAATAATTTTTGAGCACAAAGGAACACCCTAGAGCCCTGGAAATGCTGAAAGTTAGTTGTAAGAAATGGTTACCATTTGTAATACAAAACTACAAAATTGAACCTGTGTGACATGAATACAATGAAGATATGACTTGGTTTGTTGAAAGTAATGTCATGTTCTTTCACAGGGCAAAGAGACAAAAAATGAAAAGCAAGGAAAGGGACAACTAGCTGGTGCAGAAGGTGAAGGTTTCAAAAAAAATACCAAGCAACCCCCCAAAATAACACTTCCTTTTAGATTACAAGATGTTCTTTGCTGCTTTTAAGTACAGCATACTTGGAAATCCAACTAGTCGTGTCTGCATTGTTCAGCAGTGCAATTGTTTTAATTCTTTCAACAACTGGGAGAGGGGGAGGGAATAGTTTTCATTTTACCTACCAGCCTCCAAGAGGGTACATTTGTAACTGCTGAGGGGAGTTGATATTTAGATCCTGAAGGTGAGTTTTTACAGGCTTTTTTTCCCCCCTGTATATATTTATGGAAGGGGAGAGGTGATGTGGGACACACATAGACACAACTGAACACAATTCAGTCTTGGGCTTACACTGAACCTGCCAACCTTGGCATGCACTGTGAGGGCATAGGGCTTCAAGATCACCAAGTGGTGATTATGTTTGCATTTAAAACTTTTCTAAATTAACTAAATTTTTGAACTGAGAAAAGGGGGAATGAGAGAAGAAAGGGCCTTAAGGTTGTGGGGCTGGGGGTGGGGAGGGGTGTTGATAATTTTATTTTTCTCTTTCAGTTATTATTTTGTAAATCTTTCTCATGAGCTAATTTCCTTGCCTATGCTTTCAGGTAAGTGGGCCAAGTAATTCGTTGTTTTTTTAAGCGAACGCTTTGGTCTCCCTTCTCACTTGTCTCTGAACTTCATTGTTTCTCTTTTACCTTTTACTAGGCAGAACAAACAGAAATTCTCAGTGAGCTTTCTGTTTCCACAGAAACACTGGACACTTGTCAGTGTACTTCGGGATCTTTATTAATGTGGCCAGATATTCCCCTCTCTCCAGTTAATTAACGATTAACAGCCACGAAGGAAAGCTGTGCCAGGAATGAAGGACGTATTGGTACAAGGTCTGATTGGCAGTGACCTGGGTGTTTCTGCTGTTATTTATGCTGAGTCACAAAAGGATCAGACAGAGACACCTCTTGCTGACTCCTGCTCTTTCTTCCGTTTAGTAAACTCCTGATATCACAATAGGGACCAGGAGAAGAGACCTCCTAGAATGGAGATTTCACTGAAGAAACTGGAAGTCAAAGGTGAGTATGGAAGTTTGGAGTCACCTGCATCTTACGAGATGACATGGTTACTTTAGAGAAGGAGGACTCCAGGCACGAGCACAAGCCCCCGGGAAAATCGATATGCAATGGCATCCAGGGCAAATTGATGCAGCTCTGGCGTGGCACAGGTTTATGAAAGTAAAGGTGAAGTTCTCAAAGGTGAAAGGCTTTTTCTAATAATTTTTTGGCTTTTCATGGTGGTGGTGGTTGGTAGTTTTTTTATGTTCTTTTTTCTAAGTAACTGGCCTGTATTATAAGCATATATGTTGAGTTTTTTTACCTCAGTTGAAATACCTTTTTAAAGTATTCTGTCAGGGCCCTGGGGCTAATAATTGCCCTAATGGCCCTGACCAGCCCACCTGGCACCCCTCCATGGGCCCACGAGCCCATTTAAGCTCAGCTCTGGGCCCTTGGCCCCTGCCTGAGCTCTGCTCTTGAAGGCTCAGGCCCCACAGACCCTGGCATCCAGACCCTGAGCACAGGTTGCCTCAGTTATTGTCCTGCATTGTCTTCTGGGGACCCTGAGGATCAGCTTCTCAGTTTGGCCTCAGACTTGTCTCATCCCAGAGAATTCCTGGGTGGTCTTGGGTTGTAGGGGAGGGAAGGGTGTTGACCGTGGCCATGGCCAGCCCCGCTCTCCTTGCCACAGTACCAAGAGACTGGGTCCTGGTTGCTGAGGCCTCTTCTCCATTAGTTTCTTCCCCTCAAGTCCTAATAAGAGAAATTGAGAGTTTTTTCTCTAAGTAGCTAATAAAGCAGATAAATCCAGTTTTCCCCTCAAAAAAAAAAAGAAAAAAACTGTTCTATTCTTTTGCATGTCTCCTCGCCCCGTCTGTGCCTTCATTTACGTTAGTGTTTACGTTGGCTATTAATACAGGTCCACTGGCCAAGCAAGTTTTGACTCAAATTATATCCATCTACTATTTCAAACACCTGCTGTGGTAGATTAATTTGATGTGATTAAGTACTAAGTTTTATTTTCTGGTCTCATAACTGTGCACGCAATTGCTATGTTGATTTTGTGTCATTATAAAGCTAAGGAGACAATCTTAGCAGGACTAAGCTTGCTGAAAGTTCCTCTGAAAAACACAAGGGGCTATGTAAGATGAAACACATTAGGTTACAGTTGATGTAATAGGAAATATTTAAATCCTGATCAGAGAAATCTCCATGTCAAAGTTGTTTGTCTAGAGAAAATGACAGAAAGAGAAAGCAAGCTGATTTGCTGTCCAGGAAGTTAACAAGTCACGGGATTTCCCACAGACAGTCAAAAGCACTGGTACAATTGTAGAGGAAGCAGATGGGGAACACACAAGTTTGTGAGGTCTCTCATTTCAGTGGAAGCAGAATTGGAGCACTGGAAAGCATGAAATACTACACAATGAGGCTTGAAACTGTGAGTAAATACACTATCGTTTGATTCCTCTAATGTTCAGAAGTGAGTGATTTTGTGTGTTCCGGTGAAATATCAAGACTGCGCATAACAAACATCAACTCCATTTTTTTTCTCTTTACGTAACAACTGAAAAATGCTGAGGTGTTGTCTTAACTCTTCCGGGCAAAATGGGTGATAGTGTTTTATAAAATTTCACTACAACAGTTATTAAAAGCAAGGCTCTTTTTTTTGGTGTGTGAATAAGTTTCTTGAACTTTGTTCGTAAAATACACCTTGCAGTAGAACACTGTGTTCCACTTTCTTCTCTGTACTGCAAGTAACCTAAGCAAACAGAGAAGGTCCAGAGTGGCTAACTTATTTTGAAATTCCTCTTACAATAAGGAGAGATATTTTTCAGTTTCAGAGCACACAAAAGTATTTTCTGCAGTAACAGAGGCCACAGCGATATCACACAGTGAAGCAGTGCTCATTTGCTCAACATTGGAACGCCATCTTACACGAAGTGAGGCTTTGCCAATATATGTCTATTTGAACAAAGGACAGTACAAAGTAGTACAATAAGCATCTCTTAGCTGCTCGTGTATAATCCTTTTTCAGAATGACAGTGGCTATTTCTGGTCACAAATTATTGCTCTGACAATAGTTGAAATGCTGCATTTTTTTAAAGATACCATCCCAGCTGTAAAAAGAGAAACTTAGTGTTTTTAATCACCTAGTTCAGTGGATGTCAGGTAATGGTTGCAGCCTGTGGATTCCAAAAGAGATGGCACAAGCCTGAACTCAAAACTATATTTCATATTCAGGAACTGATGCCATCCCTTTCTTGGAAAATGTGTGTATCAACTAATATATCCCTTGGAACAGGTCAAAATGAAAGACAGAAATAGGATGATGCTCAGTAACCACTGGAAGCTACCAGAAACTAAACAGTTATTTGATGAGAAAACAGTAGGTTATTTAAACAGATTGTATGGATCTCTGTGTGTCTCTATAGTTCGTATAGGCTTCTAAGTCCCTGTGTAAAAGGGACTTCTTTGTTTACTTAGTGTTCCTGTCTGTAAAGTTTTACTCACAGTCACTTTTCATGCCCTAGAAGACCCCTGGTTTCTAGTATGAGTGCTAGTCTACTTTTTTCCCAGATCAAGTAGTTAATAATGTTAGCATGCTAAAATTACAACAGATCATTTCACCTAGGAGACATGAGGTGCAAGGGAACGTTTGAGTGAACTTCCTGCTTTGCATAACTTGCACATAAAACTAAGATGAAGACTTATGTGCAGAGGGATATACAGGAATTGCTCTTTTTACATTGGCTAGACAGTAGTGGTGTTCCAAAAGGAAGAGATGGTAGAATGTATTTTAACATTTGGTCTTGAGACTACTAGTTTTCTAATATTTCTTAAATCTTAAAAATGTAATTTTCCAGTAAATTTCCCAGGACTAATTTAACAAGAATTATTTAAGGCATATTGCTTCCTGATGTAAGACTGACAGTTGAAAACGTATTTCACCAGAATAGTGTCATGATTTTTTTACACTTAATGTCTGTATGAAACAGAGAAACAAATGAACAAACTTGGACTTTGTATTTCTGCAAAAAATCATGACGGACATTAGAACTTTATTATTGCTTTGCTTCATCTCATCCTTTAGTAAATTTGTTTCATTTCTTATACAGTAAATCATCCTCCACAGAAAAGTTTATATCACGATGCTCTGATTTTCTTTACCTTTCTCAGTCCTTTTTTGGGATCCACAAACTACTCTACTTTTACAACTTCATTAAACTCTTATCTTCTGTCCTTGTCACATGCCTCTCAAGCTTCAGACCTAGTCCCATCTCTGCTGTTCTGTTGAATCTCTGCAAAGAATTCTGTTGTTGTGAGTGTACTAGAAAGCCCATTTGCAGAGATTTGCAGAGAGCAACACAAGGTTTTAACTTCAGAGAAGGGGTTATTATTACAGATCATTCAGAGTAACTTATTCCATTCTTTGAGGCCATGAAAATGAAAAAGAACAGTAGAACAACATCTTGGATTTGCAAGAGGACAAAACACCTACAGATGGTATAGGCAACTGTTAATTGTTCTGATACATTGTTGTGTATGCCACATTATATCATGCCCTCATGGCCACCCATAGGATAAACAAGGTTTCATAGAATCATAAAATGGTTTGGGTTGGAAGGGATTGTAAAGGTCATCTTGTTCCATCCCTTGCCATGGGTAGGAACACCTTCCTCTAGACCACGTTGCTCCAAGCCCTGTCCAGCCTGGCCTTGGACACTTCCTGGGATGGAGCAGCCACAGCTTCCCTGGGCAATCTGTGCTAGGGCCTCCCTACCCTCGCAGGGAAGAATTTCTTCCCAATATCCCATCTAACCCTGTCCTCTAGCAGTAGAGAGCCATTCCCCCTTATCCTATCATTCCAGGTCCTTGTCCAAAGTTCCTCTCTAGCTCTCGTGGAGCCCCTATAGGCACTTGAAGGGGCTCTAAGTTCTCCCCGTCACCTTCTCATCTCTAGATGGAAAAATCGCAACTCTATAGCAGAGGGGCTCCAGTCCCCAGAGCATCTTGATGGACTTGTCTGGACTCACTCCAGCAGCTCCACATCCTTTTTATGCTGAGGACCCTAGAGCTGGATGCTGTGCTACAGGTGGTGTTTCATGAGAGCAGAGCAGAGGGGGAGAATCTTCTTTTGATGCAATCTAGGGCACAGGTGACCTTCTTGGCTGCCAGTGTGCATTGCCAGGTCACATCAAGTTTCTTGTCCAGCAACACCTTCCAAGACCTTCTCAGTCCTACTGAAATCAACTGTCAATTTAGAATTGTGGTCTGAGACTTAGGATCTTTAGTGGGAAAAGCAATTTGCATTTCAGGTAATCTCCGACACTTGAACAAAGGAAACGCTCATTATTTTCAAACCTCTTCTCCTAGACAATGTTGAATACCATAGGATCCTACTAGGCATCTTCATGACAACATCTTCATGACTTGGTATTCAGGACACCGAGAGACTGTGACAAGTTCACTCCTACACATTAAAAAAGAATGCAGTTTGACACAGCACCTTTTTAGGAAGGAAGAGGGGAAAGGATAATTCTATTGTTTTACAAACTTCTCAGAACACTGAATTATAGAGAACGTGGGTTCTGTCTAACATAAAATTTCTTCCAGGCCTTAAAGTGATTCACATTACACTGTATTACCATTATTATATACCAAAACAGCTGAACCGGTTGCACTGGGCCCAATTGCAGAGTAAAATAAAATAAAGTTTGGAATGGGGAGGTGTAAGAGAATCTCTTGTTTTTTTTCCAAACCTTTATGAAAAGTCATCTGTTCATATTTGTCAAAACAGTAACTATTGTATTTCAGAGAGTACAGGCCAATATAAAACCTTACTCCTTTTTGGCAAATCACTGAAGTCCAATTTTTGTGTGTTTGTTTTGTTTTACAGAAAGTGAATGGAAGACTGAGTATGAAAGTCTATTAATTTGCAAATTGTGAAATTCAGCAATGATACACTGTGGTAAAAAGCACATTTGTGCTCTTACTGCATGTATTCTTATTTTTGTAAGCATTTTAATCTGCTACTGGAAAGATCTTCAGTTACCAAATACAATAACTGGAAAAATCTTACCTCAGGCAACAACTGCCAGTCCAGCAGGTCAGCTTTGTAGAGGAAAAATTTCTCAAAATACAATAACACCATTAAAAGATAACAAAACTTTTATTATATCCCCATACTTTGACGACAGAGAAAGCAAAGTCACTCGTGTAATTGGAATTGTTCACCACGAAGATGTGAAACAACTGTACTGCTGGTTCTGCTGTCAGCCCAGTGGCAAGATCTATGTGTCCAATGCAAAAATCGATGTTCACTCAGACAGATTTGGATTCCCTTATGGTGCAGCAGATATAGTTTGTTTGGAACCTGAAAACTGTGATCCAACACATGTATCAGTTCATCAGTCTGCACATGGAAATATTGACCAGCTGCCAAGGTTTGAAATTAAAAACCGCAAGACTGAGCCCTTTTCTGTTGACTTCACTGTGTGCATCTCTGCCATGTTTGGAAACTACAACAATGTCTTGCAGTTCATACAGAGTATGGAAATGTACAAGATTCTTGGAGCACAGAAAGTGGTGATCTATAAGAACAATTGCAGCCATCTGATGGAGAAAGTCTTGAAGTTTTATATAGAAGAAGGAACTGTAGAGATAATTCCCTGGCCAATAAACTCACACCTCAAGGTTTCCTCTAAGTGGCACTTTTCTATGGATGCAAAAGACATTGGGTACTATGGACAAATCACAGCTCTAAATGACTGTATATACCGTAACATGCAAAGGAGCAGGTTTGTGGTTCTGAATGATGCTGATGAAATAATTCTTCCCCTTAAGCATCCAGACTGGAAAACAATGATGAGCAGCCTTCAGGAACAAAACCCAGGAACTGGCATTTTCCTCTTTGAGAACCATATCTTCCCAGAAACTCTCTCTACCCACATGTTCAACATCTCCTCCTGGAATACTGTGCCGGGTGTTAACATATTACAGCATGTTCACAGAGAGCCTGACAGGAAAGATGTTTTCAATCCCAGGAAAATGATAGTTGATCCACAAAAGGTGATTCAGACTTCAGTCCACTCTGTCCTACATGCCTATGGGAACAGTGTGAATGTTCCCATGGATGTTGCCCTCATTTATCACTGTCGGAAGCCCCTTCAAAGAGACCTTCCCAGAGAATCCCTCATCAGGGATACAGCCCTGTGGAGATACAACTTATCATTAATCATGAATGTTAACAAGGTGCTATCTCAAACCATACTGTAAGCTCAAAAGTGAAACTTTGGTTCTAAGGGGGGACAGTGGAGAGCCACCCTTATTGTGGGGAGGCAGAGGATATCTCTTAAAGATCATGTCAAAATGATTTCCTCATGAAGTTTACATTTTGCAGTCATTATTTAGGAAAATAGCGGGTTTATGCAAATGGATTTGTTTTGTGAACTGAGTTAATGTGTTCAGGGAAGAGATTTTCAAAACTGAAAAAAAAATATTTGTTTCATGAAGGGTGGTTGAGGCTTCAGTCCACTCTTTTCTAATGATATTTGCACATGGTTGGGAACCACCTGATGACACTTTTGTATTTCTTGGCAGGAAATTGGGGTGACATAGCTCTTATCAAGGATACATCCCTTTGGAGATACACATTTTTGGCTCTGAAATGACCTGTGTCGGGTATGCTGTAATTTGAAGTGTAATAATGAAATCTAAAATGTTTCAATAAGTATTTATTGCTACCTTCTCCCCAGCTATAAATGCATGGTATGTTTAAGATCCCTATTACTCACGGGAAAAAAAGATCTGTAATTTATGGCATTTGACTTTAGGGAAAAAAAAAACCCCACCACCATAGAATTCGTTCAAGTGCCAATATGGTATTTTGTTGTAGGAATCATTCAGCTATCAGGTCTGTCTTCAAAGGTAGACAGGACTCCTGTAAACTACTGGATTTTATCATTGTGTAATTATCAAATTTCCCTGTACTTTTTAAAAGATTGATTTGCATTTTTCAAATATAATAATAAGCTCGTGTTTCTCCATTTTACGAAAGTTACTGTGACGAACTGACAGTTCAAGTTAAGCGTCGGGGTCGAGTCCGGAGACCTTCCCGAGCACGGTACGGCCCCGCTGAGGCCCCTCCCTTGCACCTGGGCTGTCTGTGCCGCTCATTTCAGGGATGCGTCTGCACGACTCACGGCGCGTCCAGCCGTGTGTGCGGCTCTCCCAGAGCCGCTGGCGCCCGGGGCTGGGCAGACCGAGCTCGCTCCCCAGAATGCTCCGCCGGCCCGGGACTCGCCTGCGGCCTTGCCGACCAACGCCCCGGGGACCAGGGACGGAAGCGGGCGCGGCGGGGAGGCCGACCCCGGCCGGCTCTGCACTGCCCGCCGGATGGGCCCCGTGGGGCCGCTGGCCGGGGCCGTTCGCCCACCGCGGGTGCCGTGCCCAGCGATCCGGGCGGAGGCACCAGCCTGATTCGGTGCNCGGAGCCAGGCTGCGGCGGCCGCTCGGGGTCCTGTAGCTGGCGTCGCTCGCAGGAGAAGCGCAGCTGGCTCGGGAGTTGATTTCCACTCAAGAAATGTAAAATCAGATGGTCGTCAGCTATAGCATTATTTTCCGGTACTGGTAGTAACCGTGTAATGGTAAGTTAAAGGTACAGATTCATTGTCCGAGCCAGGTTTTTTTGAGTCTCCGTCTGAATACACGCCAAGCATGGAGCTTAATCGTAGGTTCAAAAAATACATAACTTGTCCAAAGAATAGTTCCAGTGTGTGGTGTGGGTTAACGCTGGTGGGCAGGTCAATTGCTCACCTTTCCCCTTGCAGCGGAACGGGGAGAGAATGAGAAGGGCGAGAATGGAAAAACTCATGGGTTCAGATGAGGACAGTGTACGAGGTAAAGTAAAGCTGTGTGTACAAACAAAGCAAAATATGAAGTCTGTTCATTATGTCCCCTTTGCAGGCACATTTCTAGCTATTACCAGGAAAGCAGGGCTTCATCAGGTCTGATGGGGACTTGGAAAGCCGTATGTTGTCATGTCGCATGTCTCCTCCTTGTCCCCCCAGCTCTGATTGCTGAGCATGGCATCCTGTGGTGTGGAAAGGGCCTTGAGTGGGTTTGGTTCAGCAGCCCCGGCTGTGTCCCCTGCGAACTTTTTGTGCTGCCCTGCTCCTGGGCCAGGAGCCACATGAGAAATGCCTTGACGCTGTGTGAGCGCTGCTCAGAGACAGCTAAACGTGAGTGTGTTTGAAACCCTCACTTTGGTCACAAAACACAGCACCCTGCTGCCTACTGTGGAGAAAATTAACTCTGGCCCAGCTACAAAAAGTACAGTGTGAAAGAAAAAAGTTGAAATAATGGTAGTAAATGTCATGCAGTTTTGATTTTGCCTAATCTATTTTTTTCCCAAAGGACACAAAGTCTAATTGTTTACAATAAGAGGAGTTTGGCTTAGGGATGTACAGCACATTATAATGGAGAAGTTTATGAGTGTACAGGGAAATATGGGGTTTGTTAATTCTAATGGCAACACCGTATATTGGTCTGGCTTACCATCTTTGTATTTAGAATAGAAATGGCCACTTTAATTTTTTAGAGTGGTATTTTATGAGTAGTGGACTAATCCTGCCTTCAGTTTAATCCTTCAAACAATATGCTCCTGACTTTGGATCTTGTAAGAGAGGAAGGACACAGGTGTGTTAGAGTCTTTCTGAAAAAAAGTAAGCTATGAAAATATTAGCAACAGACAATCTAGATAAAGATGGCAAATGTTTGTTAGTGTTTGGAATTTTTATTTGTCAGGGGTTTCTGTTGTTACTTCATGATTTTTGTCAAAAGTAGAGGATAAAGAATAATTTTTTTCAAAAATAATAGGTTGCTAAGGCTGTTTGTTACTGGTGGGTTTTTATTTAGACCCTGCATACACCAAGGTTTAGACTGTTTTTTGTTTCTATACTACTGAATCTAGCACTTCATATTAGCAACTGAAGCTCTGCAATCACCTCTTATCTATTGCCCTCTGTCATTACCCTAGATTGGGAGATAAAATAATAAGCTGAGAGTTATCAAAAACTTAATTCAGTGTAAACATTGTGAAAATATTGAAATGAGCATCATTCAGCTGTCTCGATGCAAAGAAAACAAGTTACAAAGGAAGGCCACAATGCAGAACACATGTGAGGGAGATTAATAATTACCAAGGATTGGCTCTTGAACTGAGTTAGCACCGAGTTCCACCTTTTAGTAAGGACAATGTTAGTTGTGGAGGGTTAAAGACAGATGATGGAAAAGAAGATCTGGAAACAGAAGCTGTACAGCAAAGGTAAAAACATCCAGTTGGAAGGTGATATGGAAATATTTCCATTTCAAAATTCTAAGAAGACAGACAAGCTATTGAAAGAACCTATAATGGGATCCTAATAAATGTGTTGTGAGCATAGTGGTACAATGTGGCTAAAGCACGAGTGATTCCTTGGCTTAGGGAGGGGAAAAAAAAGATTTTTTAAGTATATGAAAGTTTGTAAGTGCGTTCTTGGTCCCATACAAGGTTTGAAAGTAAATTTTAGAACCTCTATGACAAAGGAAGTAAGGAAAAATGGGATTACTTTGAGCAGCCTGATCTAGTGAAAGATGTCCCTGTCTACAGCAGGGGGACTGGGACTAGATGATATTTAGAGGTCCAGTCCAAATCAAGCCATTCTATAATTGTAACTATGATAAGAGCTCTTCATTAGGGCTCTGGTGCGGAAGAAAACACCTTGTGTAACTGCACTTGGCTGACAGACCGGGCAGATGTGTTAGTCATTGGCCGATGACGAACTCAGATGTATCTGTGTAATGTGATGAACCTCCAAAAAATATAATCCTGGCATGTGCTAAGAAAGAAAATTTGCAACAATTATGAGGGCTTGTTACTTATCATGCACAAATGGATGAGGAACAGAGATTTCTAGTCTCCTCTACTGGAGATTAATTGAAACTGGGCCAAGCACACAGAGGTGATTGGTAAAGGAAGAGTGTTTTCTTCTGAGGTGGTTTTAGAACAGCTGGTCTTGTTTAATGAAACAGTAACAAATATGAAGACTGGGAGATGATTGGACCTCAGTCTGTCAGGGTAGTGGGGAGAAAAAAAAGCCTCCTTAGGGGGGAATGCTGCAAAGTAGCCATCGATACCACTAGCTAAAGTTAGCATCAGAGCAAATCTGCAGTTTGTATCGTGTTCTACTTGCATATTAATTGGAATGAAAAGATACAAAAGTGGAATTATTATTGATTTTATAAAAGAAAAAATTTAAATATGCTGAAAGCTTACTTTTGAAGTTAAAATTTGCCAAGTACTCTATATTGAAGAAATGTAATGTTCCTAATTACACTGACTTTATGTATTTTCTGACAATGTGTCTCTGCTGTTAATTTCAGGAGATCAAAATTAATGAGTCATGTTGGGAAAACCATGAATTTCACTCCTTTAATAACTGCATATTTCTTTTCTTTAAGATTCTGTATTCTGGTATATCTTGAGCTCTAGATTTTCCTCTTTTTCTCTGCTTCTGGAACCTGCTGTTGTTTCAGCACTCTCTCACAGGTCCTAATCAGAATCTGTATTTACCTATTTGAACTAGACATGTAGTATGTTAGGAAAAAAATGATTGCCCAAGAAATACAGATATGTAGTATATTTTTCTAGTTCTTTTTAGGTATGTGTGTGAACTGCAGATGTATCAACGTGAAAGATTAATTTCAAGAAGGAAACTTAAGTAGCCTTAAGAAAATCCCTTATGTTTGATTTGCTTCAACAACTCCACGCTCATTTGTAATTTAAATTAAGTTCTTGTGGCAACTGTATGCATTGCTCAAGAGAAGGAAAACTTGTTTTTCTGGTAGGTGTGGCTGCTGTTACTGACATTAACAGAGCACCAATTATCTGAAATAAAATGTGTCGGGAAGTCACTTAGGTATTGTACTGGGATTTTTTTTTTCCTCAGTATTGTTCCATATTGAACAATTCTTGCGATTTATTTTAAAAATATTTTTTATCTGTTTAAAATAAACAATTGTTAGATTATCTCAGCAAAATACCTTAGCAAAAAATAAATTGAGGACTGAACAGAACTTCACTCAGCTATCTGCTTTAAAAGGTACTTTTTCCTTTCCAGTGTTCACTGCTTAAAACACAGTTGAAGATATATTTTTTCTTGTTTATTATCTGCTAGCAAAAGCAGAAGAAAAAAACAGGTAATAAATTGATTCTGTTATTTAATGTTGACATGTTTTGATATGTCTTTAGTTAAAAACTGTTTATTCTATGACTGAACAATATTTTAAAATCTCAAATAGATAACACTAAAGGAAAAATGTTAAATGTGACCTCCTCTGTGTTGTAAGAACGCTAATGTATGTAACAGTCTTGGAATAAGAATGCTTGGGGGAAACTTTTTGTACTTTAGAATATTTCATAGAAAGACTTGGAAAATTTGAGTTGTTTTCAGTCACAAATCTCCAGCTGAAAGTCATATGACAGTAGCAGACTCTTACTATGTATTTGCAGTTCTGATCCTAATTGTAAGGACTTCTTGTGGGGGACTCTCCATTTCAGAGAAAGAAGAGTCAATGCTTTCTGCAGCTGCTTTTCTGCTTTGTGCCTAGTGGGCTGTAGTGAGATTTCTGGTGCCTTGTGACTGTTCTGGTCTGTAAAGCAGTTTCTCGGTAGCTGGCAAAGGCTTCTATAAATCATCAGCCTCGGCAAATGGGGCATTTTAAGGGGTGTTTTGCGATTGTAGTTCTCCTTACTTTGATTTTTCATGAAAGAGCAATTGTGAAAATATTGTACATTATTCTGAAGGCATGGACGATTATTTTTTGCCTACTAGAAACATTTCCTTGGTCTTGTGCAACCGCATGACTTTGTTTCATCGTGCCATGTTACCCCATACTTGCTGGCAGTTGTGAAAACTCTCTTCTACCAGTTCAGTGTTCTGACCTGGCATGAATTTGATTAATCTGGGGTACATTTTTTCTGAGAATCTCTGTGGTACATGCAGGCCTTTGAAGAGACTTGTTGTCACTTTACTATTTATGGATCGTATCTGAATGCCTAAAGATGAATTTTATAGAGAAGACGTTAATCTGAGCTCCACCTGCAGCAATTACTGCTTGAGAGTGCCCTGAGTTCCTACCTAGGTGTTAACACTTGCTCTCACGGGTGCTGCTAAAGACTGTGGCCATGCAGGTACTCAGGGCTGCCCCTATGTCCCTGCTGCAGCAAGAGTTTAAGAGCCGACCCCCAAACTGTGCCAGAAGCTGAGCCAGCATTAAAGCAGTGTGAGGACGCCCTGATCTCCAGGGAGCATTACTATGTGGTGATCTTTCCTGCAAGCCCTGCCTTGTACAGTGCTAAGTAGGGTAGAGCTGCTAAGTGAAAATAAGTTTAATACTTGCATAGATTTCACCTGTCTTCTGCTGGTTTGAATGAACTGACCCTCCTCTGTATGTACTGTCTCATCTGTGATGAACTGCAAATTAGGAAACTTATAAATTAGCCATTATATTTGGACCATTGTGTGCAATTGCCAATTAGTATGCTTATTATGAACTTGATTAATTCTATATACATTTAATTTATATATCTGCTTCTTGCTTGTCTGTGAGGAGTCTGGTTGAAAGGTTTTGTGTTTTTTTTTTACATAATTTGCATACACACTGTAGGAGAAACAAAAGAACAGTTTTGCTTTGCTTCAAGAATTACTGCCTAATTATTAAATTGGATATTCTAAAATTTGGATTATAAAAAAGAATGATTAATAATTACTCCTTGTGCTGCTGTATATAGACCTCTGTTATATTCTCCTACAGACCCCTCCATGTACAGAAACAGCTCCACAACATCTGAAAAATGGAGGCATTCTGAGTGTCACGTACAATATCATCCATACCATTAAAGGTCTGTTCTGTGGCTGATTTTTCATAAAAGTACAGTAGCTGGGTCTGTGATTGAGTCAGTGCACAATGATAAAGATTTACCCCAGCCTTGTTTGTGACATTCTTGAGCAATGATCATAAGTCAATATTATCTCATACTACGTATTCTTTTCTGCAGATGCAGCAGCGTAAAGTACGAGGACAAAGAAATTTGCATCCTCATTTAGATCCATTCCGAATGCTGTGTGGTGGGAAAAAATCTTACTTTGCTGCTGCCGTGTGCATTATTACTCTAACTTCAGTGGTCACAGTTTCTTATCTTAGGCTACAGAGACTTTCTCACCAGCCAAAAGTAATTCAAGAAGGTAGCAAATGTAGAGGAAAAGTTGCCAATAGCACAATAACACCATTAAAAGATAACAAAACTTTTATTATATCCCCATACTTTGACGACAGAGAAAGCAAAGTCACTCGTGTAATTGGAATTGTTCACCACGAAGATGTGAAACAACTGTACTGCTGGTTCTGCTGTCAGCCCAGTGGCAAGATCTATGTGTCCAATGCAAAAATCGATGTTCACTCAGACAGATTTGGATTCCCTTATGGTGCAGCAGATATAGTTTGTTTGGAACCTGAAAACTGTGATCCAACACATGTATCAGTTCATCAGTCTGCACATGGAAATATTGACCAGCTGCCAAGGTTTGAAATTAAAAACCGCAAGACTGAGCCCTTTTCTGTTGACTTCACTGTGTGCATCTCTGCCATGTTTGGAAACTACAACAATGTCTTGCAGTTCATACAGAGTATGGAAATGTACAAGATTCTTGGAGCACAGAAAGTGGTGATCTATAAGAACAATTGCAGCCATCTGATGGAGAAAGTCTTGAAGTTTTATATAGAAGAAGGAACTGTAGAGATAATTCCCTGGCCAATAAACTCACACCTCAAGGTTTCCTCTAAGTGGCACTTTTCTATGGATGCAAAAGACATTGGGTACTATGGACAAATCACAGCTCTAAATGACTGTATATACCGTAACATGCAAAGGAGCAGGTTTGTGGTTCTGAATGATGCTGATGAAATAATTCTTCCCCTTAAGCATCCAGACTGGAAAACAATGATGAGCAGCCTTCAGGAACAAAACCCAGGAACTGGCATTTTCCTCTTTGAGAACCATATCTTCCCAGAAACTCTCTCTACCCACATGTTCAACATCTCCTCCTGGAATACTGTGCCGGGTGTTAACATATTACAGCATGTTCACAGAGAGCCTGACAGGAAAGATGTTTTCAATCCCAGGAAAATGATAGTTGATCCACAAAAGGTGATTCAGACTTCAGTCCACTCTGTCCTACATGCCTATGGGAACAGTGTGAATGTTCCCATGGATGTTGCCCTCATTTATCACTGTCGGAAGCCCCTTCAAAGAGACCTTCCCAGAGAATCCCTCATCAGGGATACAGCCCTGTGGAGATACAACTTATCATTAATCATGAATGTTAACAAGGTGCTATCTCAAACCATACTGTAAGCTCAAAAGTGAAACTTTGGTTCTAAGGGGGGACAGTGGAGAGCCACCCTTATTGTGGGGAGGCAGAGGATATCTCTTAAAGATCATGTCAAAATGATTTCCTCATGAAGTTTACATTTTGCAGTCATTATTTAGGGAATCACTAGCAGAGCCACGAGTCATTTAATGACACCAAAATTCAATATAGGTTGCACTACTTCTGTAAAACGTATTTTGTTTTCAGTTAAAAAAATAAATTAAATCAGAATTTCTCAACTGATTCAAATAATGCAAATAAGTTTACAACCTAGGTACCAAAAATAGAACTAGAGTCATTAGTATTAAACCTAACTTGCTTAATTCTTGCAGTTTGTATGTCACTACATACAAAATTTGTAGGCACCAATTGAGTAAAAGACAAACAAAGAATTGAGCTAAATCTACATTTCAACTGTAAAAAAATGAATCCCTTATGTTCTTGGAAATAGTGGTGATGTATTGTCACACTAAACAACTGTTGGGAGTTTTGCTGATCCCAGTGTCAGTTCAACTGGGTTTTTGAGACCTAGAGGTTTAAGAAGAGGAGTGATCACTCTTGTTACCCACAGCTGTTCTGTATTACTTAAGGGGTGAGTGCTGAGTTGCGTTGGAAAGCTTTAAAACAGAGGCAAGGGATTCAGATTGATGTTAAAGAGACTTTTGTGAACTGAAAAGAAGGTATTTGGAGTAGGAAAAGAATGGATGGCTGAACAACTACTTACGAAACATACTAGCTTGTTGTTTTTTTTCTGGGCCCTTGAAGCCTGATAAGAAAATATTTCTTCATGAAATTTAGACGCAAGTTGGATTTTAGTTCTTTATGTGATGGGTAAGTCGAATTATATTATTCGTTATGTAGGTGTAAGGGTACAGAAGCTGCATCTTTTCCAACATCTATCTAAAATTAATGCCAAGTAGTTACTAACTTCTGCTGAAGGGCATGATGGAAAGCAAAGCAAACAAAACCCCCACTGTAGTTTCACAGTTTCAGTCACATATTTTCTGTCTGGTAAGTTCCCAAAGCTTTATGTGTTGTACTGTTATTATTAGAATCTTCCTATGAAGGCACATCTGAGGGCAGGGAGTTCTGACACTGGTGTCTGACAAAGGGAAGTATGTGAGAACATGTTTGCTTTTTTAAATTTCTACACCAGTGTCACACTTTCATTCCTTCATCTGTTTTGTGGTGGCACATACCCTTAAGGAGCTTTGTCATTAATAGATTAGTATCATTAGGTAGCAGATGTCCAAGAGGAACTTTACTTGGAGATCTTCAAGAGACAGTCTGTAAATAACTGCTAATTGTGTTCATAATTACTAGCTGCGATGTTAAGGGTTAAAATTCCATTTGTAAAACTGAAAGGGTGGAAGAGCAGTGTAGTGTGTACTGGATACTTGTCATCATGCTTTCTGCTTGCATACTCTGGGGCAATGTGGAAAAGGAGAATTTAGAGTTCTGATTTAGTTAAAAATGTTCTGCAACTTGTGAAATACTTGTGGCAGAATCTCTTTTCACCTACCACTTCATAGCTTTTGGCAAACTGTAGCATTTGCTTTGCAGTGGCTGCAGCACTTTCCAAAGTTTGTATCAACAAACTGGCAGCTGTACATACAACCCAAGTGCCTGCTGCAGAGGTACGGTCTTGCTTGGCAACAGGTTCACCTTAGAATTTTAGACTCGTAGTTTGGAAAAGGCATCTGGGAGTCCAACTCATAGCATGGTTTGCTCAGGACTTTGTCTAGGTTGGCTAGGTTGACACATCTCTCTGGGCAAGCTGTTCCAGACTTAAACTAACCTCACAGTGGAGAATTTCTCTTGTTGCAGTTTGTGACCATTGGCCATTGTCTTGCTGCATGAGGCCGAGATGAGTATGACTTTGTCTTTATAGTTCCTTATTAGTTAGCTGGAGACAGTAGGCCTGGCTCCCCTCCCCTCCCCTCCCCTTGCCCACCACCAGTTTCCCTGTCCCCAGCATTCTTTCTGGAAGGCTGAACTTGGCTTTCAGTTTCTCAGGTTTCTCAGCCACCTTGTGCTCCACCTCTCTATGGACTCTTGAGTCATCAAGATCACTAATAAAGTTACCCAAGTTTTCCTGTTTCACCGATCTGGATACAATGACATTTCTGGCATGCCCCTGTTTAATCTTTCAAAGTTAACAGTTTTATAGGTGGCTCCTTCAGAGGAAGCTGAGTTACCACACACCTTGTACACAGTGTAATACACACTGACAATGATGAAAACTGGGTTTCAAGACAAGTTATTGAAAGCTTTCTATTTCATGTAAGCTTCCTTCACTTTTGAGTGCAGTTCGAATTGAGAGTTGTGAATTTGACTTCAATTTTTTAAAATCCTTGACTACAAGCACATTTTTCAAAGTAAATTGGTGTGAATAAAAGTGAAAAACTGAGTGCTTAAGACTCTGGCTTTGTATTTAAGAGACACTGCTCCACTGTGACTTCATGCAATTCCTACTGCATTACTCCAGTACTGATTCTTGCATATGAAAACTCCCCATCCACTGGTGTAATTAACACTGCAGAGATTGGGGAACTTTGGCCTTCATTCAGTACAAAGTATGAAATTAGGTCTCCTTGGAGAATGGGAAGAAAAAAATGACAATAACAATAGGACTGCTAATGGTTTTGTCTTTTCAAGGACATAAGCCAATCTTCATGAAAACTCACGTTTTCACATTGTATAAAAAAAAAACATTAAGGGGAGATTTTATTTTAAGGGAGGAGGAGAAACCAATCTAAAGCATTTCTAAAGCGTGTGATGTTGTAGATACAGCTTTTAGATACATATCAAATAGCACAAAAGTACGTGGACAAGTATTTGCTACTCAGCAGTTACCCTGTGTACATCAGGTCTCTGATGATCAATAAGACCTTTTTTTCAACTCCTGTACCTTTCTTCAGACTTTCGATATTTTTTTTAGCCAGAGATGTGGCATTCTGCCGTTTGCTCCTGCTTTCCATCTCTAGATGTAGCAAGTATTTTAAGTGCATTATGTTAACTGCAACTTTTGGAAAAAGTGAATGGCCGGTAGACATTTAATATATGAAATTGACTTGCTGTAAAGATTGAGCATCACCTTCCCATTCATTATATTTCTACCTACCTGTGAACTAAATTACGCTCTAACACAAACTATAGAAAATAAGGACTATAAAATACTGATCAAGCCATTCTGAGTTATGATGAACACTGTCAGAGGTTCTCCATAGTTAATTGCAATGGCAAGCTCTGTCAGATGACAAGTTGCCTCATTCTTGCTGAGGTGAGATTATACTGACATGTTCCTGAACTTAAACAAATTATTACTGTTAACTTCTGATCCTAGTTAAAGGACTCTTTTGATTCTTCTGTTTCAAAGGCTAAGTATTTAAAGCTACCAGGAGAAAAAACATTTTGAAGAGAAAGATTCTGGAGAGCGAAAGAGTTTGCTACCTTCTCATTTCTGTTAAGGAGCCATGCACTGTAACCAGTATTTGCTGTTATGTGTACAAAAACCTATGGTTCTAAAATAATAGCTTCATCTTCTGCTTAAACAACAAAAAAATAGGTCAGAAGTCAGGTCAAGCACTACTTAATTTCAGACTCGATAGCAGTTTTGAATGGTTTAAACATTACAAGCTATGCTTCAGAACCCGAACAGGTATATTTAAACATGAATATAGACAAAATGTTGTGGTGAATACTGTTAGCATGCTGTATTGCATTATGTCCAAAACAACCTATTCCCAAATGCCCAAATAAAAGTAAATGATTGTGCATTGCATGATGATACCATTGGGTGTGCAACTTTGGTTCATGCAAAGTCTCATTTTATGGACACACTGTTGATAGTCCATATATTCCTGAAGATTCTGCATATGTGAGCTTTTCAGCCGTGTTCTTTCCACAATACCAAATGGATACTATGGTCTGGCATACTGGTGGCAAAAACCAAGCCTGTATCATTTTGGCCATTTAGTCCATTTAACCAAGACATTTCACCAGCCAAAAAACTTGAACCTCTCTTTGACTTTCTATATTCTGGTAGAGGCCAGCGGCTTATCAGTTTTTCTGTCCTCAAGTCCATTATATACAGGTATCTGTTATCAAACAGTAGAGCAAATATCTCTCCAAAGCCCAGCAAGGACACATTTGAGAAATCTGGAAGTTTGATAACCCTAGAAGACAAGAAAACAGTGTTAGAAACTCCCTTGCAATGTAGTAATGAGCTTAAATTACTAAACCAAATCCTTATGTGTCTATATTCATCCTTCTGAAAGAATTTAGAAAGAACCGGATGCAAATTTTTCCAATTAAGCAACTGAACACTTAGCTACAGTCAGGCCTGTGATTTCCGTTCTGACTTCGTGCATTCGGTAGAGACCCTTCTGAACATAAATACAAGTTAGGATTTGAAAGGGATTATTTTGCAAAGAACAAGGGGAAAAAAAAGGCTTTGTTTCCAGATACACACAAAGGAGCAAATATACTTGTGTTTTACAGTAAATTTACATAGGGATTTCATGTCTCAATAACTTTAAGAGAAAACCTCTTACTATTCTTTTGACTGCTCTTTTAAAAGGCAGAAGTAAAACACAGAAATGCCTTCTTGTGACATGCAGATAAGATAAATCATCCAAGACTGGTGCTTAACAGAATGCTGTTTAACTGATGCTTTATGCCAAGTTAAGAATTTTCATCTTGGGGAGAAAGACAAGTATTTGTTAGTTCCTCAACACCTTTACAATATTTTCCTTTATTAAATAAAACTTGGAACAGAAAGAGTTGAGTTTTCCACAACTGACTGCACATTTGATCACAGCATTACATAAAGCACAGAGTTGAGGCACAAAAATGTATGGAGATGAAAATATGTTCTGAACAGTAAGAGAACATCTTTCTCTTTTGAAAGATGGGAGGGTAAACTACGAAGTGAAATTGCTCAGTTATTCTTACTGACAAGAAGCACTTCTTTTGGAGTAGATCCTTCCATGGTAGATACTCCAAAATATTCAGGCCATATGAATTAAGAGTTAACTGCTAGCAGTTCTGAAATGCATTATTTTCTTCAGTAAGTTACAATCTTTGACACCACCATTTCTAACTGATAGATCCTCATTCTTTTTATGAAAACAGAATGCCGTCATGTTTGATCCCTTACTGCAATCTGATAGGTGTCACTACCGTTCCACTGCATTATCAAGAACGATAAATCAGTAGTGCTCCAGAGAAAAAGAGTCTTTTTTATTTCTTTTCTGATCAAAGAACCCCCATAAATGTCTACTTGATTCTCTTACAGCAAGTCTCTATGGCAACATTAGCTTTCAGTCACTACAGTTTCCCATTAAAAACTCCAGCCTTGAAGTTTAAGTCTATACTGAAACACTTCAACTTATGGAATAAAAATATGAAAGAAGAGCAGCATGTGTCCAGAAACCAAAACAGCAATCAAATGATTCATATTATCAGATAAGAAATTAGAATTTAACCTAGCAATATGTGTGAAGTACGATGTTTACAGAATTTTTATTTGGATTCTTTGGTCCACTCTGAAGTAAGTTATTAAAACTAGTATGTTCTACTTATTTATTTAAAGAAGACTGAATCCTAAACTGAAAGGTTTACCTGAGAATATCATAGCTGGCAAAGTCCCACTGGTATAGTCCTAGTGCTGAACTGCACACTATGTATTTACCATCAAAGTGCAGCCTGGGCTGTAGGGAGATGCTGCGGTCTTCAGAAACAGACAGTGTTTTTAAACACTTGCAGTTTATTTCCCTTCCAATAGGCCAAATCTACAATTAAAACACAGTTTAAGATGATACAAAATTTACATTATAAACTGTTACAATAACAGAGCAAGCCTCACAGTCTCTCCAGGCACCAGGTAAATGTGTGCATGTTTTTTTCAGAAATATTTATCTCCTTTAGGTAGGAGCATCAATTCTCCAAGTGACTTGTCTTACAGTATTGTTGTGGTATATGTCGTTTCTAGCCTAAAACATCCCAGTGAAAATAGGTGCTTTAAAATGGAAAAAAAAAAAAAAAAGTCAACCATCCAACTGGGACAGAAATGTAACAGTGTTTCCATTACAAAGCACTTCCATAGCCACAAACATAGAGCACTCACCAATGCCAAAGTCCGAAACAGTAACTAAGTGCTTCACTGTCAAGATAGCACATTAGGCACGCACTGAAAGCACTGATTCTTTGCATTACCATTCATGTAGAATCATCATTTAAATCTAAATGTTAAGATAAGCATTGAAGAATTAGCTTCCAAAGAGTTTCATGTCTTCTATGCAGCCTCACAGACAGAAAATATGGGAGAAAATAAAGCCTTGTATTATTTGTAAACTTCAGTAAAGCACTCAAGCATTTTATTTCCCTGTGTACCAAAATGATATATGTGTGATATACATACCTTGATTTCATACTTATCTGCACTTAGGAGAATATGATCCCCAGGACTATGCATAAGAGATTTGACTCTGCACTTCTGCAAAACTACCTGTAATTGAAGGATGTAATAATTTATGTTGATGGTGTTAAATAACAAAACTTTCATTTGCATTTTTCACTTCAGTAACGACCTGCGCACTGTACCCTGGTATAAAGGGAATACAAATACTTTTAGCAACTGAAGAAAAACTAGTTTACACTTTTCTTGTTCCTACTAGTGACAACTTACTCTATTAATAAGCACACATAAATCCTTCAGCTGTAGAGTTCACCCCCCCATCTTCCAAGTTCTGAAATAATCAGAAGAAAAATACTGTTTCATGCTCAGATTTTTGTTATTGAGATCACTGGATTTTTTTACGTAATTCTTAAAGCAGCATTCTTTCAGAACCAGTTTTTATTCAGTCTTTGAATCAAACACTGATTCCTAATATTACTCCAGCTGCTTTGGAATAGAAATCTCTTCAATGGTTTGAAAAGTTTAATTATAGCTTAAGTATTTTTCCTATTGAAATATTATTTTGCAGTATTTCCAGATGTTCTTCAGATTCTACAACTACTTGCAGGGTTAGGATTAGGAAAACAAAATTTGGAACATGTTACAAATTTAGCGCAAGAGTTTGCAAGATTAATTAGAAATCAGTATTCCCACCTTAGTGACCCATTCTGTGTGTCCAGTAAGGGTATTCAGGCACGTTCCTGTTGATAAGGCCCATACTTTCACAGTGAAGTCTGCAGAGCCACTGACCAGAATATCAAGTTCATCATTGTAATCCACACTAAAAACTAAAATGAAAGAGGTACTAAATAGGGAATATCAGTCTCTATCCATGTGCTTTTATGTGAGACACTAACTAGTAGCCTCTCTATGAATTTAGTATCCTCTAAATTCATATGCTACTTCATCTTTAATTGTTGTTCTTGAACTGTATACCTGAATTGTTCCTCTGGATTCTTAAATTTACATTGCAAAATTACTGGAGTTTTTGTTCAAATTAAGAGCATGGACATCAGTGGTTTATGGCAAAGTGTAACTTTAACTAGTTCTTATTTCCAAAGTTCTAGTAAGACAATTCCAGCAGGATTTGTACATTTGATAGATCTCTTTACTCAGAGGAACAGGCCTACAGCAGAGCTGAGGATATTTTGAAGCAGAAGACAGGGAATTTAATTATGAGGGAAATGCAAACACAAATTCCCAGGTCCTATTTTGCTTTTTGCTGTAAGCTCATCTGCAGTCTGAAGATATAAAGAATGGCCATGGCCATACACTACCTAAGGTTTGCATCATTTTGGTAGACACAAAACTACTGAATAACCATGGCATTTAGTATTACTTCCATGCAACTCCAAAACACTACATGACTAAGTTAAGCTTTGGTATATCCAAGGACAGATTTAGATCTGTTCTGGTCACTTCCCCTGTCGCGGGGTCGTTGAAGTGACTCAGGTGACTGAGGACAGAGCCTATAAAAACCAAAAAAGCTAATATGCAAAAAGCTAACTAAATTGTAATTTGTTTGATGATGATGATGATGATGATGATGATGATGATGATGATGATGATGATGATGATGATGATGATGATGATGATGATGATATGTGTTACTTGACTGGTGAAATTATAAACTGAAAATTTCAACATACCTGCACCAGTGTGTCCTCTAAAATGCTGTGTTTTCGCCCCAGAGCTCCATTCCCAACAGGCTACTGTGTTATCAAAAGATCCTGTTACAAGCTTTTGTTCATCAAACTTCACTGCAGCACAAGTGTGTGTCTGGATACCATATATGCACTGACCTGTGCTTACATCCCAGAGTTTTGCAGACAAGTCATCTGATCCTAGAATATAAAAGAACAGGATAGTTGGAAGCAAAGAGTAAACAATATTTCCGATCTTACACTCATCTTTGTCTTAAATGTAGTAGTTACATGGAATCACAGAATAGTTATGGTTGGAAGCGACCTCTGGAGGTCAACTCTTCCAATCCCCCTACTAAGCAGGGCCACCCACATCCCAGGACCATGACCAGACAGCTTTTGAGTTGTCCTCCCTGGGCAATCTCTGCTCAAGTACAAATCACTTACACAGTAAAAAAGTGCTTAAAGGGAACCTCTTGTGTTTTAGTTTGTGTCCACTGCCTCTTGTCCCATCACTGGCAACCACTGAAAAGAGCCTGGTTCCATCTTCTTTGCACCCTCACTTCACGTATTGAGAACATTCTGAGCCCTCTCTTCTTCAGGATAAAAAGTCCTAGTTCTCTCAGCCTTTCTTTATATGAGAGATGCCCCAATCCCTTCATCATCCTCATGGTCTTTTGTTGGACTCTCCAGTGTGTCCATGCCTCTTGTACTGAGGAGCTCAGAACTGGACACAGTACTCCAGGTGGGGCCTCACCAGTGCTGAGAACAGGGGAAGGAGCACCCCACTTAACCTGCTGACAACACCCAGTTCCTAAAGGAGCCCAGGATACCATTAGCACTCTTTGCACCAAGGGCACATTGGTGACTTAGTTTCACTCGGTGTCTACCAGGACCCCTGCGTCCTTTTCTGCCAACCTGCTTTCTAGTTTGGTGGTCCCTACCCTATATTGGTGCCCTGGAGTTGATTCACCTCAGGGCAGGGCTTGGCATTTCTCCTCATCGAACTTTTTCTCATTAAATAGTACTTTCAAGCTGCTTGAATGGGAAATAAGCCCTAGCCTCAGCATTACAACAAAGCCTCTTGTTTTCATGTTAATGAAGCTACTAGATATCTGGCCTTCCAGTTCCTTCACACCCTTTTAGCACCTTCTGTAGATTCTGGCAGTACCTCTGACTGACAGTGTGTACTGAAACAGATCCACGGAAGTTTTAAATGACCCATCACTCTCAGGTTTGCAGAACCACTGACTATACTGCAAGCTTTAGTTTGTTTCAAGTAGGAAAGGGGTCCACCCAATCTTGAAATACAGATGAATACCAGGCCCCATCACCTGCCAGCTTCCTTTCTGTCACTTGAAGTCTCTTTTTTTTTTTGCTTTAACTGCTGGCTTTGGAGAGCAGACTAAAACCCCAGATCCTTACACTTGTTGCTTTTCCTGGTGGTCTCAGCACAAAGGTTTCAGAAAGTTTTAACAATGCTGTTTCCTGTTTATTAATATTCCCTGCTGAGTAGGTAAGTGAAAGACTGGCTAAAGTCTAGCTGTTTGTTTCTAGTAACCATCTTAAAGCACTACGTGGGAGTACTTAGGATTCCTAACGTGGTGAATAACGTTGTCATCTCAAATGCTTAGGAGATCCTTGGAACATGCTTTGACAGCTGTTCAGTGTAACTCTGTTACTATTCTTTCATATTTAATGCTTCATATGTGTTCTGCCTGTATTTTTAAGCTCAAACTGAAATCTTGAAGTCTGCAGTATTCAGGGAGGAAGCTGAAATTATATGCAAGTCAAACTAGTAGCGAGGTTAAATCTAGTTTACAGGTCTTCGTAAAGCACTTAGGTTAAGAACTGAAAGTGCTTACAGTCTTGTTTCAAGGAAGACGACATGACCTTTTCTGCCACACTTTGGGAGACTGAAATGCTCACACAGCTCAAACAAGGCCCCTTTAACCGAAAGCTATCCTCTAGGAGGATAACTAACAAATCTGTACTTCTCAAATGGGCTTACAAATAGCAACAGCATGATCAGAATCACAGAATGGTCTGGACCAGAAGGGAACGTAAAGATCATTTAGTTGCAACCGCCCTGTCATGGGCAGGGACAATGATACCTGCTGTTACTAGTTTTTTAATTAACAAAGAAATCCGTCTCCTTGTTCTCTTATTTAAATGACTAGTGAGTTTATTAGTGCACCAGGTGCTTCAGACATTGGGAAAAAAAAAAAGTAATTTTGAATCATCTAAACTGCATTCGCACTATGAAAATAATCTGTCTGGTAAAGGAAAAGAAAATTGTTGTTAATCATATGGGGGGAAGAGAAAACAAGGAATTATAAGACTCCAAGTTGTCTGTCCTTCCTACCTGTACACAGAAGTCCATCTTTATAGTAAAGTGCATATACTCTGGCACTGTGCCCAATTAAAGAGGATGTCTCAAAGGCTTCGTGGTCCTTCAGTTGCTTCATCCTTAAAATAGCCTTTAGGTAAACCTTCTTCCAGTGTAGAGGATCCTGAACAGAGTCATCTATCTGCCATCCCAGATTCTTACATGCAGTCTGCCACACCTCTGTACAGGCACTTATAACCTTGTTCCACTGCTTAGAGACGAGGCAACATGTGAGTAAGGTCTGAGGATCAAGCCATTTTAACAGATAAAAACTAAGTTCCAATGGAAGAAGTTTGAGGAAGTCCCTCTTGAGAAGAATCTCTAGATTATTGGAGAGGTGCCTGAGCTGGACTGCTCCACTCAAGCTAATCAGATGATCCAGAGTTTCATTTTTCTGCAAGTCCGTCAGAGAAAGAAATGTAATAGAAATGTTATCAAGCCATGCTTCAAAGTCCTTTTTCTCCATAAGGTTATGGAAAAATTTACCTGTGATACATCAAAATACTGTATTAGTTCCGTTCAGAAAACAAGGTAAGAATCACATCTTTATGACTGATATATCAGTATTCCAAATGGCATGTTAATACCAAAGCGACCAAATGCATTTTAAAATATTCGTTAGGTTAGGACTAAGCATTTGCATGCACTTTGAACTATCATTTGTCCCACATCAGACTTAGAAATAAATTGTATGCAGCTAGTGAATGTTAGCATTCATTATGAATGTTAACATCTTTCTTATTTTAGGTTAATACTTTCAAATTCTGAGTCAAATAAGGTAAGGGTTAGTTTAAGTTTTAAACCTATTATAGCAAGTAAACACTATCTTAGAGTTTACTCGTGGATTATACTGATAAAAGGAAAATACAAAGCACGTAAGCAGAGTGATAAGCTAGTTACTGACAGAACTTACTCATATCTTTCTCCTGAACTATTTTAAACACAAAGCAGGTAACTAGTTATTTTCAAAGAAGATAAAAAGAGATGTCTGACAAATTGGGTGAAGGATACATTCAATTATTTTTGTATTTGTAAAGACCTGAGCTTGTGCTGGTCTAGTATCAGTTTTGACATGTTTGCACCACTTGGGCCTAAATGTATTAAAAACCACTTCCCGTTTCTTTTTTTTGCTATTTTCACAGTTTATTTCCACTGAGAATGAACTGTGAAATTGAATACCACCTCCTGAAATACATGATCTGCATGCACTTACACTATCTTGTGGCATCTCAACTTCCTGGGACCACCGATTAACAAGATAAACTTGAAAACAGGTAAACAGTTAAAAAAATCGTAATTATTTATTTTCTCTGGAAGGTGTAATTCCATTCATTAGACAGCCGTCTGAATTTAATAGAAGCTCCCAAACTAAAAGAACTGAGGAATCTGAGTGGGACTCAACAGTGTGTTTATTTCTATGCAGACACTTTACCTTCATAGAATAAGATCTTAGAGTAGACCTCTTAACAGGGCATAGTACTACAGAAAAGTACAGTCTTCTATAAAAGGCTGCACATGGCATGCAATATTTGAAAAAAACCACACGCAAGTTATACGTGTCAAATGCACGGAAACAGCTGCCCCTACCGAGTCACAAATTCATACAGCAACTTCGACTGCTGACAGCTTTCCTCAGCACGTATGGCTGAGCACGTTTGCTGTTCAGACAGGCCTGTGTGCTCTTTAGAGCAAGTAAAAATTTCTAACAGGCTGCCTCTGAATAAGAAACCGGTAAGCTCTAAAATGTTTGTTATAGTCAATATGTGAAGCTAATACTGAAATTAAGGGCTGCTGTGAGGCCGTCGAAACCGGTTCTCGAGCCACGTGCACGACGCTCTTTCCCAGGCGATCCGCTCTCCCCCCCGCCCCCGGGTCCCTCCGCAAGCAAAGAGCACGGCGAGGGCTGGGGACTCCGCGCTGCTCACCTCAGGAGGCGGCCCGGCGCGGGGTGTCCTTCGGCGGGCAGTCGCCACGCCTCGCGCGGCTCCGCGGAGCCTGGCACGGGCTGGGGCTTCCCTGCGGCCATCGCTCCACGGCACGACCGGCTCCGGGCACTTCCGCAGCCCGCGCCACAGCCTGCGGGCACCCGCGGCGGGAGATCGCCCTCAGACGACACCGGGGCCTCAGGACCACCGGGCGCAGGAGGGTGGGGGGGAGGCCACGGCCGGGCCGAGCCCACGCCAGGGGAACCGGCGGCACCGCGGACAACCAGTTCCCGGACCCGCCGCTCCCCGGGTCAGGCGGCTTCCGGCGCACCGCTGGCGTCATCACCGCCCGCCGCTGGCGGAGTTGGGCCGGGGCCGCCGCCAGTGCCCGGCAGGACGAGCGTGGCAGCCGAGGCGGTTCGCTGCCTGCTGGGATGCCCCGCTTCGGACTCCCACGCGAGGTGCGGCGAGAAGTTCTGCTGGTTAAGAATATTCCTGGAGTTAATGCGATACAAAATACGCTAGCGTTTATCGTACTCCCTTAAAAATCACTTATTCTCTCTCCTTCTGGTAGAGGGACTGGGTTGCTGGAGCCATCCAAGAATCTAACATGAAAACTGCATACCACTTACTTGATGACTTTGGATGTTATTTACTTTTTCCTTTAAATATGTACTTCACTTTCATTTATTCTCTTCTGTTTGTAAGTGCAGGTCTTGATCTTGGCTGGAGTCCTGTTCCGTGGTTGGCAATACCTGAAATCTTCCCACGGTTAGCCAGAGGCACATGGAGTGCTCTGTGTGTGTTAACAAACTGGGTTATGGCCTTCTTGTTAACCAAAGAGTTTAATTTATCGTAAGCATCATAAATTACAATCTGAAGTGTCTTTTCATAAGGAAATTTATTAAAAATGCTCCCTGGGAGAGCCTTGAGCCACAGTCATCTCTGGCAGAGCAGAGCTAGAGTTGTAATAACATGCGTTCTTCTTGTTCCTCCTCTCTCATGGTTTCTTAGCATCCTGTAGCTCCTTCTGGGTCTCTGCCTTCTGCTTCCTCAGTGTAATTTTTGCAGCCTTTTATGTTGCAGAAACAGAAGGCCAGACCTTGGAACAAATAGGGGCTTACTCCAGAAGATCTTAAGCCTAAGGCTTTTTTTTTTTTTAATATTGATATAAAAACCTTTGTATCATGAATGCATTATTAGTTGAAACCAACTGCATCACATGGCAGACATCTCTGTTACCTACTATGAAATAGCTTTAATGAATTTTGGAAAAATCTCAGTTGCTTTTTTAAGCGTCTGTGGGGATCTGGATGCAGTTCTGCACACTCCTTGCAGCAACATCACCCATGCGCAGGTGTCTTGGCCATACTCTGATTTTTTCAGTTCCTGTGTTTTTACATGGTGTAGACTGACTGTAATAGCCAAGTGAGAATATTAATTGTATTGAGGCCAGTATCTTTTCATCTGCTATGTAAACTAAAATCTAATTTTGTAAATAAAGTTCCTCACTCCACTCTGCCTTTTCCTTAGGGCATGTTAGTGTGAAAAAGGGCAAAAGGTATCCTGAGTGATGTTACTTTCAGAGTGCAGTAATGGATATTTGTGTTGCTGCTACTGTTTCTGGGATGCCTGACCACAGATTAAATCAAAATCCCAAGTGGAGATAAATGCTTGACTTTCGTAGGTGTTAGATTTTTTTTCCTACTGCTATCAAGTTGGCTAGGAATGCATTTAAATCACAGGAAGGGTTGGAGCTCTTAGGAGAATGTCTCTGAGACTTCAGGAAAGATCGCTGCTTTTTCAAATGGAATTACAAGATCTGGGAGACAGCAAGAATATACACTTAGTCAGGAAAGGAAACAAAACTATCTTTTGCAGTGTTAATTTAAGGGGTGGTAAAGATCTCCAACTGAAGCAGGTCTCTGAAAGTCTAAAAGATGCCTGGAAACAAACCAATGTGGATTATAGTTTTTGTCAAAGACTAAGACACAAACACCGATCTCAGAGGTAGGATAGAGCACTTCGGAGAACTCAAATGGAAACAGTAATCCAGAGCTCTGTGCTACCTCCTGTCTTTTTAATTTCTTGTCTTTTTTCTTTCCAAATTTGGAATTCATTAGTTCTTCATCTGTGAAAGAAAAGTGAGATCAAATTTATAGTTTATTACATATGAAGGAATAAATCACGTTTCTCCTTCACAAAGATGATAAATAGCACTTAAAACATTTCCAGATGTGATAGGACTGTTTCTACTGGATGTCACATCTAAAACACAAACCATACACACTATCAAATGACATTGAAAACAATGGTAATACATCAGCATTTAAGACAAGAGGTAAAGAATCTTTGATCACAAACGTAGCAACAGCCTTAACAATATGCAATTATTAAATTACAAAGCAGTGTGCTACCATTCAAAGGCTTAATTAAACTGACATTCCAGATTGATAACACTCTGCATAAACCTTTACAGACATAACGTTTTTCATTCACCCAGATAAATACCTAATAGAGCTAAAAATAAATATGCAGAAAATCTCTTAGTTTTCTCTCAAAGTCATGTGCTAATATGACGATTTCCAGTAGCAAACAGGAGTCAGTCAGTTACAGGTCAGCAACAAAGGGAAGCAGGTAGGCAGTATACAAGCTGGTGAAATTGCTGTGCTCAACTAATAAGAGTAAAAATACTTCCTAACCTTCATGCAAGTACCGATGTTTGCTGCATAATCTCTTGAGCCTTCCCTTACTGTTCACATTAGGTTCCCAGGGTATAATTTATTCCTTCACAAAATCAGACTGAGCCTATCTGAGAAAATAGTGCCTTAACAGAATCAGCAAGCACTGTGCATATGAACCATGACATCAAATCGTTAACAATGAAAATAGTATGGTACTCATTTTCATACACAGAAGGCAACACAAATTATTTTCAACTACCTTATCACTTGCAGATAGAACTTTTCCCTTCCCCACCTTTTATGATCCAATTACTTTTGACTCCTATATATATATATAATCTTAGGACTTCTAATCCCCTAAAAATTATGGTGGAAATTACAAATATATATACAGGTATATAGGTATATATATTGAAACCCAAATCCAAATGCAAAGGATTATATATTTCAAATGCAGACTAAACCAGCAGCTCTGGGAAAGTCATAGCATCTGCAAGCACAAGTTATAGACCCACATCTTTAAGAAAACATACATGAGGTGGCTGTTACTTGGTCAAACATACATAGAACAGCAGAAATTATGTCAGGAGCAGCAACCTTGACCATATGTAACTGATACCTGACCCCTGCTCTATTAAGCATTATTTAAATATTTATTGACTCTCACAGTACTAAAAAAAAAAAAATAAAATCTGAACCTACCAATCAATTCCAAATGCTTGCAAATTTATAGAAACAATCTCACTAAGGCAGAAAGCAAACCTGCTATTCATTCTGGGTGCATCCTTACATGTATGTTAAGTATTGAAAAAACCAAAAACCAACCACCACCAAAAAAAAAAAGAAAAAGAAAAAAACCCCAAACAAAAAACCCCAAACAACAAAAACCAATGACAAAAAACAAAACAAAAACCCTCCTCAAACACCAAACACACCCAACACAAAGAAATCAAACCAACCAAAACAACCCAAAAAATCCTCACCACAGCCCCAGACCAGGAAAGGACTGTAACTACAACAGGCCCTACGTTTTCCTTGCGAGTCCAGAAACAATGTATGCATGCATCCATTCTGTGCATGATCTCCTGCCACCATGAACAGCTACAGACCTTTCAAATTGCATGTGGGTCTTTGTTTCTTATTAAAAGTGTTTTGTTACTTTCAAACACTTATAAGATCTATGTGTACTGCATTGACACTATAAGAAAGAAGTGGACAAAAATGACCACTAGTCTGCGACAGTTTCTAAAGCCCAACTGAGCTTTGGAGCCCTTGGGAAGGCCTCACCAAAGCCTCAGCCTTAAGGGCTGCATATTGTGCGTGTGTGTGAAAGAATTAACTTAGCTCATGTGCCTTGGGGTTTTTGAGTCCTACTCACACTTCAAAGCCGGTTTATACGGGTGCTGTGATTCAAATACAGGACAAAGAGGATGAGTAACTCAAAATGCTGCATATCCATTTTGAACATGTTTTTAAATGGAGCTTGTGGGTGTGGGCACTGGACTAGATATGCAGTGATCCCTTCTAACCTCGACTATGTTGTGATTCCATATATCATTACCCATGCTAGTGAGGAGGCACAAGTACATTCTAAATTAATTGCCTGTACAGTCTAATGCTTGCACCAAAGTAGATGACATTCCTTAATTTAGTCAGCCTAAGGCACAGTGCTGAAGTGGTGAAAATACCATTAGCCAGGGGTTAAGAGCCCCACTGCTGCCAACAAATCCAGCACAGTGGAATAGAAAATATTTCTTGCAGAAACTTAGCCAAGAGTCCAGAATGGGCCTTCAGTTAACCTTAGCTTAATAGAAAGTGTTCAACTTGGTGACAATTCTTCCATCATGGAAGCAATTTCTTCTATCCACCTGTAGCAAGATTTTTCAGTTTTCCTATTAGAACAACACCCATCTTACACAGTTGTAGATCCAAAGGTTATCTTTTCTGCCAACCATGAGATGGTCAGCCAACATCCAGAATGCAGCCTACAGACAGCTTTAACATATCATGTGAAAGTAGGAAGGGTTGTGCTTAGGCTGGACATGGCTACAGTTTGTGCCCAGGACTACTTTTTAAGTTTTGATGAGTATATGCACACACATGCTGGAAAAGCTGAAGAGAAACAACATGGCTCTGAAGTGATGGACAGTATAGCTGTCCATCCCAGTAGCCTTCCAACAAGCCTTGTCCTCTTACACCAGTCTGAAATGAGAGGTTCCACAGATGTATAAAAACCTTGCCCTTTATAAATGATGCACAAGAGCTTATATATCAGTACCATCAATTGCCTCTTGATTTTAATTAGCAGTCTGAATGGTAAGGATCTAAGAAAATATTTTGAGAGAAGCAATGGCTAGAAGCTAGTTCAGAGAATACCCTCTTGCCACACTGAGAGGCATAGAATTCACAGTGGTCTGATCAGACTATTAAGAACACAGAGAAACCACATGGTTGTACAGTAGATATTTGTCCTGGTATGCCAGGTTATTTCACATTATTGTGTTGATATTTGTCTTTTGATACAATAAATGAGATAAGGATCTTCATAGAATTTGGTTCTTGTGGCTCGTGTCAAATAAAATTGGAACATTATTACCACGTTCTCTGTCTTCTACCTATACTCTGGGCTGCTCTCAGACAGTAAGTAGGTAGTAAACTACATATACATGAGCCTAAAGCCTTAGCTACCATTTCTATGTGTCATATAAAACAAACTAAAGATTGTGTCATCCCTCCCTCCCTACTTCTTTTTCTAGGTTCTGATATTATCCCTGTAAGACACACTGATTAATTACAGAAGCAAAAACTCAAGAAGTGGAAGCCTTGTTAAGGCACTTACTGTATACATTAAGAACATTCCAGGGTTCAGATCCTTCCTGTCCCATACAAGTAACAGTCTGTTAGGTCTGGTAGTTCCCATTGTGACCTATGTAACAGCTTCTACCTGACCCATTAAGTCAAGCTATAGCATGAAATTCAGGTGGGAGGTAGGAGGGGATGCAGTTGCTGGGCTTCCCTCTTCAAATGATACCAACATGCTGTTCCAGGCAAGTACATGTCTGATCTGGTTTTGTCTAGCTTAAGCAGTGAAATATCTGTACTCCTTACAATTCATTTGCTAGATGTCATTACAGGCAGACCTTCAAAGGTTCTTTCACACACACACAAACATACACACACACAGTCACCTATTCTCTCTTAATTTATGGTAATACTTTATAGCCACTGCTGTGCTTCTGGTTAAAGAAAACAACTCTTGCTTTATGGCTCTTTCTTCTATAATTACGTCTAGGATATGATGCAAGTGCCACATCTATATGTATTCTGACTATCATCATAGCCAGCAGTCAGGCTTTCCGTCAAGCTCTTCTCATTCTTCTTCATCTTCCTAGTGCTCCATCTCTAGGGTTAGTCTTTCAGGATACCTAAATATGTGTTTGTTCAGGTTTTTCAAAAGAAGTTTTAAAATCTCCATATATCACTTGAACTGGTATTGAACTATGCTTAATCATTTTAAACCATGCTATAATATCACAGATGAACATCTGCAATAGATTTAAAATCTGATATCCTAACAGGGCAAAGCAAAGTTTCCAGTTAAACTTGCATTTTAACTAAAGCCCCAGTTTTGCAACACACTGGTACATTCTTCAGAAACACCCACATAATGTAAATTAAATACTACATTGAGAAATCTTATTGGAAAAAGGTAGTTCTTTTGCTTTCTAAAAATACCTAAGTGCCAGCAGTGCCCCTGAAAGTGGATTCAGTACAGAAGTGTTTACAGCTTCTAGGAGAATAAGCACCACATGATACTTTCAGATTGATTTTTGAAACCTTAGCTGCAGACATAAATAAGAATAGATTAAATTAACATAGTCTCTGGAAATAACATTCTCAAAAAAGAATTACAAACTCTTGCAAAGACTTTGATCTAGTTGTTCCTTTTTGATGCTTATTAAGGCTCACCCCAATCATCTACGAGTACAAAACCCACTAAAGTAATAACAGCCTTCTGCTCCTAGACTAATTACTGTTGAAAACATTGCTTCTTCTCTAGATTAGCCACTCAAGTTGCCAGTAAGAAATGATGCTTCCCGGTAAGGCCTTGCGTAAGCAATTCAGCCATTATATACAATAAACTAAGAAAATATTACTTTGCGAGAACAGTTTTACATTCAGACAGATGGCAGCAAAAGGCACACATCTCCAGATGACCATGCCCGAATGGAACGTGAAATCATGACATATGAATGGTATTATGAAATAAAAAATCAACAATATGGGAGTATTTCTACATATAGAACAAGAAACACTTGCTAATGAAGCTAGAAACTTCATATATAAAAAGGCTGGAATCATCATGTTTCCATGAAAAAAAAACAAAACCAAACAAAAATCCCCGGCAAAGGGGTGCTAGAGGAAAGGGTTAAAAAAAAAATAAATCAAGCTTTCAATACAAAACCCTGTCCTGTAATATAAGAGCCAAGATGACTATTTCATCATGGAAAACTAGCTTATTATCAATGAAATTTCAGCCTGCATCCAGGTAGAAAAATACAACTATGTGGAACGATGGCTTATACTGTTGGTGCAAGTGCAGACAACAGCTAATGCTGATGCCTGCATAGGAATCTTTGTGCAGTCAAAGCAATTGGGGTAGGCTCTTCTGCCTATAATGGAAAAATCTACAGATGCACTACAATAAGAGTTTTCTAGAGGATGGATTGGGGGTTTGGGTTTGGAGTTTTTCATTTTTTTGTGGGTTTTTTAGGTTTTTTTTTTTTTTTAATTCCAATTCTTAAGAAATATTTTGAAGGTTTGTGTTTTCTATAAAAAGTTTATCTGCTCAAAGATTCTTAATGCCAAATCAGTTTTTAAGTTTCTCTAAACAATGTGCATGGACAAGCCAAAGCAAAAAAAACATCTTCATAACTTACCTGACTCTTCAGTGAACATACCAGAAATGCACCGTTTCAAGGACTGACTGCACTGTTTGAAATTACCTTGCCTGCATGCCTCATTTTTTTTTTTTGTTTCGTTTAAGACTGAAAAACCAAAAGCAGTGATTTATATTATAAAATTCCTCTTCTAACATGACATACGCTGTTGTAAAACAACTCATGATAGTAACAGCAGCAATTAACTTTGCTGCATGTCATTCAGGTCCTTCAAATTATAAGAAGCTCAGAACAACTAATACTTCTTGTTTACTTCAGTTTCATCCCAAACCTCTCACTGATTGAATGCCACAAAAAGTAAATGTTCATTAACTGAAAAAACATACCTATGTCAAAGATACAAGCATCACCAAATCAGGCTGTGCTGGCCAGAACAACACGGATTCTGTAAAGATTTATCACCCGTACTTCCAGCCACATTTCACCACCAGAAGCAGTGTTTGTGACATTCCCATAGAGCTCACAGAGTTGTAAGAAAATGTGGAGTAAGGAAGAAAGGTTTTAAGACTGTCTTCATTTCAAGTCAATGATGTCTTCATCATATAAAGAAATCAGCTGAAATGGACAGCTAGATGGTGAGCTCTCCTCCCTGTTTGCTAAAGTATCAGGATCTGAACTAGTGGAAAGATGACGTCTTTCAGAATAGCTTTCAAAAGAGCTTGAGATTATCCTGCAAAGACGAAGACAAAAGTTACCAACAAAAACACACAGATCAAGGCAAGAAGGAACAATGGCTATTTCTAGACTCAGTCAAGTTATCCTAAAGACATATACAGGCCACTACAACCGAGTTTTCTCCTGTTTTACTCCACCAAAAATAATCAAATGGTAGTATTAATGAAGCCCCTCACCCACCAAATTTCCAAATAGGGAACTAAACAGAACATGGTTTTACACTGCAGCCAATTTTTTGTTTGTTTTGTTAATCTCAGTCTCCTGCATCTTGGCTGAATTCTGCCAGTACTCTACACAAACATGGGTTAGGAAAACAGTGAAAACAAGAGAATGGCAGTGGGGTCAGTGCCAAACAGACAAATGCTATAGTGTTTCTTCACAAAATTTATTCTGGAAGTAGCAACACAAGAGCATATGAAGGAAGCAGCAAGAGTCTGCAGAGTGCAGACTCAGTAGTCCAAATCCTAGTTACAGGCTCAACTGCAGCAGGTCCCCACAAAATCCCATTTAGTCTTGCTTAGCTCATTAGCAAAAAAGTAAAATCGTTTCAGTACTTACAGTACTCAGATACTCTAACAAACACATTAGCATGAAATGCACAATGGTATACAAAAGTCTCAATCAGCCCCAGCCTACTGAGATAAGAATAAGCAATTATTTCTGAAAATATTTACAGTTTAACTTAGGCTCTTTTCTAAAGCCAGTATATTTACCTGTCACTACTAGTTGATCTTACTGCTCCCTGCTTGGGGTCTGACTGTCTTCGAGGAACCTTTTTTTGCTTCTGTGCACTTTCTGTCTTGCATATAGGCTCATCCAAAAGGCCTCAATAAAGGAATAAAAGACTTAATACTCTGAACAGAAAATAAAGCATTCATGAAAATGTTAAGGTACCTGTTGCTGGTTTTCATTATTAACTATTTCTACCTGGCTTAGAATATGGTCATCTTATACATGATCAGACAATGGCTGTACTATTTGCAAATAACATTTCCTCACAATTTCATTTTGTTCTTTATTTCAATAATTTATGAATACTAGCTGCATGTTACAAATCTAACTGTGAGGGTCCAAAGATTAGAAATTATATACTTGGGCAACTGATATGCACATGGAAGAACGAGGAGAGTTTACCCAGCAATTCTTTACGTGTTCTGCTTGCAATTTCTTTAATTTCCATGCGAGATAAGGACAGTGAGTGTGTAACTGGAAGTGACACAATGCCACTGGATATTGTAGTAGGGACGACCTTGGGAGCCAAAGGTGACTTCAGAGGTCGTTCAATGCTTCGCCCAACCAGATTGCTGAGAGGAATTTTGTACAGGTTTCTACATGGAACTTCACCTGAAACACAGAAATTAAAAACCCAAACATTACACTTTCATGACAGAAGCAGTTCTTAATACTTCCAAATGAAAAGCTATACTTGTTGAGCTGGGCGCTTTTTAAGTAAAGGAAGGAAGTAAATGTATACAACTTGAGGCTGGTACTTTGACTATTACAACATGACTCAGCACTCTGCTCAACATTCCCCAGGTATTTTAATATACTGCAAATATATTGGAGCCTGGATCTCAAGTGGTTTAAAATATGACACCTCCTCTTAGGCAGCATAAAATACCATGTTTTCCTAATTCCTAGATAAAAACTAAACCAAAATCTCAAGCTTACCATCAAATAGCACTGCCTTTAAAAGACCGAAATTGTGATTGCCTTCTCCTTCCCCTTTCTGCGAACAGTGCACCAGCAGATTTAAGGAGGAAAGGTATATGCACATCTTGCATTATGTAGTTAACGTTTTCTTGTTTCTCTGTAATTGTTACACTAACAGATTGATTGTTCACAGATCACATTACACTAAATTGACTGTGCAAACTTTTTCAAGGCTTTGAACTTCTTAATTTTGGTTCGCAAAAAGAGCTTTAGCCATCCAGGGGTAGTTCAACTTTTCTTAAATGAAAGAAAAGAGTTATCAGCTGTGGCCATATTGCCAAAGATGCATCAAGCTACTGAAGCTTAATTTCTCCCTTCCTATCCAAATTATTTCTTCAGAACAGTGCTACCACATATTCAGAAAACATAGTACAGGGCAATAGCTCCGCCGGGTGCTTCATATCTGACAACAAATAGAAAATTTCTTAACTTCCAGACTCTCAGCTAGGAACTCAAGATCTTTCACCATCTTTACTAAAGATCAGCTTCACTGAGATGGGATAGCTGTTGGAATGATTAGAGATCATTATTTAAGCTGCCACGTTACCTTCCAGAGAAGAAAGAGGACATTCTGAGCTTTCGTAAGCTGTCAGTGTTTGAGGAGAACTCTTTGAACTCATTTCCTTAGAGCTGCTGTCAGATGGTCCACTTACTCTAGCAGCAGCTTTAAAATAAATGTCGGACTGAAATGACAAATAACTCATCGTTAATACAGTGAGTCTTTCTTAACCATCTTCCAAGTAAGAGTTTGTCCACTATGTTCTAGTGTCACTAATGCCATATTGCTGCTTAGTCAACAAGGGTTGGTCATGGGTTATCACTACAAGTGGAGGGAACGCCTGTGATGTTGAAGAGAGCATTTGCTCCATAAACAGTCAAGTATCTTAAAGTTGTATTACTGCAACCAATAACGGGCAGTATGATCAATTCTGATCCTCTTGATATAAACTAAAACCAAACAGATGAACAGTTACCACAGATCTAGTAGTACAAATTTCAGTTTGGTTTGTTAGGTTTTCGGCTGCAGCAACTTTTTATGTGAATTAGATCCCAATTCTATCACAGAAACAGTCAAACATGATTTTTCTGTGTCTTACCCTTGATGCTACAAGTTGAAGCTCAGGCACAACTGCTGTGTGGACTAAGTTCCCATTCACCACTAATCGGATCTCAATGGAATCAGTAGTGAAGGCAAGGATATAAGGGAAAGCACAGACTGCAATGAAACAAAAAGTTACTTTGAAGGAAAAATAGTTAACGCGAAAGTTTCTTGGAGGCTCTGTGAGAACTGTTCTTGCTCTTTTCTGCCATCTCCCTTCCCTATGAAAAGGATATCTAACATACTGATGGACATGAAGCTACATCAAGCCTGAAGAAAACTTCACTCTCCATGCCTGGCAGAATGTAGAGTGAATGGAAAATGAAAGACAGAAAAAAAGAGTTCAGCAAAGGAAGAACTTGGCTCCCTAAAGACTCTACTTCCAAGACTCTACTTCCTAAAATTATCATATGCAGAAACTTAGCTCAAGTGGCATCATGAATGTAATGCGCTTATTCCTACAACACTGTCATTGCACTAAGAGCCAAGCGCAAGCTAAAATGGCAATGAAAAAAATAACCTTCGAGTAAAACAAGACATTTTCTTACCAACAGCGTAAGGAACTTGATTCCAGCTGAAGTGGAAGTCATAAGCTGATGGCTGAATCAGTGGAGAACCTCCACTGAAAGGATATACCTTTCTGTATTGGCAAACATCTGTAATAAAACAGAAAAAAGAAGCATCCATCACCTCACACTGTAAGTGTCAAACACCAACTTTATAGGCAGATTTTGCAGAAGTGTGGGCATTATATACACAATCAAGCATTTATATAGATGTCGCTCTATCTAAACAGATAAGGGAAATGTGCGTCCTCTGCGAACACAGCATTCGAAAGACCAAAACAAAAGACCTACATTTTAATAAGTTGTCATATTTCACAAAGTAAGTATTGTAATATTTCTACAGTTATCAGTTCCTTAACTTGCCTAGGGAGAGTGGAATAGGCAAGAAAAAGTCAGAAAGCAGCGTCTGCAGAATTGTACCTTTCTGCCCTTCAAGAAGCTGTATGTTAGCATAATTCACATTCGTTGAAGAATATCCCATGTTATACACATGGGATATTACAGACATCAAGATTTTATTAATAACTTGTGAACCTACTGCTTAGCTGCTCTGAGTTCATTGAAATGAACAATCTTTCTATGAGTCAGACAAGAATGCTGGCTTATACAGCTTCTTACTGTCTTACTGGATTTATTATTTATTTTTTATTAAAAATTCTTCTGAATTTTTAATAGAGAGAACTACATAAAGGGGAACTTTTCACTACAAACAGATTTATTTTTTTTTAAAACACATGCACTAGCACTAATCAAACATCTATTAAAGTACAGGTCTTGAGAAGTCGTATCAGCAAACAATAAGAAAGCTCAGATGCAAGAAGAAATTGCAATCGGTTTTTTTTCCTGAGAAACTTCTATTTGCGTACCCGGGGCTCCAGGTAAACAACTATGATCCTGTCAAACATGTGCTGCTTTCAGCTCTTTTATATTTTTTAGGCAAAATGTTTTTTTTTTTCCTCCCTGTCCTTATACTGAATCAAAGTTTACATCCATAAATGTATTACACATTTTTTCTAAATACAAACTTCAGACACTGCCAAAACCTGTTTTCAGTATTTGCTCTACAATGATACTTTCAGAATTCTAAAATTCTCTAAAGAACAAATGTAGGTTTCCCTGAGACACTGTCCTAGAAACAGGAGTTCAAGCTGCTATAAGCCTGTGCAGCACCGTTACTATAACTTTTAGGTTGGCTAAGTTTGTTAGCTTTGGCTGAACAATGGGTCTCTCCCAAAAAGAAATATAGGTGGGAATTCACTATGCTCTGTCAGACAGCTGTTTAATTCTGAAGGAGCACTAAGACAACCAGAACCAATACGGCCTCAGAGTTTAGAGACACTTGTAACTTGCTCCATTGTAACAATCCGATAGCCAGTGCTGGAATGGAGTTATATTTATCCTGTCTCCATTGATGTTCAGTTTGGAAAGACAAATAGCACATGCCTTCTGCCACAGAGAAAACCAAGCTTTATCCTTCAGCATTGCCTCATATAGGCTGTTTCATGACAAGTTCTTCTACTTTCATGAGCATCAAAACTACCTGTGTACTGCAGAGAAGAGTGTATGTGCCCTTTCCAAAGGGGAAATCGTGCCTAACAAATCTGGTGGCCTTCTATGATGGGGCTACAGCACTGGTGGATGGGGCAGACAACTGACATCGTCTACCCGGACTTAGGCAGTGTTTGACACCGTCCTGCACGACATCATTGTCTCCAAGTTGGAGACAGATGGATTTGGTGGATGGACCGCTTGTTGTATAAAGAACTGGCTGGATGGCCACATACAAAGAGTTGCAGTCAATGGATCATTGTCCACGTGGAGACCAGTGATGAGTGGCATCTCTCAGGGTTCAGTTCCGGGGCTGATAGTGTTCAACAGTTTTGTTGGCCACAGGGACAGGGGGATCAAGGCACTCACTAAGTTCACTGATGACACTGAGTTGCGAGGTGCAGTTGACACACTGAAGGGAAGAGATGCATCCAGAGCGAACCTGACAGGCTTGAAAGGTGGAACTTGCAAACCTCATGAAGTTCAACAAAGCAAAGTGCAAGGTCCTACACCAGACACGCCTACAGGGTGGGCAGAGAAGGGATTGATAGCAGCCCGGGGAGAAGGACTTGGGGCTGACAGTTGATGAAAAACTCAGCATAAGCCAGCAGTGAGCGTTCCCAGTCCAGAAACCAATGGAATCCTGCGCTGCATCCAAAGGAGTGTGGGCAGTGGGTCAAGAAAGGGGATCCTCCCCCTCTACTCTGCTCTTGTGAGAATCTACTTGGATTCCCATGTATAGTTCTGGTGTCCCCAACATAAGAAGGACATGGAACTGTTGGAGCAAGTCCAAAGGAAGCCACGAAGTTGGCTAAGAGGACTGGAGCACCTCCCATATGGGGACAAGCTGAGAGAGTTGGGACTGTTCACCCTGGAGAAGAGAAGGTTGTGTAGAGACCTCACAGCAACCTTCCAGTATCTGAAGGGGCCTCCAGGAAACCAGAGAGGGACCCTTCATCAGGAAGTGTAGTCACAGGACAAGGAGTAATGGGTACAAATTGAAAGTGGAGCAATTTAAGTTAGATATTAGGAAGAAATTTTTTATTGTGAGAATGGTCAGACACCAGAACATGTTCAGGGAGGCTGTGGATGCCCCAGCCCTGGCAGAGTTCAAAGCCAGGCTGGATAAGGCCTTGAGCAACCTGGTCTAGTGGGAGGTGCTCATGCACATAGCAGAGGGGGTTGGGACTAGATAATCTTTAAGGTCCATTTCAATCCCTTAACATTCTATGATTCAATATGCAAGGCCATTTTATAAAAGGAGATTGAGAGAATTACAATGAAATAATGCAACAGTGCCCAGAAGTAGGCAGAAGAAAACACAAAGACAGAATGGGACACCACAGAAGGAAAAAGGAATGAAATGCTAAACTGTACATGTCTTGAAAACACCTAGTAACTGTAACTACCTAAAGAATGAGCCAGATCTGAAAAAACAGGACTTTTTAAAGATGGTAACATCTATAAATACAGAGGTGCACATCTATAAAACAGCTAGTATGACTAAAATAATATTTGAATTTCTAGTCTCTCCAATATGCATTTAACTTCATAAGATGATATTTGACAAACTTTCCAGGAAACACTAAAATTTATTTCAAAATACAAACCTAGACTACAATGAAAAAAAGAATTACATATGCAGATTGAGCTATTACCAATTTTGTCCTTCCCTTAACACTTACAGTTATAACACAACAGCAGACCAGCTTCACCATCTTCATATACATCAATAGCCGCAACAAAGTTAACCTGCAACGATAATGGAAAATGTTAACGAACAGGCAGAGGATACTGTGGTTATCAGAACTGGGTTTTGACTAACAAGCAACAGAATCAGCTGGAGGAGTGCACACCTACAGATAAAATAAAAAAAAAGATAAAAGTTTTCTAAATGCATACTCTTTTGTTATTAATTTTCAGGATGCTCTCAGGAGGAAAATCAATTTCTTTTATATTTGGTTCTGTGCAGTACTGAACATTCAATAGCACGCTCACAGTGTAAAGCAATAAAAGCATACATAACTTCTTTGGCAATATCAATTTTGGGAAATCGGGTCCTTTCAGGAAGCTGTGAATCAACAGGATATGTTAAAAATAACTGTTATTTTCAAAAAGCTCCAAAGCACACATCATGACTAGCAAAAAGATCAGATACATCAACTATTCAATCAAAAACAATAACATTTACTGAGCCCAACAGGGACGTACTTTAAGGATTACTCCACAGTCTGAATTTACAAACTGAGAGGCAATGCTGGTCAAACCACAGTACTTTTTACATACATTAGGCTACATAAATTATCATATTTCAACTTTGGGTTTGTCTTTTACACTTCAATTAAAAAAACCCAAAACAACCACAGAAAGTGGTATCTGTTCAGGAAATTAGACCTTATTATTGAAATACATAAGGTTACATTAGACAAATGCTTCCCAAATCACATATACTACTCAGACAAGGCGAGGGGGTGGAGATCGATTCCTTGAAGAGTAGTTCTTTGACTTTCCTTTGTACAAGATGTTTACTTCTTGATTTAGGATTACTGTGTAGGTCAAGAACTGTTAAACATACCTGGAAGTTTACATATCTATACCAAATGCATTTTGACCCATTTTTTTGTAATGACTGAAAGCCATTTCTGCTCTGTCACCCAGGGAAATAAGTAGGTGACCCATTTCAACATTATAAAAAACCAAACAAACCACTGTATCAGCTCACATTAATTGTCTGCTTTGTTTGTGTTCCTAAAGGAAATAAGGATTCCTGGGTGGAAGAGGAATGGGGGTGGTAGTGATGATGTACTTCCCCATCTCCATTCTTTATTCATAGTTCTTCCTCATCCAGATCAAGATAGATTTCCATTGCCGTCGTGAAGCTTCCATTGTAGCACCCAGGTTACAAGTACCTCTTCACCACCAGATCCAAATAAAAATATAGATGATTTAAAAAGAAAACAACTTATCAACAAGAACCATCAAATGAAAAGAGCAGTCTCTTGTCTCATTATAAGGAAAAATGTGTGCTAAAAACAACAACAAAAAAAGATTAACTGTGCAAAATCTTTTTTTTTTTCTCTAAAGCTAGATGTCCACATCCATATTTAGAAACAAAATTGTCTGATTTGCAGAGATCCTGAAGATCACTATCTTCCCAGCAGCAGGAAATACTGGAGCTTTTTTCTGAAACTCAAGAACATCTTCCTACATCTCAACCCTATGTCCAGCGTAGAAAGATTCAGTTATTTGTTGACTGGGCAGAAGTTTCTTAAATAGAAATATAAGCTATCTGTAAAAAATCTCAGCCACAGTACATGCCAATAGGCAAATCTGAATGAGATACCAGTGGTCAACAACTGAAATTATTTTGATGCAGTTTCTTAAACAACAAAACTTTGATACCACAAAGATAAAGCAAAAAGCAAACTATTAACAAAGAAAGGAGAAAAATTAATTTATGACAGTAACAATATTTTGGAGCCTGAAACAAAGGCTCTTTCCTAAGGTGTCATATCTTAAAACTACCGCTCTTGGGAGTTATTATTATCACATATCCCAAAAGAAACAAGTATCTCAGGGTGCCCTAAAGCAGCAGTTATAGAAGTAAAAAGTAAAAGACATGAGGATCTCCACAAATTACATTCCCAAGAGGTCAGCATAAGATGCAGAGTCTGCAAGAAATTATGTTCAGTGGGGCTCTGCAAAAAAATAGTTTCAATGGTGCAAACTTACCTTGTTTGTTTCAATGTGATGCAACCTGTAGGTCTCCCCTGTGCTCTCATTGACTAAGTCAAACTGGTGCCGATATGCTACACATATCATATTGTCACTGTCTCCGGTAGGTCCATCCACCAGCGTCATAACCACTGGAGAGTCAGAAAGGCATATTTCCTATAATATAAAAAATTGAATTACTCTCTTTTTCAAGCTTTTACTGTGGGTGCTGCAGGTACTCAATGATTTTAAAGGGATATGCTCTGAGCACAGAAACATGACAAAGAACAAGGAGAAATTTAATTTTTAAAAAATCGGAAAGATTTCTTTGGTATATATATGATCAAAGTCCATCATATGGCTTCTCACTTTTATTCGTCTAGAGGTTCTGGGAGATGATAATGCATGTTCTTTGCCTTTTCCACACCCCTCGCACTAGTTGAGTGCTGTCCAGTCTGCTAAGGTAATTAGTAATAAGATTACACATACCCGGATGTACTGGAACTCCTCTACTGGAGATTGAGGTGATGAGAGAACAGAGCTGCTGGTTAAGCTCTGGTGTGGATTATATTTCTTTGTGACAAGAAGTAGTTTGTTTCGAATAGCCACAACAATCCTCAGTTGACTTCCATGATGAGTATTAATGGCATACAAATGGCAGCCTGAGGAAATAATATTCTAGGCTGTAAGCGGTTGGGGTAGGCTCTCATTTTTTTGTTCTGTATTTTTACGATAAGTAGTACAACAGGGCTCCGATGCATGACTTAACAACACAGAAGTCCCCTCAACAGACAAAAGCCTACAACTCCTTTGAAATCTATTTTACCCTTACTCCTAAATACACAGACTTTCACTATTTTGCAGGTTCCAGCTTTCCAAAGAAGCTTGCTTCTGAAGACTAGAAAATGTTTATGTCTACAAAAATAACCAACAACGCCCAAAGTAATCTAAGCACTACTATTTGATGGAGATTCGCCAGCATTCCTCGAACTTAAAGCGTGCTTTATTTCAGTTTAAGTCCCTGCAAAATTCATCTCATACCTTCGAATCCTGAAATCCTATTTACAGCTTTTCATCAGCAGCAATTGCCAAGTAACACGATACTTTTACAACGTTCTAAAATGTCACACTAGACTATACCAGGTTAGTTTTTAAATATAAGCTTAACAAAGTTTGAAGTAACTGTCCAGAGAAAACACTCAAGGTGAACACTTACAACTGCCTTAAGGGAGCTAAAGAGCCCTTAGCAACTACCAGCATCATACCACAGTGGAAGTTTTTAAAACAGGATAATAAAATCACCTTTTGTTCTCTCCAGTTTATTTTCTCTGCAGTCGTACTTGCTTCTTATAATTTGCTTTGTCTCTATGTCTTTTTGGACAGCACTGAGTCTGAAGACAAGGAGACGAGAGTCTTTCCCTGAGGTATGAAGAGAACCAGGAAACAAGAAGTTAAAAAAGAAAGTGGCTGTTTGAAATTACTACTTCCAAAGAGAAGCAGCATCTAGCAAACATGAAGAAAGCATAAGCTTTAAGCTGTTTTATACCAGACGCTTCAAGAAAACACGTTCTATAGCTCTAGGATGTGGTGACATTTAACAGAATAAATACCCGTTTTGTAAAAGAGTGACCGTATAAGCAATTACCCCCACGTTTTTGTGCAACTGAATGAATATAATTCAGTCAAAGATATTTGCAAAAAATGTCGAGTTCCAACGGTGGCCATACAGACAATATGACCAGTTTCAGGCTTGCCTTGAAGGAAGCATGAACAAGCATTTAGGTATTTCCACCTCCAACCCCTCTCCAGTCTTTTAGAAAGTAACAGCAGTTGCTGTATGTGCTCCTTCATTCTAAATAAGGCATCAAAATATACCTACACTGATAGACACAATTGCCTCATGAGACACACATACCCAGCCACAGCCAGATTCATACAGGAATCAAAGAACAGGGACCCCTCCTACCTTTGTCTGTTCGGACAATCAAAAGATCCAAAACTTCCAACACATGCATCTGCTTTATTTGGAGAGTTTTATCAAATACTTGCACTGATGGTTGACCATCTAAAAAAGAAACACACATGTATTCAAAATCCTGCTAAGATATGCTAGTCACTGGCTTTGAAGCCTTTCTTTCTTGTTATAAAAGCCTTGGGTTTTTTCTTACAAAAATAAAGAGGAAAAAACAAACCAAACTGCACAAAGCTGCTATGTATACCACAGTATCATAGCCAATACTTCCTCACAAGAGAGTTTTATCATTGCAATGGATCAGATTATGCAACTGAAACCTAAAAGGGACTTTCCTTTGGAAAGTTCAAGAATTATGACCAAGGACTAACTTCATTCCCTCAGTCCTGCTGGCCTTTTGTGGCACACAGAACATAAGGGGTCAAAGTGGCAATATCATTGCTAATGGAAGAAGCAGGCTTTCATTGTTACATAAGCCCTTGACTTCATGCTCACTATCATCAAGGCCTAAGAAATCAGACAAGCCATTTAAACACTCCTTGGGCCTGGATACGACTTCCTAAGTCTTTTCAGTTGGTCAAGAAAACATTCAGAAATCTGCATTAACATTCGTTCCCCAATATGGCTTGATTCTAATGTAGAGAGAATTTTTGCAGTTAGGTTATATAGATGCAATAAATTTTCCTAGATTAATAACTATCCCTATATGTAAAGACCTACCAACAACTAAACTGAGCTTATGCATATACATTTTCAAGAAAATGGTCAGATACATAAAAACTGACACAAAAACACTGGATTATTTACTAACCATCTATTAACAAGATGCCAGCATCTGTAGAAACCAGCAAGGACTGGCCCCAAGAATCTGCACAGACAACCTCATGAGGAAAATTACTGCAGAAAGATTGAGATTCCCAAGGCTATGAAGTAACATAAGGGATAGATATTAAGTACACTAAGAAATACAGATCATACAGACACAGAATGTGATGGACAATGGCAAGTAATAACATGTAAATGCTTTTGGCAGGATACATTTCCAAACAGCATATTTTTGAAATATCAAAATTGAGTTAATTTTTTTGCATAGGAAATTCTGTATTAATTCTGACTTGGAGACTAGCAAATCTAAGACACATTCCTGAAACACTGGAATTAAAACACATGCAGCTGATACGCAGTGCAACCCTAGAAACACTCCATATGCATTTTACTTAAAAAAATCCCAGATTGATAGACTTAAAACATATGTATGCATATGCAATTTGCTTACATTTTATGGTTCAGCTTGTGATGTTTAGTCCCTAGGACACGGTATAGTTAAAACTCCTTTCCGCCAAATTGTTCTTTCAACCTGTGTTATTCTCTGTACTCAACTCCCAGCGTTTGCCCCTTCTCTCCCAATTTATATACTAACTGGAATCTGAGATTTTAGAAGACATTCTGAGGCTTCTTTACATAAAATGCATGCAGAAGGGTGCAGTTCGCATATTTCACTCCCTAATGACCTCAGACAAAATCTAGTACAAAAAAATGAAAACACAACTGAATTCTCTTTCACACTTGTTGAAGTTAAACTAAAAGATGATTGCCCTTGGAAAATGGCACTTTCATCAAATTTTCTTAGATATAAAAATGTCCACACTTGCTTTAACTTGAGAAGTGTTTCTGCCTCCAGGTTCATCATTAATCTGACAGCAACTGCAGAATCACTTTGACACTATACATTTCATCTTTTCTGCTGCAGCATCTAATTACAGAAGTAAATAAACAGATGCCATACTAGACAATGTTTAATTTTTCGTAACTATTCTCAGACAGTTTCACTCACCTCCTTTTTACAAAAGCTTGTGGTTGCCAAGTTAGTTGTGGTATCCCCTTTCACAGTGGTTTTCAATTTCAATGCCTAATACAAACAGATGTTTTATTTAAACTGAGTTTTTCTCAGCAATACCCAAGCTAATCACTACATAAAAAGGACAGTTTAGTACTAGAAAGCAATTCCAGTTTGGAATTCCTATACCATATTAAGTAATCAGAAAAGAAGCAGAATTTTGTATCCTGAACAAAGTCCGTATGAATCACTAGATGGTTACTAGATATCTTCTCAGGTTTTGTTTATTTGTTTGCTTTTTAAATAGAAATCCAAAATCAGAAGACTCAAACATAGTAAGAGAAAAACCTCCACCTCAAACAACACAAGCTAAATCTCTACACAATTTACTCTGTAATACAGCTGCATAGAGGATCCTTTTGTCAATTACACAAACTGGCCTTTTACTTGCAAAAATTCCAAACAAACAAACTACATATATATATGTATGTATGTATTGCAAGGCATCCCAAGGACATGTGGTCACAGGATCACAAATTCTTCAACTAGAGGAGAGTTAATTTTGAAAGGGCCAAAAACTCCAGAAAAATATTGTACATACAGTTTCATCGAGTTGCACAATAAATCTGTTTAAAGTACGCTATATAGTTTCATTGCTATCATTACAGCAGCATTCCTATAAAATGGTGACACATGAAATTGTCACGGTATTCCTTAATGCAAAGTTCAGAACTAATATAAACCAATTTTATTGCCCCAAAGTTTGCCTACAATCATGCATAGTCTTTATGAAGTGGCAGTAATCAGCTGTGTGTACCATGCTTTTTGCACATTTGCATTAAGCAAGACTGTCAGCTTACAGAGATGCACGGAATACTTCACTATATGAATATTTTAATTTCATCTCACCAGTCAGAAGAGATAATCTTGACAATAAATAAATTATTTAAATATCCTGTTGATTCAGTCATCAGTGAGTTTTGTTTACCATCTAAAAACTCAACTGACTACAGCTAAAGGGGAAATACATTCATAGTTTGGCAAGAATCATTAAGAGCTACTTCAAAGACATCTTGAAATGTGCCCAAGACTACAGTTTGTAACTTAGAGGAAAGACCTTTTAGAGAAGGGAAGGACTTTAATGTGAATATAAGCTTCAAGAAAAACACAAACAGGTATCTATGAATTTTTAGCCCACATATTAGACTTTTCTTCAATGAAGATAATGTTAAGGACCAGTCTTGCCTAAGAAATGGATCCCAACTAGATCTGTTACAGGAGTATCTTATCAGCATTTAACATGGGAGAGGTGGAAGGGGCGCAAGCTTATATGTTTCTGTAACTTCTGTAAAGTAAACCTGGGGAATAAATAATTGGTTACTTATGTCCCAATATTACAAACACATTCAGCTTTTTTTTTGTTTTGTTTTTTTAACCTGCCTAAAGTGACTAGTTATTTCAAGGTGATTGGGGAAAGGGTGAGCAAAGCACTGAGGAGTAGACTTTGCAGTTCTGTTAATGCAAGCTTTATGTTAATACCCTGGGATTTTTTTGAACCAGCTCTCAACCACATGGTACTTTTCTCTATCTTTAACCAGACCTAGAACTTCTCAGAATTGCCTATTCTTCATACTACTAAGATTAAAAAAATGGAAGGGAAGAGAGAAGACTTGGGATTTGTCAGTAGGGTTTTTGGTTCTTTTTGTTCTGGTTTGGTTTCGTGGTCTGTTAACTCCTGCTGAGTTAAATCAGCTCAGAAAGAGGTATTCTTAAGATAAGCTGCAGAACCATGACACCAGTCTAGTATCAAGAAGAAACAAGTGAGAAAAGACAGGGGAAGCATAGACACTGTTGGCTTTTTTGCTGCAACGAACTGTTGGATCAAAGCAGACTATCTTAATCATCAGAAGTTTTACTCCTCACTGAATCAAAATATTAATAAGCCCATAGAAGACAGGAGTCAGCATCTGGTATGTTCAAAGATGTGTGGCAACCTCTCATTTAGCAGAAAGACTGTTGAAACTTCCTTCTGACTAAAGTAGGCTGAGTATTTTCTAAGAAATTCAATCCTAATAAAACATACAGAAGGCATCCATTAAAGTTTGTGTTTTTCCAAAGCATAGAAAAAGACAGAGAACTCTTCTGCTTGGAGGCAGAAAGCATCTGCTCCATGAAGCAGGGAAAGACCTTTAAGGTTTGAATCTAAGGTGCAATTTTTCCAACCTTCATTTAGCTTAGGTACTATATATTTGTACTTTTGTCGTGTACCTTAGGTGCTACAGATAAATACTTCTATTTGTATTTTATTTTAATGTAGCTAAAAATAATGCAATCCTACAAAACTATTTCTGATCACACAAAACTGCATTAAGTCCTGACATAACCGCAAGCTAATCAAATTTAACAGGGGTGACAGTGTCTCTGCAACCCTAGCTGCGTACCTTCTAAACGGACCCTACCTGACCGAGCCGAACAAACTCTGCTTGTCGAGCTTCCTCTTTCTTCCGTGTTGATTTTGGGGACTCTGGTAACACATCACTGAAGGACCTTCTATTGAGCATGTTCTAAAACAGAAAACCTTCCTTTTTTAAACTGAAAAGTTTTCAAAATCTTTTCATCTGAAGTAACTTAATGTGACATCATTTAAATTTTCTGGTTTTGGATACTTTCCTGTAGTGAGGAATCTAATTGAATAGCTTCTCATAGAGGAGAAATTGCAACTCTTCCAATCCTTGAGTGCTTTACCTCCCAACTTGTCATAATTTATCACTGTCATGTTCTATACAAACATACCACATGAATATATGGCGTAAGTATACGAGAAAAGGTTTAGGCAGATCTATTTAGGTAAGAGAAATAAACAGCGGGGAAAAAATAGCACCTTGTTAGTTTTAGAAGTATTGAACTTCTTTTTAGTTAGTTAGGAATTACCTTAATAAGAAGATTTCCTTCCCTAAAATTGTTCTCATTGCTAACCGAGGGTAAAAATGATCCAAACTGACACATAACAGAACGATTAAGTGCAGTTTCTGTGGTGACAAGACTAATACCTGTATTTTCAGTGTCTAAATTTCCTATTCCCTTGCTGCAGGTAAGCTTACACGAAGTGTGACATTGTTGTGCCTCTCCTCACACCTGGTGAAGAGTCCTATCCAAAAAGGACCGTCTGTCAACTTCCACATAACTATAATATATGACAGTTTGTATTTAGCTCAGTCACATGCAATTCAGTTCTCATTACGATGACAGTCTTTCAAAGCACCAGAACAGTCAATCTACTAGTGAGGAGAGCACATGTGAGGGATGCAGAAACTTCTGACTTACATTTACCTTGTGTAGGTCAGGCATCATGTCTTGGTATAAAGAGCGGATCAGCATGTCTAGAGTGCGTTGACGTTTCTGAGAAAATGTTGGTGTTTCCAAGGTGGCTTTTTCTCCATTTATTACTAAAAAATTATGAAAAAAAAAGATACATTACCTAAAAGAACTTTGACTCTAGTTTGCTTCTGTACTAAAATACCTGGTTTGCCCTTATTAGAGTTGCCTCCTTGTCGCAGTTTTTCTTTTTTTTTTTAAATGAGTAACAATTCCTTAAGCTTAAAAGAGAAAAATCAGGAGAATTCCACAAGGTATCTCAATAAACACATAACTAATAAAAAAATTACAGACAAACTGATAATCAATTTATTAAATGACTTAAATATATAAAATTATTTAAATACATGAAATGAGTTATCAGTCAAGTTCCTGTCGGGCAAGCATCTAATTGTAATCATCATGAGCAGTTCTCAAAGATTTCCTTCTTGCTGATTTAGAAGGGCAAGTAAGGATCAATGAAAACTGGCACTGAACCATACAGAATTAAAAAGTGCTGCATAGGTGCATTTCAGCACCTTTAAGAATATATTCAGAAAAGCTTCTATTTTCAAGTTTTCAAAGCTACTAAACTAACACCTTCTATTACCAAATTACGAACAGCATTATAGATTTTTTCAGATCTTCAAATCCTTTAAGAAAATGCAAAGCTAAATATGACTGCACATTCTGAAAATGTAAAAGTCAGTTTGTACTTCATGGCCTGAGAAGCAGAGAAATTCAGTTCTTTTGTTAATTTTACTAGAACAGTTTGACGGAACTGACATCCCAACTATGCTACAGATTTGAAGAAAAGAAATTGTATACCGATCAGCTGCATATACAAGAAAATGTGTTTACATTTTAAGCATCATGAATTTCAGTTTGCTAAAGCACTTATTAAATAAGTGTTTCTAACAAAGTAAAAACCAACTTACGTTTCACCAACACAAAATCCCTGAATTCCTGGTGATTTGTAAACACAGGCGGGGATGGAAGGGGAGGCCCAAAGAGAGGAACACTTTCTTCTGAAAATATTTTCAGCCTATTGGAAGTACAAATCTTTATGTATATTGAAAGTCACATTCAAACTCTACCCTTCATTTTATAGACACTATTCAAAACAGAAGAAATACAAACTGTTATCTGGGTATGCCTTATATAAGAACTTGGAAGGATCTAACAAAGATTGACTTGGAATTACTCAGAGCAAAATTATGCTTCCTTTACACAGACTAATACTGGGACCTGAAGAATTAGAACAGAACTTTGCAGTTCTACTCACAGAACAATACCTTTAGTGGCAGTAGTAAAATCTTGTCCTTTTAAAAAAAAACACTGTAAAAGAACAGTTCTTTGCCTACAAGACACACTTTCCTTACAGACTTCCACCTTACCTATGCATTCACCACAGCATCAAATGTTTGATTCTTTCTGAATAACAATGGCCAGGAGGTTTTCCCATTGCCAAAAAGTTTTCCTATTTTCTCGAAGCCATCAGAAATTCAGTGTGAATTTATCTGTTACAATCAACACCTACCTGTAACTATCATTCTGCTTATTGTATCTCACTAAAGCAAAAATATCTGCCATGCAGTTAAGGAAGTTAATCCAGTTCTAACAAAGAAAGATCACATGTATTTTAATACACTTCTCCTGAAGTACATAGCAGATTTAATAAATGTAAAACACATTAATGAATGTAAATGTATAAAATATTCTAGACTACACAGATTTTGCTGTTTATGAAGGAGGTCCCATACAGAATTTTATTGTTTGATCAAGTTTTAAAAATCAAGCTAGTACCACAACTACAGCACAAAACAGGCAACACAACAGAATTTTGTGTTTTATGTGTGTTTGATAGATTTGTGATTAAAAATTCTTTTAGTTGATAAAAAAAGTACCCATTCCAAACTTCGTGTGTAGCAGAATTTCCAGCAAAGAGAAGATTCCAATGAAATAATTTAGCTAACGGAATTATAAGAAAATAGAATGATTTGAAGTACAAGTAGACAAAAATGTATTACCAGTCTTAACCAGTAAGTTCAGGCAAATCTGGGAAAAAAATGATCACATAAATCCTTAACAGTTGCCTTGCAAGTTTTTTTTATGGAATCAGTTAGAGGCATATCACTTGGGTAGATTTCCTTAACACCATCTCTTAAATTTTCAGTCCTGATAAAGTGTTAAAGAAAGCATAAGTCTGGTCTACTTCACTGGCTGTGCAGGTTTGTTCCAGACAGAATGAAGAGACCTTAGCCAATAATTGTGAGAAGCACTATCAGAGACTGATAAAAAAAGACTTACGCTGTGATTCCATTACTGCAATGAAAACATCCAATGCTATTTAAGATGATAGTACATTGGCTAGTCTCCAGCTACTACTCCAAAAGGGGCACAGGTCTCCCACAGGCCCCAAGTTGTATTTGCCAGACCAGTATGGACATTTCAAGTATGTTGGGACACCTAAATTGGTGCTGATGCCTTTATTTTGTAACTCAATCCTACCCCACAGACAACACAGGGAAAATCCCTACACAGCAGCTGTCACTACTGTATAGGACAGCACAGTGGGATATCTGTCTGCTATTTTTTCCTGTTGTAAAAGTAATAAAAAAGGTGTGCTATGTTATGTAACAAAGTGAGTACAAAGGGCTAGTACAGATTCAGTGAGGTTTGAAACTTATCACATCTGATACAGCTCAGAGGCAACCCCCAGTTTTCTGGCAGACACCTTTATCTCTGATTACTCCAATTGAAAATGTCAGGATGGTACTATGACTCCATCGACCAACCGTGGATTACTTAAAATGAGGATTTAGGGCACATCTCATTATGACACCAAGGACCTCAAAATGTTTGTCAAAAATTGAACAGTAGGCTGTATCGGTGACATCATGACAAGGCCTCTGAACAGCAATAAGGAAATAATTATTCCTTTTATACTAAGGCTGACACTCTAATGAAGAGGTAACATTGACTTAGTAAACAATTCTTCTTAGTATTTAGGTTCCTCTGATATCTAAAGGCTTTTATTATTTTTGCATTGTCGAATCCTTTTTGTTCTAGACCATACTTTCTTTTAGAGTAAAAGAGGCTAATATTAAAAGCTTAAATCTACAAATTAAGATCAGCTATGGATGAATCTAGCAAGAGGGTTCTAACAACAGTTACTCTGCCTGCAAATTAGGTTTAGAAGCCTCAGGCTTTGTGACAACATTTTAATACTCAGCAATGCAGCATAGATAGAAATAAGTTTCATTCTTTTAATTAATTTTTCTTCATTCCACTCCATATTCTAATGTCATATTGGGGTCTACAGATTACTAGTGTGACCTCAGGATAATCCCAAGCCATTGGCTGCTGGTTTTTGAAATCATATTGTCTTCACAATGTTTTCAATCAAAAGTCTGAAAAACACAGGCTGACAAAATCTGGAGAATATGCGGTTAATGGTCTGAAAGATTTGAGAAACACTGACCTAAAATACATAAATATGTAAAATAAGCAGCATCTGAACATTAAAAGGCAATATTTCAATATGCCAAAATTTAATGCCAAATTCATTCACATAAATAACAAACATTTATGAATTTATATTTTAGGAAAAGGTATAAAATTTCCTTTGTGAAGCGCTCCAAATAAAATCTTTCAATAAAGACATTATTTAAAAATCACATTCTTGCTTTTAGCTTATCTTCTAAGGGATTCAACACAAATTTTGGTTTATGTTGCAGATTTGGAGACTCCTAGTCAAGCAGCTGAAGGCAAAGAATGCAAGAATGTCTTTCTAAAACAGTTTTCACTTCCATAAACAGCATGCAGGAATTAAAAGCAATATTGATCTTTACTAAAAAAAAATCATTAGAAAATGTAAGGAAAAAGATACGTGTAAAATGAGAGCGAATCATGGATGGCTTGAATGCTGGAGAAGACTCTTCACCTTCCTGAAATATGATAGTGACAATGTCATTTCCAATATGTCGCTTCCTTTCTACCTGGAGAAAAAAAAGAAAAAAGAGACACAATGACTTAAAATACGTACATAAATATCTTAACAATTCTGTGAGAGAATGGTAAAACAATATTCCTAAACTGCAAACAAAAATTACGGTCAATATTACTAAGGCCAATATAAAATTATTACTTAACTATTAGCAAGTAAACCTAGCAATGTCATGGTGCACACAAGAAGGCAGGTTCCAGAAGAGCAGATCTTGACTATTTTTAAGTTAGAAAAGCACTCATCATTTTTATAATTCACAAATTGGGCACAGAACCCTTCGCATTCCAAAAAAGGCAAATCTACTACTTGAAATAAAAGGAAAAAAAACCCCTGCAATATTGAGTTATTCTTTGAAATACAAATACCCTGACTGGCCTCTGTTTTCTTCCGTGACCTTGTCATCAGTCCAAGGAAAAAGCATGAGAAAATTGACAGAAATAAAACAAGGACCACAGTTATATCACCTAACTCTATTATTATAATACACAATAAATAGCAAATCGAAGTAATTTGCAACATTTACCTATAATTTCAGGTAAATCATTATGCATGTGTGATGTATAGTGAATGCATGTGCTTATGAGATATTTTGTCATCATACAACACAAAGAAAGGTTTGAGTGATGGATGACAGTGCATTTGAACAAGTACTCAAGAACCCACCTAGTGAACCTATGAGAATGTGACAACAGTGCTTTTAGCACCTTAAAGTGTTCACAAGGGGAATTTCTTTCAAGCTGCACTAATTGCTTCCCAACTATGAGTTTTGTATTACACATGTGAATATTCACACAATTCACACACAAGGCTCATTTTCAGTTTTCCTAAATTCTTTGAGGTAATAATTGCAGCAGTGCAGCTCTTCAGGCATAATACTCAATCACTTCTCAGTGAAGCCATTTTGACCTTCACAAGTATCTTTTGTACCTTAACAGAGATGCTAGGATGCATTATTTCTAACAAACATCATCACATTGTCAGCATGAGGCATAATATTGAGAAAAAAATTAGTGAAAGTATTTAGACTTACATTTATAAAATATTAACAGGTGAGATATTCCTTATTTCTTTTTAAGTTTTGGACTTTGTGATTTGATAAATAAATGAGTGAGGAAAAAATAAAGAGAACCACGTACCTGCTGCTTATTCTCTCTAGAATATGGTAGCATAGTTGAAACATGGAACATAATTTCATGCCCTTGAAAAATTGTATAGATGGAAGATGTTCCTGTTGTACCATCTGCAAGGGAAGACAATATTTTCAGCAGGAATATGTTCTCTAAGTTTTCTAAAGATCAAAACATATTTCAAGTCCTTCAACCAAACCTTCTTCAGTTATCCTCCCATCTGGAAGCAAGTGACATGTCAGGTTATTCTTCATTCCAATTTAAAATCAAACTGTTCATCTTGAAAATAGAGGTCATACAAGCACTTCTCTTTAACCACATTCCATACCAGTGACTTAAGCTGACATGACTTTTCCACGGTGAAGCAGAGCATGCACATGAGGAAATGAATTTTGGGATTGTGTTATAACTACAATATATACAATATACACACACAATAATGTCCCCCCTTTATTGCTTCAGATGAGTTCTTACTTTTAGTGTCTAGTCCTCCTCTGTAGCCCGTCCAGCCTTTCAAAGTAATTGTGTCACCCAAGAGATGCAAAAATCTTTGAAAGCTTTCACTTCCAGTTTCTACATATGAGAGAGAAATGTTTAAAAAAACTAAACACACATAGTAACAGAACTTGTATAAAAAATAATCAAAATACAGAAATTAGTTCTGCTTCCAGGACACAAGGACCCAAGTTTCAGCTGAATTAGTTTCTCTTCCTGTCATCCAAACCTTCTACCTTTCCAGAAACAGCATCCCAGCCTTGCAGAATAGGCATCACCATGTGACCTCTTTTGCTAACATCAAGACTACGCTGTTCAAATGAATAAGAAAATGTGATCACACTGAAAAAATGCAGGAGTGAAAGAACAACAAACAATAGCAAGTAAACAAGTAGACTCCTTCAGCTGCTTTTTTCTAAATGTTACATAGTCTAGAAAAGAACTTTCACTATCTTCCAAGTTGTAATAGTAAGATTCCCACAGCAACTTTTTATAGAAATAGAAGGTCCTATGCTACAATTTGTCACCCAACATGAACCTGAAAAACCAACAAAACTCCTGTTCATATAATGATCGCCACCCTTCTGTATTCCACTTGTAGGCACTATTTTCAACTTTTTGATTCAGATGAATAAAACAATTAAGAAAGAGGAAGAAAACTCACCATTACTGAACATTTCATCATCTGTAAGCTGACCATCCTTAGCATAAAGGACTCCAAATTTAAAATTCACAGATCCCTGAGAAATAAACCCAACTATTACATGATAAACAGATAATCAAAGAGAAGACCAAAAAAACCCATTTCGTCTACCGACTTCCAGATATATACCTTGGTACACATCCTACACATGGCAATATACGTTTTACGCCAACTCCTAATACCTGATAATTTACCTTTAAACTTTAATAGTATAGCATAAAATTAACAATCTAAGTTGGTGCTTAAAATTATTTTTGATCTCATACATTCAAAAATAATACATTTTTACTGTAATAAAAACAACTGATTTCTAAGTTGTCACAAGCATGTCAGTGCAAATATTTCAAATACAAAGCCGTATTCGCCGAACAGGTCTGTGAGCTAGGAGGGGTAAGTTTACATTTACCTCTTGCTCTTCGAGAACCAATAAATCCTGTAAAGAAAAAGAGTATCTTTAGCACACTGGTATTAAAGATAACACAAATAAAAGTAACAACCTTGTATATTTAAGTTTCAGTTTGAAGTGGCCAGTTCAACTGATAAAGACAGTTGAAGCATATCACATAATCCTACTCACCACTACTATCCCGCTACTGAAAGAAACAAACTAGTAGCATTTACACCTAGTTACTTATATTTCCAGAAAATAATAAAGAAAAATCAATCAAAAAAAGCAACTTCCTACCTTTTGTATCTCAGGATGAAAAATTTCCCTTGGGCTCTTCTCAAATTTATCAAGACTCATAGCACTGAAATGCAAATGAAACACTGCTTCATAGAACGGCAAGCATACAGTAAGCAGTAAGCCACCAGCTGGTTGCTGTTACAACCGGTTACAAAATGAATTGTTCAAAGAGCCTTTCTTAGGTGGACTGTTTTGTGGAACTGCTATTTCTTCCACAAAATACTAGCCTCCAACACTTCTCAAATTTCTTTTGGATTTTAAAACCAGAAATTAATATGAACCTGTGTAGAGATCACATTCAAATTTATTTACTTATACAGGACAGAGTTTTATTCCATCACTCTTCACTCTAGCTTTGAACATAATCACGGTGAGCATTTTAGAAGGGCTCAATAATCAAGTCTATTTTTCAAGCTTTTCTTCTCTCTCTTCTAAATTGATTCAAGGTAAGCTGAATGAAAAATGAGAAGTTCAGCATCAAATTCACACACCAAAGATCCACAGACAGAATAGAAGAAGTATTGAAATAAGAAGCAAGATCAACTGCCTCAACAAACAGAAATATCTAATTCATAGCTTTTTTCCTAACTTACATTTCTTCATTTACTATTATTTTTACTCCATTTTTTTTCTCAAGCATTAAGTTATAGAACTGTGCATGTCATGGAGTGTCAAATGCAGTTTGTCTGGGGCATGGTGAACTAACACGGAGGTTGAATCTTTCCATTGTTGCTTATTCTAGATCACAGTGCAGACATGAATTGCTTTAGTTCCTTTTGAAAGGGATTAAAATGTCCCAATCAATTTAGAAAAAACAGGTTTATTAATATAACCCAAAGCCTTTGAGACGGTCTGTACTTAGATTCACAGCAGGTACGAACCCGCTGAAAGGGCAAAGGAATATCTGTCAGGGCTGAGGGATGGCTCAAGGACTGTAAGAGCCAAAAAAAAGTCAGGGAAGAGTCTTCGGTCCAAGCTGAAGTAGGCAAAAAGAGATGACATTTATGCAGCTGATCGCATGTGGCACGGACCCTGGGAGAAATGGGGAACAAGGTCTGAAGCAAGACTACATTTTTCTCTGTAAAATATTGGAGTATCACAGGATGGAATGTGTGAGGGTGCTTCAGCAAAAGAGTTATGACCCAAACTAACAGATGACGAAGTTTCTCCACTCTGGAACACCTGTCCAAACACATGTGTGTGGGTGGAGTGAGACGCTGGGTTGGAAAGGGATGTTGGGAAAAGATACTTCAGAGACAGGAGAGCAGACATGGAAAATCAGATATTTACGCAAGTAGAGAATGCAGTACATACTAGGAACACTATCCAAGCCGGTGCTGTAGGAGTTCGAAGGGGGCACTTAGCTTCATCACTTAGCTCATTGATGAAGAAGACAAAAGACATCTGAAGTGTTTTCAACTCACCATCTTGACACTCCAAAACAGAGCCACAGCCCAGGAAATCAGATTTAGGAAGTGAGACTCACTGGCCTGACAGCATCTCTAGCAAATTCAGTGGTCCAGGATGTCTCATAAATCTTGTGTGGTAGTAGACACATCCAGATCTGACGGTGGTGGCTTCACACCACAACACATGACCTTCTCCCAGAACTCTCCACTCACACAGTCACTGGCAGTGTTAACCGGTGGCCCAGCTTCAATAAAGCAAGAGACATTTGTTCCTAGTCTATATAGATTAAAGGTTTTGAAGACCTGCAGTCTGCCCATTGATCTGCTACACATTACCTGCTCAGTAAAAGAAGGCACTTTTAGTGGGTTTCTAGAGCAGTTAAAACCCCTATGGAAGATCCATTTGGTGACACTCAGTGAGGCACTTGAGAAAATACACCACATGATGAGACTGTAAAAACTGCAGATTAGATTTGAATGAATGCTTTCCAAACTGGCGCTCTGACATGTTGGCCGATTACAATGTTAAAAGAAATAGAAATGGTGTTGCGTTTGTTCACTTTATATTCTCTTCTGCCACAAAAGAGGCAGGGCAGAGTACAAGAATGATCATACAGACTCTGGCTGTGAGTAGGAATTGGCTTCACTGTGCATAACACATCAGTAGTAAGACTTAGATGAAGACAATCAACTGAAGAATTCTTGGCTTCCTGACTGCTTGCTTCCTCCTGCTAGGGCCAAATAATAACCACCGCTCTAGTCAAAATCTGCCATTCCTTCGGCATGTTTATTGTCTACCTAATTTTAAAAGATATTTATTCTCAATCACTGCAGTTCCATTTAGCACTTGTTTTCCAATCAGCTTGAAAACATGCCCTTTGCTGAAGAAAAAGTGCTAAGCCTTTTCCTCCATTTTGTCACTATCTATTCCAGAAGAGGCTTCAAAACCATTTTTTGCTGCCTTCAGTGATTAATATTTTCAAAGTTTTTATAAATCTATCACAAAAACCAAGCTCTGAACTACACAAAAAGGAATACTGGAAAACATTTTAACTGATGGCTTATTTGTAAATACATACCTTAATATAGATTTCACTGATAATGTTTTTGTGGGACTATAAGGGAGACATATTTTCTGAGTACCCTATAAAGAAGAAAAGCCAGGATATATTACAGGACATACTGACCTCTTCTGTATATTCAAGTAGGAATATTAATAAAAACTATAAGCAAAAAAAAAGAAGAACACTGAGCTAGTTTTACTTAGCTATATTTACTGATGCTTTGGAGAAAACGAAAAAGTCATGAATGCTGTAAAAAAAAAAACCACGCACACCTACAGGACAGTTTTAAATCGATTGCTTGAATAAAAGGCTCTTATGGGACCTTAAGTGGAACAGTATTAATGAAAGCAGTATCACATCTGCCTGTTTTCTTACCATCGTATAATAAAATCATCACCTAAATTGATCACAGGGCATATTCAGAAACATTGTAAGCAACATTTCTAAAACAAGCAGAGTTCCAGGGTTAAGAAAAATTAGAAAATATCTGACATCAGATTTCTGTCAGAAAGTTTAGCACAACATTATCTACAAATTTAGTTTAATCTACTACAATAGAATAATATGTTTTATTGTATAAACTGAAAATATGCAATTAATACTTGAATTTTGAAGAAATAGCATATGTATGATAAACATACCCAAACCAAACAAAACTCAGAGCAGCAGTTAAATATTTGTTTCTTACTGTTTTTCTCCAAAGTATTGAATGGTATTGAGGAATGCGCTGATTATTTTGGTCAGACAGTACAACAGACAGAAAGAAAGGGTTCTTCTCTGCATCTGTACCTATATAATTCTGATGAACTGTTGGAGAAAAAAAAGAAGTGGTGTCAACCATAAAGAAGACACATCCGCTTACGCGCAGACTCAGAGAGACACCTGTAAATATATGCATTCATACGTAAAAAATAAATAATTGTCCACATAACTATGTTTTTATATATAGATGTGTAAAAAATCCCAAGAGACAGGTACAGATTTCAAAGCCAGGAAGGTTTTCAAAACATCCCTTTTAGGTAGCAGAGATTTCACTGCTTACAGAAACCCATCCTTTGTCTTCAGGTTAAAAACACAAAACAAGAACTTACTTTCTGTACATGACAGAAAATATATTAATGTTAGTTAACATCATACTTTTTTCCATATTGAAATAATAGCCATTCAAAGCTACATTGCATTTCCATTGATCCACACTCCAAACAGTTTGCAAAAAAAAAAAAGATTACCTTTGCCTAAAAAATATTTTAAATACCATCTTGTATGATATTCTGGGTTTTCCAAATGCACATCCGTTCTGTGCCATGTACCTGGAGTGGAATCTGCATTCTGAAATAGAATTGGGAGACTGTTACATTAAACGCCATGTGAAAAACAAAGACAAAATATAGGCAAAAGCTCAGACTGCCTGATTCATCTGAAGTTTTAGCTGTACGCTGCTTTTTGAAAAGCAAGAAGTAGTCTGGAACCTGTTGGTGTGTAGCTGAAATTAAAACTTTCTTCTCTTCGGTTCTCTTTTTTTTCATTCCTTTCTAAGTAACTACAGTCTTATCCTAGTGTACCAGTGTACCACCATTACAGACAATGGCTTAGAATTTCAGTGAAAAGAAGATATCACAAGGTGGAATTTGAAGAAAACCATTTTTAAAACTTAAAAATAAAAAAAGTTAACAAATGGAATCCTGCCTCCAGGTTTCATTTTCTCCGTTCTTCCCAAAACAATCCCCAAGGACTCCTTTCTTGATCAAAGCATGCTTTATGAGTTCTTCAGTGTTGTTTCTGGGTTGGCCAGCTAAGGTAAATTCCCAAGCATCCCTCCAGTCCTTTTCCCCTAAGTTTCCACTGAGACTCCACATGGGCAAAGGAAAAGCCACTCTCAACACTCTTTCATTATGTGGCCATTCACCGCCCACTCTGGGAATCTTTCTGTGATACAGGCTGATCAGCTTTTGAACTGCATGAAACTGAACTAAAAAGACAGAGTACCAAACATGACACCGCAGAAAATCAATGCGGAATAGTTAGATTGCTTTACACTCTGCACCCAGTGCCAATGCAAACAGATGATCAGTAACAGTTTCCTGTTAATATTAATTTGTCCAAATTTACCAAGACCTTACATGTATTTCAAGAATATGAGGTTTTCTTTCTTTCAATATTAAGATGGTATTTATGAAGGAAAAACATGAAGATAAGTGGAAACCTAAGTGTCACTGGAGTGGTTGCAAGGACACATCGTGAGTTTAGCAGCACAGGAATCAGGAGGGAATGACTCTCTGAGGTTCCACTCAACTTCTCTATCTCTTATTTAAAGATAAGCACAGCTGCTAAAAGACAACGAAGGGGGCAAAACTTAAGCTGTAACTTAATCATGCCAAGCAACAAACTTAAAAGGCCGAAGGTCAGCCTGAACTTAGTTGTATCACCACAACACCAATGTAAAGTCAGGAACTAGAAACTACAAAGTGTCAGAGGGTTGAACTGGTACTCTTCGCCTAATTTGATCTGGTGAGCAAATACATTACCAAAATGAAACAAAATACCATCTTTTCCCTCAAACTGCATACTCTTGAATGAAGAGCTAAGCTAGTCTGCAAGAGAGGAAAAACCACCATCTTACTTTAGACTCTTACATTCTCATATTATTATTTAGCATTTCTCAGGTCCTCTTACTTAGTAACTGACCGCAAACACATCTTCATTGGTGAAGAACAACTAAAGCTGAATTATTTCTTCAGCCTTCTATGAGTATTTTTAGCCACCTACCTCACCAGAGGAGCCGTTTTCCACACGGAACCGTCCAGCTCTTTGAATGGCTCCATCAGCATCGCTAGATATAAGCTACAAGAGAGTTTACGATACAGGTTCTAGTTCCAAAAATAGCCATACAATCAGCAACCAAAGCTTACTACCATTTCTTCTTGTTCCAGGCATCACATGACTACTCACAGAGAAGGGATCGGCCCAGCTGTTTTCAATTTGACTACAGGTTTTGAATGACCCAGTAACAACTCTAAGTAGGCATGAATGGGTGAGCGATTCACTCTTTTGGTTGATCTAAGTCCTAATCAGAAATTCTCCTGTCCCAGACTTTGGCTGCACCAACACACAGTACTCCTAAAGAGGGACTTGTCCACTTTCCAGAAAATGATCTCGAAGATTGCCACTTTCAAAAAAATGGGCCTTACAGACATGATGATTCTTGTCCCCTCAGCCTTGCAAAGCCTAGAACTCTACTTGTTGGCAGTATTTCTTGGACTAGCAATCTTTTACTGCATTTTATTGATGTCTTCATTTATTGATATTCTTAGGAGACAGAGAGCAACAACAATCTCCAAACAAAATGCTCAGTGATGATGCTGAACAACATAAGATACAGGAGATATCCTGCTCTGTTTCCAGCATTAACATCAGAAAATAGGGCTTGATTCCACCTGAAGACTTCAACAATTTCATAAATACTCTGAAAAGACTGCCTGGTCTTTTTATAAGGGAACCCAGGGATTCACAGAACACTGAAACTCTCTCTGTTTCTAAAGAAGCTCTTGAAAAGACAGTAAAGCAAAGGACAGCATAGTAATTCTGATGTGCGCCACAACACTGCTTAGGATCCTTACAAGAGAAGCAGAGGAGAATGCTGCCAATGATATTGCATGTTACTCTTCCGAAAGCTGCAAATAGAGTGGTTGTCACATATCACAGAAAACTTATGAAATGGGATCTGAACAATAATGCAATTCATTGCTTCCCTCTAGCAACCTATGTTATTCTAGGATAATACTTTCTTCCTTCACTTGGTGGAAGAGCTATGGCAGCATTTTTAAGTTTTCTTTTCTCCTTGCTTTGAAGCAACGTCAGAAATAAACTAACATGGCAAAAACTCCAGTGCATTCTGGTGCCTCATATAAACTGTAAAACAGATTACATGGACAACTGGTACAACAGTGGGAGAGACGTAGGAAAAATTGTCTGAGGCAGAGACAAAATGATTTGGCATTAATTGAGCAATTGAGATGCTACTGTGAAAAACATTAAGCAAGAAAAGTTAAATACTGAATATTTAGAATTTTGAAAGGGTAACAAGAACTTTTATATGTTTGTACTCTAAAAGATAAAAAGACATGCATTCATAAAATACTAGCAGAATTTTAAGAAAACCAACGGAAAGGCAAGACCATTTTTGTGTGCTTACTCTGAATTTATAATTACAAATAACTTCTTTTCCAGCAAAACAATCTGAGTACTAGGAATCAAAGAGCCTCTTAGCAGAGAACTGTTCACTTGCATTTTTTGATTAAAACACCACATCTGTTACATGAAATGCATGGAAAGAAAAGAAAGATACCTGGTGTTCCTGCAGTGCAACTTCCAGCAACTAAGCCACCAATTTATCTATATATTAATAAATATACTACCCAAGAACTTTAAATTACAACTATACCTAGTAAAAAATTAGCAATTTCTTTCCATGGTAAGAGGGCTGGAGTTCATTTTCTTTACTCCTCCTCACTTCTGCTTTTCTATAGTAATTTGTGCAGTTTCATTATGAACTTGTAATCAGTGACACTATTTTAACTGGTGGCATACCGCTTTCACGGCAGAGCAGAAATTTATGTGTGAGAAAAACAAAGTGCCAACTTAATCTTTGAATTTGAAGAAAATACAGAATAACTGACAGATTTTGGGGAACCGCTTTCAATATATTTATTCTGACTAGTTCTTTTAGTTTTAAACCCTCTCTCACTACTCTGAGGCCTGTACAAATAACATTACATACATTTGTACATGTGAGCATGCACGCAATAGCAAGTATTTCCTTATATGCTACCCTAATATTTTGCAAACTCCAGTTTATGAGAGGAAAAGAGGCTCAATGTCCATCTGGAGAGAAACATGATATTTACATAACACTTTTTGTTCTGTTACTGTGAAATATTCATAAATAAGGTAGCAAAAAGACTTCCATCACAGGTCTAACATACCTATTCTGAAGTCTTTTGAGTCCGGCTTAGAAAGCCCATTTTCCAGACTAAATTAAATTTTTTTTTACCTGGAAACAAGAAGGATTTGAGCTCTGCATAAGGTGATAAATCAAAGGACAGGCTACATAAACTTACAAGTTCCACAGATCCATAATGCTTTCTGCTAAAGTCTCCACGTCTGCAACCCAGATCTTCAGAGACAGAGCTGGAATAAAAGCCCTTCATCAGTGTACACAGATCAACTAGACTTGCATTTCCTGCAATGCTATACCCTAACATTAAAAAAATATAATTCCTGTTGAACAAGGTTCACAGTATATGAACTCAGTGCTGCCGGGAACACTCCTTACAGCATACACAATCTCTAGCAGCCGTTGCAGTCTGGCTTTTGTATTACCTCCAAAGGAAAAGAAACACCCGAATCTTGACCAGAAGCAAAAGCTGTGATTAAATTAAATATTTAGCAATGATGCAATCACAGTTCCAAAGCGGGTGGTAGCTTATAACCACATTTGAAATCTAAGGGAAGAAAAACTTACAGTAAACTTAATGCCTCAAATAAGACAACTGCACTATACTCAATAAGACCACACGTAGTAAGTTGCTACTCTTTTTTTCAGTCTCTCTTCAGGCTACACACAAAGAAACTAAACCAGTACTTTAATTCCTAAGTGTATGAAAACAACAGCATTTCATAGGTTTCCTTCCACCACCTTAACAAAAATAGAATTGTCAAGTAAACCAAAGTGACCCTAGAATGTGAAGTTTAAAATCTTCCTGCATTATCACATATAATCTCATACCATCATAACACATTAAGCACCACCTCCTCTAACTACAAACACTAACCCTCTTGCCTTTGCAATGGCGATATACTTGTTGCAAATACAAGCTAAATAAAGATGCAGGTAGAAATTTAACATAAACCTTGATTTCCCAAACTGTACGAGAGTCAGCAGCTCAATCTCTCCATCATATTCCAAACTTACAGTTCACCCTTCTGTCAGCAGTTATGAAAATAAAGTTACATAGTTGCAATAAAAAAAACCAAACACGAAAACCCAAGCAAAACAAGAAAAAAACCCTCCATCTAGCAATATCTGTTGAGGCACAACAAGAGTCAGTTCCTGTGAGGTTACTTCAGGTTGCCACTTGAAAAAAGAAAGTCCGGAAGAGGGAATTTTCAAAATCTCTACCTATCTTTTCACATTTGTCTTTTAGGAGTTCGACGCTAGAAAGCACTTTACTTGGGGGCGGAAAGATCGTGGCAGAAGAGGGTGAGTTTGCAGATTGCACCTGTGTGATCACAACCACATAGCCTGCGTGCCCTTGGGCTCGCCATTCTCGTTACATTCCGTATGTTTACTTGCCAGTACCGCTGAATCTATTTTCATCTACGAAGCAGTCATCTAAGCGCACTCGGGAATCGCGTAATTGCAGAGATATCCCAACGGCATCTGCTTGCACAAATGAAACGCTGAAAAAGCTGCGAAACCGACTCTGAAGATGCTCGTCCGACTCCGCTCGCGACACCTGCGGCAGCTCTGAGGGAGGCGGCTGCAGCTCGGGGGCTCCCGCTGCTGCGATGCTCGAGGGCCGCCCGCCCCTTCGCGCGGCCCCTCCGGGCCCCGGCCGGCCTCAGCCCTCTGCAGCGAGGGGCGCTGGCCAGCAACGCCTTAATAGGCTGGGGCTGGGCCCGCAGTAGAGCCCCTCCCGAGTGTCGGCTTCACAAATGTAAAGATGGAACAATTTCACCTGTGATGTTAAGGGTGTTGATTGAAGCAAAACATGCCTTTTCTGTATCATGGATTTCAGCTGACCAGGAGCCCCCATTTTCTGTTAGTTTGGGTTTAAATGGAAAGTATTTACGGGGACATTTTCTGGCCTTGAATTAAGGGCAAACCCCCCATTTTTGTAATCTTAGGGTTTAAATTGAAGGGGACTCCCTATTGTCCCACATTTTAAATGGATCAAATTGAGAAAAAGATCTGTGTGTGCCATTTAGCACTTAGAGAACATGTAGGTGATGGGGAGTTCAGAGAGATGAGAACTCCTAAGGGTGATCTGGATGCCCAAAAGTAATTGACAGTTCTTTCCCCTGAGAAAGGAAGCCTGTAGCCTTGGCATCTTAGATGAAGATGACAGACCTGACAGCCGATGCCTCTGAGACTGCAGAGATGAAACTTGCCCTTATTCATCTTTCTTAAACTTAATTATGTTTAATTCCCATTATCTTCCTCAATGGCTTACTTTTTTACATAGCTTTGTAGGTTGCTAATCTTATTCTATCTCTGTCCCCTAGACAAGAAAACCTAACTTCTTACCTGAAGTTTGCTATCTTGGTGGACTTAACTGTCAAAGGAAAAAAGGTGTCAGTACTCTCATCAAGGGTCTTCTTCCCCCCAGGCCCTTACCCATCCCAAAATTTAAGTCAGAGGACCAAAGGAAGTGTANCCGCGCCCCGCCTGAGCTCAGCCCCCACCTCCCTTACCGCTGAGTGAGGCCGAGGAACCGGGTGGACGCCGCTTCTGCGCTGCTCAGCTCCATGCGGGCACCCGGACGGAGACCTCACCCCTCCAGCGCCGCTCCCGCGACTCCGTCCCGCGCGGGAGAGGCACC
>VWZF01005828.1:722447-735160 GCA_013396755.1 Sclerurus mexicanus | reverse complement strand
GCCGGCAGGGGGCGCTCCCCGCCGTTCCCCGCCGCGCCGGCAGGGGGCGCTCCCCGCCGCTCCCGCCGTGCCCCGCGCTGCCGTGCCTGCTCGCCATGGCGGACCCGCGGGACAAGGCGCTGCAGGATTACCGCAAGAAGCTGCTGGAGCACAAGGAGATCGACGGCCGGCTCAAGGAGTGTGAGCGCGGGCAGGGCTGCGGGGGCCGGGGGGCCGGGGGGGGCCCTCAGGGCCGCCCTCAGAGCCGCCCGCAGAGTTCGCTTCGTCACGGGCCTGGCCGGGCCGGGCCGGGCCGCGGGCGGTGAGGGCGGATCGATGTCCCGCCTGGGGCGCCGAGGGGGCACGGGGTGGTTTGGGGTGGAAAAGGGCTCTGGGGTTATGGAGCCCAGCCGGCTGCGAGCGGTGAGCGCAGTGTCGGCCGGGCCCGAGTGGCGCGTCCAGTCTTAAACACCTCCCGGGCTGGGCACTCCGGGCAGCCCCTTCTGAAGCCTGGCCAGCCTTTCCATGGGGAAATTCCTCCTGGCCAGCCTTTCCATGGGGAAATTCCTCCTGCTGGCCCACCTGGACCTCCCTCTCCTCCTGTCCCTGTTCCCTGGGAGCAGAGCCCCCCCGGCTCCCCCCTCCTGGCAGGGACTTGCAGAGCCACAAGGTCCCCCCTGAGCCTCCTTTTCTCCAGGCTGAGCCTCCCCCAGCTCCCTCAGCCCCTTCCCCGCTCCCTTCCCTTCCCTGGACGCACTCAAGGGTTGCTTACTGGGTGTGCTGGTCTCCCACAGCCCTGCTCTACCCGCATCTTTGCTGCTGGAAAAGGCTCTCGTCCCGGGTTCCTGTTGGATTGAAAGTTGACAAAACCCTGTGTTTGCTCCTTTTTCTAGTAAGGGAACAGCTGAAGGAGCTCACCAAGCAATATGAGAAATCGGAGAATGATCTGAAGGCCTTGCAGAGCGTCGGGCAGGTACGTGAGGGACACAAGATCTCAGCATCCTGCAGTGGTTGTTGGCAGGGAACTTGCCTGGAAGTAATATTTGAATCCATTCCTGGCTTTGAGAAAGGGAACGTGGGAACAGTCCAGCTAACAGAAACAGGGACCTTGAGATCAGGAACTGAGCAGATGGGTTAGTGAGGTTTTCCCTCTGTGTCTGAGTTCTGCAGTGCTCATTTTTGTGGAGGCTAATGCTGTATTTCTTCTTTCAGATTGTTGGTGAGGTTCTTAAACAGCTGACGGAGGAGAAATGTAAGTGCACTGGAAAGTTACATTCTCTGAGACCATGGAATCAGGGAGTGGTTTGGATTGGAAGGGACCTCAAAGCCCATCCCCTTCCACCCCCTGCCATGGGCAGGGACACCTTCCACCAGCCCAGGTTGCTCCAAGCCCCGTCCAACCTAGCCTTGGACACTTCCAGGAATGGGGCAGCCACAAAATAACAAGCTTTTGGAGTTTAAATGGGGTTAAAGATTTGGAGGAATAAAGAATTAAAGTATTAAAGATCAGGTTATTAGCAGAAAACCATACTGGATAGTTCAGGAACACAACTCAGAGCAGTTCACCTAATAAGTTTGATTTTTTTTCTCTTTGTTTTCTCTCTCCAGTCATTGTGAAGGCTACAAATGGACCAAGATATGTGGTTGGCTGTCGCCGTCAGGTAGCTGCTCTGTGTGAATATTTATTAAAAGCTTGCTTTGGTCTTGAATATTAGCCTGGCTTTTCATCCACTGGGACCTCACTGGGCTTGAGTGTTTTCTTCTTTAAGGGTATTTTTATTCTTCAGGGCTGTTTATGTCTATTTTATACTTGTTTCTGCTTCCCCTGTCCCTCTGTAGCTGGCAGTAGTGACACTTTCTAGTGAAGACAAAACAGTTCATAACATTCCCAGAGCCTTGCACATGTTTTATTCTTTTTATTGAGTTAACACTCTCTCTGCCTGATTTTAGACTCTCTGAAAATTATCATTGTGAAAATTAATGAACTGAGTTGCTGTGTTGTGACCATTATTGTCACAGTGCTAAGCTTCAGGTTTAATATTAAACTATGTATTATAGAATCATGGGAGTGGTTTGGGTTTGAAGGGACCTTAAAATTCATCCCATCCCACCCCCTGCCATGGGCAGGGACACCTTCCACCAGCCCAGGTTGCTCCCAGCACCGTCCAGCCTGGCCTTGGACACTGCCAGGGATCCAGGGGCAGCCACAGCTTCTCTGGGCACCCTGTGCCAGGGCCTGCCCACCCTTGCAATCAGTAATTTCTCCCCAGTACCCAATCTCAGTCTGCTCTCTGTCAGTTTAAAGTCATTATCCGTATCTTTGCATATATTCTCTCCTAATGCTTTTGCACTCCAGTAGATAATTATTGGAGGCAAAGCCCAGTTCTAAACACTGAGGGATTTTTGTTTGTTCTTAATGAGCTTGAAAAAGGCCTCTGGCTCTCCTGGTCCACAGGGCAGCAGCTGTTTTCCCTCCATCACATTGTGTAGAAATCAGCCACTTTAATACAGAACCTTCCTTGCAGCACAATCCATCTGCCATAGGCAGCAACAACCACTTAGAAGTGCTTTTTGTTACTCTCATGCCTAACTTGGAGGAATGGGAATAAAGAAGAATACCTGTGAAATGTGGGACTGTCAGGTAGCTCTGAACAGGCAGCAATGGCCCCAGGGACGGGTCATTTTGATCAGTCAGCTTTTTGTTTAGTTATTTTAATGCACAGATAAATATAAGAGTTTTTACCAGCTGTGACCTCTCAGTGCATCTTGAACTGATTCCTTTATGGTGCCTGAAGTAGCTGCAGCTGAGTTTTGAACACATCACGTTCTCCTCTGTCCTGGAAGTTGTGAAAAATAGAAACCCCTTCAGTAAAAGGACCACAGAGATGACACTGATGTTAGAAGTGACTTTTCTCTCTCTTTCTGTTCATTACAGAATTTTGGGATGTAAATGTACTTAATTTCACTTAGGGGCACTCGAGGTAATCTTGAGGTTCTGTGTTGAAACAGATAAATCCTAAGGAATAGGTTGTCCTTGGATGAACTTGACATTGCAACATGTACTTTCAAGACTCTTCTTTGGTAAAAACACTCTTTTATCTTAAAAGATCCTTGTTTTGGTACCACAGGCTCAAAAAACTTAGCCATGATTGTTTTTAAAATGTCAAAATATCGAGACAAATCATTTCTCCCAGACTGGGAGGGTGAGGTTTTGATCAAAGCCCTTGTGGCTGAGCCGGGCTGCTCAGGAGGGAGAGTGATGCTCTTTGAATTGGAACAAAATTACTTCCCTGTCTCAAGTGTGTTTCCTAAGGAATTCAAGGTCAAGTGGTTTCTCTTCGGTTTCTTCTCACTGCAAAATAAATCTCTCTTGTGCAGAGTTGACTCTGATGGAATTCCAAGCTTTTACAGATGACGAGGCAGCTGGAAAGAGGTCTCAGGAATGAGCCCAGTAAGGGAGGAGGGACAGCTGGATCCTAAACACTGCCAGAGGGTTGAGAACCCATGAGGGCCCTATAAATCCCCCAGTGGGGACAATGAGAGGCTTCCAGCAGTCCTGGAGAAGGGCTGTGGAAATCCTTGTGCAGATGCCACAGATGTCAGAGAATCCCAGAAGGGTTGGAAGGGACATCAAAGACCATCCAGTTCCAAGCCCCTGCCTGAGGGGGCATCTGAGGTGAAAGAGTTATAACTGAACTGCTGATTTCAAAATGGGATGTAACACGTGAAAATGTGCAACCATCTGCATCTGTCCTGTGTGGAGCAGAGGGGAGGATTAGATCCCACTAAGCCAGTCAGGTTGACAGCATTAAAATTAAAAACTAATGGTGGTCTAGGAAATAGTGTTTATCTTCAGAAGTGGTGGAGGTAAGTTAAAGGCTGCTTGGTGTGTGGCTCAGTAGCCTTGTTTTCTTCTTGTGTGGGATTAAGCAAAGAGCGCAAGCTCCAGTAAAGCATCCTGGCTAAAAACAGGGATTGTTTTGGAGTGTGTTTCTAACAGAATTCCTTTTTTTGGGACTAGCTTGACAAAAGTAAGCTGAAGCCAGGGACGAGAGTTGCTCTGGATATGACCACTCTGACTATTATGAGGTAGGTTTTGTGATCTGCTCGTCATATAAAGGGGCAAAAGTGGTGATCTGAGCACAATCCACAAAGATTTGAATAATTACTTCTGTAATATATCTGTTTTCTGCAAAGCAGTGCTGAAGTAAGGACACTTACTTTGAGGGGAGACTTGTATGCCTATTATATATGATTTAAAAAGGAACTGGTTGTCCTTTTAAAAAATGTTAACTCCTTTTCAAACTTTTGTTTGAAAATATGAAAAGGTTTTCTTGGCTTGGGGTTTATTCTGGTTTTTTCAATGTACTTTTTATAAAGATGGGAGCGGAAGCAAAGATTTTCGTAGTTGCTGTAAAATTCCTGGGGATAACTTGATGAATTTGGAACGCTGAGAAATGTCTGTTCCTGACTGTGTTTTCCAGATACTTGCCCAGGGAAGTGGATCCTTTGGTTTATAACATGTCTCATGAAGATCCAGGGGACGTCTCGTATTCTGAGATCGGAGGGTTGTCGGAACAGATCAGAGAACTACGAGAGGTACCCAGAGCCTCAAAGACATTTATCAAATAGTGAGAAATGTTCTGGGGGAGGTTTTTCAGGGGGAAAACCTCTTTTTCGTGAAAGGATCCTCTCAGATTAGTGTTTTCCAAGTTTCATTAACTGAAGTGAAGTGCTTGGATTGAGATTAAAATGAGGCAAATCCTTTAAAGGAGAGGGTTTAAAGGGTCTGGGACCCTTCAGGCTGAGGGAATGCCCTGAGGTCAAGTGGGAGGGCATTGATAGGGTTGCCAACCAGCAGAGCAAACTGGAATTTTGCCCCAAAACTACCAAAGTTGCTCTGGGGAGTGAAATTATGTCAGTAGGGACACATGGATCCAGAGGAACCATCCACTGCAGAGCTGAAGTGTGAGCAGGAAGGGCAGGATTGTGGATTGATCCATTGGATCAGTCTGACTTTTTCTTACTTAACTGTTTCTCAACCGAAATAACGCTGCCAATAAATAATGCAGGTGTATGACAAGCAGGCTGGCGAGTGTCCCATCGGCTGCTTTAAACCTCATCCTCTATCCCTTCACAGGTAATAGAACTGCCACTGACAAACCCAGAGCTATTCCAGCGGGTGGGAATCATCCCTCCCAAAGGCTGTTTGCTGTACGGCCCTCCTGGTGAGTCCCAGCAGAGGGGAACGAGTGCGTGGTTGTGGTTCTCAAACTGCACAAGAACCTCCTTTGTTTCACCTTTATTCCATTTCCTTTTGTTTTTTCTTTCCTTTTTTAATTTTAATTTCTTTTCCCTCCTTTCCCCTTTCTCACCCCTTTCCCCTTTCTTTGCCCTTTCCCTTTCTTGTTTTCCCTCTTTCCTAAGTCCCTGGTGGGCACTGCTGGGTTATTAATTAACCACCTTTCCATCTCTGCTCTGTGCAGGTACAGGGAAAACCCTTCTGGCCAGGGCTGTTGCCAGCCAGCTGGACTGCAACTTCCTGAAGGTAGTGTAAGGGCCCTGTTCCCTCACACAGTGGGGCTGTGTGCACTCCAGTCCCCTCATCCCCGTGTCCTGTGTCCTTCCCAAGGTGGTGTCGAGTTCCATAGTGGACAAGTACATAGGGGAGAGCGCTCGGCTCATCCGAGAGATGTTCAATTATGCCAGAGATCACCAGCCCTGCATCATTTTCATGGATGAGATCGATGCTATTGGTAAGGCTGATGGCCTGGGGGTGGACAGAGTCTCCTTTGGAGGCTGAAATCAGCTATAAAGCCAATTCCCCCCCGTTTGGAAGGCAGAAATCAAGGCCTAGAACTCATGAGTTTGGTGTGCTGCAGGTGGTCGCCGTTTTTCCGAAGGCACCTCAGCTGATAGAGAAATTCAGAGGACTCTGATGGAGGTGAGTGTCCAATTCCTGACTGTGATACAGCTGTGGAGTGTTGTTACCTGGGATCTGATCTTTTCCTGAGTTCATAATCTTAAGCTAGAAGTGAACTGGGTGCTGGTTTTACAAAAGGCAGCTGCATGTCCTGATAACTCAATGTGGGGACTAATTCAATCTTTACAACTGATAAAATTATTTGGGACATTTTCTCTTCTTTTGCTTACTGCTGCTTCTGCATCTCTGAAGGTTTGGAGAACCCCCCCTTTCTGTCTCCTTTAGACCCAGACACCTTATAACATTTTTGGACTGTTACACTGGATTTTCAAAACCAGGAGGAGCCGTTGTATTTCTTTGTTTCTGTATTAGTTGCTCTGGTAAAGTGGGTTGTGTGAAGGGAATTTTAAAACCCCTGGTGACAATCAGGAATTCCAAAGCTAACGGGAACCTTCACTGGCCTGTGTTTGCAAACACTTTGCCTGGTTCAAAAGAATGTGTCTGCCTTCCGCAGAGAATTAAATCACTGTGATCAAAGAGCAAGCCCTTCGAGTCTTCACAATGAAACTGCCTGCCTCTGTGTGTATTAGTATTCCAGAGGCTGTTCTCCAAGTCTCCTTGGAATGTCCTGCACTTAGTGCACTACAATCCAAATGTGTCAGGCAGCCACTGGCTCCTTTAGCTCCTTGCAGTGTTTTCTTTGCCTCATTGTTTCAGTCAAGCCTTTCACGTTTGAGTTCAGCTCTGTTGAAAATACTTAGGCGAGGGGGGGAAAAAAAAAAAGCCAGATTAGGAAGGTTTTGGGTTGTTTAAAAACAAACTTGTGTTCCCTGTTAGCTGTTGAATCAGATGGATGGATTTGATACCCTGCACAGAGTTAAAATGATCATGGCTACGAACAGACCCGACACGCTGGATCCTGCACTGCTGCGGCCGGGAAGGCTGGATAGAAAAATCCGTGAGTTACTGCTCCCCAGTGCCTGCAAGGAGGATAATAATCCGTGGGAATTGTGCTTTTTCTGCCTTTATTAAAGCTGTAATTCTTTCTAGATATTGATCTACCAAACGAACAAGCCAGATTAGATATTTTGAAGATTCATGCAGGCCCTATCACTAAACACGGGGAAATAGGTAAGTAGGAAGTCACCTGGATATCATTCCTCCTGCTGTTTGGGATGATGGGAAGAGGGTGACTTGTGACAATGACTGACCATACTCCTGCCCTTACACAACTTCCCCACTTGGAATTCTATTTCTTTTATTTTTTTAATGCATCCTGATTGAATTGTGCTAAGTCTTTGCAAAGGAACACCGAGTATCAGCCCTTGGGGCGCAGCTGTAAACTGGGAAATCAACACGATTCTCATCAGGTTTCCTGATCCTTTCAGGTTTTCCGTGGTACTCATCCTGTTTCTTAAGGAAATGTTTTCTTTACTTGCACTGTTTTCTTAGTGCGAGTAAAGAGTGCTTTCGTTAGCCCCTGAGGAAAGAAATACTGTTAATTAAGAAGTCTGAGAACAACAAAGAATCTTTAAAAGTCAGGGAGAAGCTTTGGAGTTTGGAGATGGCCTAATAAAAGTTGTCTGGTTAGTGTTGTAGATTGCTCTCTCCAGGGTGTAAGGGAGAAAAATGGGATAAAATGGTAAAGGTTTATTTAAGGACCATTTTAGTGTAAGCTGACCAGAGTCCTGGTTTCACAGTGACTTTTTCCTGGGGAAAACTGATGGTGGTTTGCCTTTAAATGGGCTCAGGCTGCTTTGGGAGTGCAGCAGTGCCCCGTGCCACCCACCCCCCTGTGTGCTGACAGCAGCAATTCCCGCAGCCAGGAGCACCAGGCGGGCAGTGGGACTGCTCCCATCCACCACCAGGCTGCAGCTGAGCCGAGGGGAGAGGGAGGGCTGCAGGGAGGAGCTGGGCCTGTCTCACTGCTGGTCTGAACCTGTGTGTCACTGTGGGCTGAGGCAGAGCAGGAGCTCCAAAGCAAATCGTGAAGCTGGAGTGAAGTACTTGGAGAGAGACTTTAAACAAGTGCCTGGACAGGACAAGGGGGAATGACTTCCCACTGCCAGAGGGGAGGGTTAGATGGGGTATTGGGAAGGGGGGGCAGGCCCTGGCACAGGTTACTCAGAGCTGTGGTTGCCCCTGGATCCCTGGAAGTGTCCAAGGCCAGGTTGGATGGGGCTTGGAGCAACCTGGGCTGGTGGAAGGTGTCCCTGCCCATGGCAGGGGGTCAGACTGGATGAGCTTTGAGGTCCCTTCCAACCCAAACCTTTCCATGATTCTATTTCACCCCTGTTCTTGCATCTTTGGGCACTTGAGTGGAGCAGGGTGGGACCATTCCTTCACACCGTTTAGCAGGGTGAAGTGTCAGGTCCTAGCTAAATTCCTGAATATGATGTGGAAAGACTGTGATGCTGAGCTTTGATATGCCAAAAGGAAGGCCAGAAGGCAGCAGCAAGTTGAAGTGGGAATGGCATTAAAATCCATTAAAAGGACCTCTTCAGGTTCCAGCATCTCCTGCTCCAGTCCTGGTGTCTGCTGAAGACCCTAAACTTAGAAACCTTGCACTGTTCAACATTGCTTAGTCCCCTCATTTTTGTATTTAATCTTCCAGTTATGACAAGAGTTGTTTATAGGACACTGTGCTATCTGGAATTAAAATATGGTTGGAGAATTTCTAATCTTTAGGAGTTTTTTGGATTCTTGAGATAAAAACATTGAGTTGAAGCGTTCTGAATTTCATGCAAGAGGGAAGCTTGGAAAGGTTTTGCAGAAAATTGGTAATTTTAATAAGCAGCCTTGCAAAAAGCAGAACTTGCTGGAGGCTCAACAGGCACAGTGGATTAGAAATTGATTCCTGATGAACTGCAACCGTGGACACTTTTTTAGTAAATATACATGCATGAAATATCAAGCTTAAATTTATCAAGACATTAAGTGCCTTCAGTAAATGCAGTGGTGGAAGTGGACTGAGTTGTGACCACTTGGAGATAAGATTTTTGGGGTTTTGCATCATTCAAATGATAAGAACATTGCCTTGATGTAGCTTTCGTGCACTTCATGTTGATTCTTGTAACCACAAGTTGGTAACTTTGGCATTTAATTGTATAATACGAGCTTTTGGCTGCAGTACATCTGGGTTTTAGTGGAAGGGGTGATACAGCTGATGCTTCCAGTTAATTTATCACTCCAGTGCTCTCTCTTTGCACTGAAATCCACATGTGTGTTTGTTGGCTGGAGATGTACTTCAGTGGCATCCATGAGGGGAAATGTGATTTATTTCTAATTGGCTTTGGTGTTTCCTGGACAGATTATGAAGCAATTGTGAAGCTCTCAGATGGCTTCAATGGAGCAGACTTGAGAAATGTCTGTACTGAAGCAGGTAATTCTTTAAACTCTTCATTCTGACGTGCTAAATCTCGGATAATGCTGAATCTTGGAGCTGTTTCTCTGTGGATTAAAATCAGGAGCTCAAAAACCTTCTGCTGGGATGTTTCACTTGAGCTGGTCTCTCCCCACGTGTTGGATGAGTCTCGATAGGTACATTCCAAAAACAGTGATTGTACCCAGCTCCCTCCTTTCTGCAGAGAAGCCAAGTCTCTTGGTACTCATGTTACTGGAAAGTTGATGCTGTTTTATGCTTTTTCTACATTAAAATTTGTGCACTCAGGGTTTGCCTGCGTGGACAGGCTGAGGAACACAGCAAATACACACTCAACAGTTCAAACTAGTTCTCTTCTTAGTAATCCCCTAGTTCAGAAAGGTGACCTCACTGAGATTCCTTCCTCTTCCCAACATCCAAGAGAGTGCATCTTGGATTAATTTGCACTTGGATTTGAGTGAATCTTTGTGCCCTGTGTTTCTGCTGTTGCTGCAAGGAGCACCAGCTCATCGTGGCTGTTAAATTCTCCTCCTCTCAGGTATGTTTGCAATCCGTGCCGATCATGACTTCGTAGTTCAGGAAGACTTCATGAAAGCTGTCAGGAAAGTGGCTGATTCCAAGAAACTGGAGTCCAAGCTCGACTACAAACCTGTGTAAATTAACCATAGAATTTGTGATTGATTGCACACGTCCTCCTGGGTTAATGTATAAAGAGAGCGAAATAATGTACCTCTTGATTATCATTGTAAGGTGTTTGTGTAGCATGTAGCTAGTAATTTTGGGAATGCTAGTTGCAAGTTGGCTACAGGAGTGTGTTTTCTGTACAATTCCGAAATACATTATTCATTACAGCCCAGGCTCAGTGAAATGTGTGGAGATGTGTTCTCTTAGCAATTATGGTGGGAATTTCTAAACGTGCCTGAAGGGATTCGCAGACATAAGAAAGTCAGTTCATTTCTTGACTTTTTGTATATCAGTAAATCTCCTTTCCCCAGACAGTTTATGAATAAAACCTGTTTAAATCTGCTTATGCTGGTGCGCTTTTTCTGTAGCTCTTGTAAAGAGGTGAATTATGTGTGTTCGGAATTGGAAGAGCAGCTTTTCTCTGCTGCGGGAATGGGAGTCCTGTGCCTTCCATACCAAACAGAGGCAGGCTGTTCCTCAGAGAGAAGAGGGACAAGTGGGGTTTAGATTCACAGAATCACTGAGGTTGAAAAAACCCTCTAAGACCATCCGGCCCAGCCGTTCCCCCAGCACTGCCAAGGCTGCCACTGCCCCGTGTCCCCAAGTGCCACATCCACACAGCTTTTAAATCCCTGCAGGGATGGGGATCCACCCCTGCCCTGGGCAGCTGTGCCAGAGCTGGATATTCAATCTAAACCTCCCCTTGAGGCACAGCTTGAGGCTGTTTCCTCTTCTCCTGTCCCTGTTCCCTGGGAGCAGAGCCTGACCCCCCCGGCTCCCCCCTCCTGGCAGGGACTTGCAGAGCCACAAGGTCCCCCCTGAGCCTCCTTTTCTCCAGGCTGAGCCCCGCCCCAGCTCCATCAGCAGCTTCTGCTGCTCCAGCCCCTTCCCAGCTCCCTTCCCTTCCTTGGACATGCTCCAACCCCTGAGTGTCCTTGTCATGAGGAGCCCAGAACTGCCCCCAGGGCTGGAGGTGCCTCAGCAGGGCCAGCACAGGGGGACAGTCACTGCCCTGGTCCTATGGCCATGCTGTGGCCGCTCCAACCCACGTGCCATTGGCCTTCTTGGCCACCTGGGCACACTCATGTGCCGCTGAATTCTGGGAAGAGCTTTGACCTGAGCTAGCATTTAATTATTGCAAGAAGGAAACGAGGTGTTGGTGCTTTTAAGGACATCTGTCACTGTGCCATAGTTTTGTTTTCGAAGCAGTTCCACGCCGAGGGGTGCACACAGATGCACTGCACAGCTCACCTCGGTGGTGGACTGGGACAGCAGTGCACTAAACTGCACTTCTGGCTACTTCTCATTATCCTAATTGGATTATTCGGGGCACGCTCAGCTGGCAGAAAAGTACAGTACATTAACTCCAGCCTTCCCAGGAAACACGCTGCTTAACAGCATCTCCCTGGCATTTTTAGTAGCCGTGGTTTTATTTCCTTCCCAATCACTGAGACTAAACAGGTAGTGTGAGGTGTAGAACAGTTACAACAGGACAGACAACAATATTTCCCTGTTTATTTGGCGAATGGTCGTTACAGACCTTTTTTCTGGTTTGCAGCTTCCTAATTGTGGCTGTGTCTGGAGCGCGAAGATGCAAATCTCAGTTTTAGTTTACCCTAACACCCTTCTGAGTGCAGCTCGCACAGCCAGAGTGCTCAGAACAATGACAAAATGAAATAAAAGCCCATTTCTGAGCACTGCAGCGGTGGGAACAGCCAGCTGAGCCTCTGGCAGTCCCTTGGAAGAGGGTAAAAGGTGGAAAACTCTCCTGGAGCCCTGGGAGTGGTTAGAACTAATATTTAAAGTTCAGGCTGTACGCAGTGCTTACAGAGACCTGTCCCTGTTCCTGACACCACCTGGAAGTGGGAGCTGCAGTTTTCCTGTTGTTTCCTCCTTTGCTGTTTCCTTCTTCATCTTTCACTGGAAGGAGATTGCGGTGCTGCAGGAACAGTTGCTGAAATGTGACTGTCAAAGGTCTCTGGAAGTTTTATGTAGGAAAACCAGCAGAATGTCCATTTTTATTTCTGGTGCACCTTAATTTCCAGTGCCAGGATTTTCCAGAGAGACACCTCCAGTTTTATTTAGGCAATCAGCCCGCTGGCTTTGCTCGCCTGACTAAGCTTCCCTTGGAAATTCCAGTGACTAGTGTCGGTTTTCAGTTCACTGAAGAGTGCAGGAATAGAAAACTGCAGCTTAAAGTGAAGTCTCACAGAATCCCAGGATGGTTTGGGTTGGAAGGGACTAAAGCCCATCCAGTGTCACCCCCTGCCATGGGCAGGGACACCTCCCACCAGCCCAGGGTGCTCCAAGCCCCGTCCAACCTGGCCTTGGACACTCCCAGGGATCCAGGAGCAGCCACAGCTTCTCTGGGCACCCTGTGCCAGGGCCTGCCCACCCTCCCAGCCAGCAATTCCTTCCCAATATCCCATCCAGCCCTGCCCTCTGGCAGTTGGAAGCCATTCCCTGTGTCCTGTCCCTCCATGCCTTGTCCCCAGTCCCTCTCCAGCTCTCCTGGAGCCCCTTCATGCCCTGAAAGGGGCTCTCTCCGTGGGGGGATAACACGAGTGCCCGCTCTCCCTCCCGGAATATCCCGAGCAGAGCCATCCCACGGCAACGCCTCTGATCCCGGCGAGGGGCAAAACTCCCCCTCCACCACCGGGGAATCCTGGGGACCCATAAGCAAGGATTCCTAAGCGAGAGGGGGAATGGGAATGGGAATCACCCCGGGGCGGGCAGAGGGAGGGC
>VWZF01005828.1:637086-721364 GCA_013396755.1 Sclerurus mexicanus | reverse complement strand
ACAGCCGGGGGAGGGTGGTTTTGGGGGGCCCCGGGGGGGTGTTTTTGGGGATCGCAGGGCCTCGGGGAGGGGTTTTTGGGGGATCGCAGAGACCCAGGGGGATGTTTTTGGGGGGCCCCAGGGGGGTGTTTTTGGGGGGTCGCAGAGACCCAGGGGGGTGTTTTTGGGGGTCGCAGGGCCCCAGGGGGGGGTTTTTGGGGGCTCGCAGAGCCAGGGCTCCTGTGCTGGCCGGGACAGGTGGCAGGGGCTGTGCCCTGGTGTCTGGTTTCCCAGCTTGGCCGAGCTCCTGGGCGCTGGTGGTGTTGCCGTGTGTGTCCCCTCAAATATTTAACGCGAAATGTCACAGCCTTCGGAGTGTCTGAGCTCTCCAGGCATCTGCAGGTCGCGGTGTATTCGTGAACATCAGCGTTTATTTCTGTTTTAACAAGGTAGTTCGGTGGTGAGTTACCTGAAGTATGAAAGTGACTCTCTGTTGTTGTCAAGATTTCAAGTTTCGGGGTCATCCTGGGTGCTTTGTATCTCAACACAAATCATCTGCCAACCCGTCAGGTTTATAATTTGGTTTTAAATGGCTTTTCTTTCTGGAGGAAGCAATGGTGTTACCCACAGTTATGTCTGAGAATGGTTAACTGAATTAGCCTGGGTGGCTTTTCTTCTTGAATGTTTGTATGTAGAATGGCCAAAGAGGAGCATGTGCTTAAAATAAAAATAAGAACTGAGGTCATTCAGTCTAACAACTCTTAACTGAGATTATAATACAGTGCCCTTCAGAGGAGCTTCTCTTTTTTTGCTTTTTTCATGGTCTGTCTCTCAATAATACAATGTATGGTGTGTTAGAACTTCACCCAGTGAAGAGTTTCAAAGACTGTCTTTAAAAACCATAAGTTAATTCCTTTTCAGCACGTTTCCTTTGTGTCAGACTTGATCTAAATACAAGATCATGTCAATAAATGACAACATGTAAATATAAGTTAATATATAGTTGGAGTATTTGGGGGAAAGGTAAAGCCAGTGGAGAACATCAAAGCTCTTATGGAGTCAACTTGTTAAAAGCAAAGTGTAAAGACTTCAGCCCAATCCTTAAGCAAATGCTTTGGAAAAGCAAACGGAGGAAACTAAAACGATTCTGCCCACAAAACGCAGCTTTCCATGGAAAGCTGGAGATTATCTCCAGTGCACTGCGGGGAGGAGGCCCTTTAATGAGCAGTAATCCCTGATATTGCTTCAGGAAGCTGGTGGTGAGCGGCTGAGTGCTGGATTTGATTCCCAGATCTTGGGAAGGGGAGGAGGGAGAGCACCGTGAATCCCTGCTTGACTTTCTGCTGCTCAGGGCTCCGTGCGACTTGGTCACCTCTTTCAGTCGGCCCCCTCCTCTCTGCTGACACTTGTAGCCGTGTGACAGCCTAAATAATAGTGATGGAAATGAAAGCCAAATCGCTTGATTTGCACAGTGTCACACTCTGCTGGCACGTGGGAAAGTGGTGAGGGGTGACAGCGGCCTGCATTGACCCAGCCACGCTGCAGGGATGTGCTCTGGATAAATAGGGCAGTTTTCCAGCCTGGATGTTGTTTGCCCTGTCCCTAATCCATATGTGGTGTTAGAGACTGATGGATGTTTAAACCGCTTGGCTGTTGGTGCTTTTTGGAGCTCGGGAAATGCCCGAAAACCCCAAACTCGTCGTTCTTGCCGAGCTTTTCTGGGATATACCAGGAATGTCTGTAAACTTTTACAGGCTGGCGATAGTGAATATGTCAAAGTTTTGTGAGTAATAGTGATCACATGTGGCATGGAAACACTTCTAAGCTTAGGTTTTTAGATCTTTTTCTAAAATCGGCACATTTTCCAAGATAAGATCTCAAACTTCCTTAAATTTAAAAGTGCTGTGGGTTTTTTTTTTTCCCCCTAGTATAACCAAGTGTGGCTAAAAACCTGTTAGGAGAGAGTCACATTAATAACAGTTCATGTATGTTGGCTTTTTAGTACTGAGGCATCTTAAGATGGTCAGTAAGGACTGGAATAATGTAAGGAATTTTGTGGAAATTATTTTCCCATTACATTTTCAACAAAAAAAGAACTAGGATACATGTAATGGGAGCACATCAGCAATTACCAGTTTATTTCTTTGTTAAAAAATTAACATATTTGCTTGCAAGCAGGCTGAGCAAACCCATATTCGTGATGTATTTAGGATGTTTTTAGGACTCTCCGTGGGTTTTGTAATTAAATTAGCAGCTTGTTGACTAAGCAGCCATATTTCCCTTTTTATTGTGCATAAAAGCTGAGCTCTCTTTAGCACTTGGGAGTTGTTTTTTTTAAAAGACATTTACATTTTTGACAGCTATATTTAGCCTGCAATGCTGATGTATTTTTGAGTGCCTTTTTTAACTAGGGTGTAGTCCATCTAAAGGTGGAACAAATTGATCAAACTCTTTTTCTTTCACTTACTTTTGCTAGGAAACCCAACTAACCCCCTTAAACGCCGCGATTCCCCTCCTCTGCAGACTCTCCAGAATAAGTAGGAAGCTGTATCATTGCAATGATTTTACCTTCCCACGTACTAGAGCCCAAAAAATTGGGAGCAAACGCCGTGTTGTGCTGGATGTAAATCAGGGAGCTCTGTGGGATGCTCTCAGACTGCTTTGCACCTATCCAGAAGTGCTCTGGAGTGGAGCAGTTCGGCAGTCGGGATCAACGTGTGCCCTGGATCCCTGCGAAGCCTCTTGGAGTGCCCGGGGATTCACAGGCACAATGTAGGACTGGGGAGTTAAAGATATTTGGGGTTTTTTTTTATCTAAACGAGGGTTATAAAGAGAATTATCTGCCTCAGGGTAGCACGACTCAGTAGAAAGGGCATTCTTGCAGCATTATAAACAATCCTGATAATCTCAATGAGCGTGGCACTCCTGGCACTTGGCTTTGTGCTTCCTGTAAGCTGAAGAATTCTGCTTTATTGCTCGGGGTTTATTTATCTTTGTGCTCTAATGGAAGGCAGTGCTTTGGATCCTGTGTGCTGATGGTGTTCAAAGAGCAAGCAGAGGTGTCTGTGGGATCAGTGCTCCAGAACGAGGCACGCAAGAATGATTTTCTCTTTCTAGTTCAGTTTTACCTTTTATCCTTTTTCATGGCTTGTGTTTCCCCTCTGCCAAAATAACTTTTCCTGTTGGCCCCTTCTTCCTTCCTCTGTCATTCCCCCCTGCTGCTGTTGTCCCTCTCCACCTTCCTGCTTTTGTATTCCTCTGTGTTTTCCATAGCAAAAAGCTCTGCAGGATGAGACTTTCCCATTGACAAATACACAGAATTCCCTGTAAAACACTGCCTGGAGTCCCTGGATCGTTTCCTGAGCGTGGTGACCTTTAGATTAAAGAGCTGTGCAGGGGTGGGAATGTCACCTCACCCTTTATCCAGCCACTTTAACCAGCCTTTAGCCAGTTTGGGGATAGCAGTGCAGTCCAAGCCTTTCTTAACCTCCTTAAGCCCTGCTTGTGTTAGTGCCATGCCCACACCTTGAGGGAACAAAGAAATTTGGTTTAATTTTGTGTATTTTATATCCTTGCACCAGGATTTTGTACCCAGAAAAATAATAATAATCATATATATATATATATATATATATCCCTGCAGTGGTCAGATTGTTGGAGGTCCCTTCCAACTGAAATAATTCTGTATGCATAAAAAAATACATCTTTTGGTTCAAAGCTCTTTTAAATGAATGCAGCTGTCCAAGAACAGGAGGCATGACTGAAAGTGAAGACCCAGCCTTTCATTTCACTCTTGCTTGCAGCTCATTTTGGGGCTCTGAAGTTCCACCCTTCAGTGAGAGGTGTGACAGGTTTCAGTAACACTCAGCTGTTTTTCTTGAGTGTGTTTTCAGTACTTCATTGAATTTACCTGCTTTCTTATTAAAGGATGCCAGGTGAATATGTTCTATTACTACTTCAGTATTTCAAGGGGCTTTTTGGCACTGTTTGTTCCAGTTTTACAAAGGCCTTGATTTAGTTTTATTTTTATGTAGGTTTTTAATGATAATATCCCCTCTTCCCCTCCTTTTGTTTTGCTCCATCAGCTGGGAGGGTTTTTCTAAGCACTGCCTAAAATTCTTTCAAGCCCGAGATCTTGTTTCCTTGTGTGAATTACACTCAGAGCTTCCTGGGAATTCAGCACAAAGCTTTGGGATCAGGACCCATCCCCAATCCAAGCTGGATCCTGCTGGGGAGGGTGATAGCGCTGCTGCCTTTTGACACAGTCGTGCCCTCTGACTGCTCTGCCTTGGCACTGCCAGGCTGTAAGTTGAATTTCCTATGCAGTGGCACAAAGTTAGAGCCAAGATGGGTCCGGGATGGATGAAGGAATCGGAACAGGTCGGAGTGTGGGGCTGTCACTGCTGTAACAGTTTCTGCAGCTTCCTCTTCACAACGTTGTAGCAGCTTTGGAGGAGACACTTGGAGTGTTGCAGCTCCTGCGAATATTCCACCAGACTGGGAAACAAGTTTAGGCAGGAGGATTCTGACAGCCCTGGATTTTTGAGGTGTCAGTCGTGCACAAGTGCTGGCTGTGATGGATTGTGATGGCAAGAGAGGTCTGGGTGGGGAGGGAAGTGGTGCTATAAAGCATCAACGAAAGGGCTGGCCGAGCGTTGGGAAAGGGTCACCTGGAGTGGCCAGGAAGGTTTCACTGGGAGCTGTGTGCAGCTTTCCAAAGGATTCCAGTGATAGTCTGGGAAGAGGGAGGGTCCTTCGGGTGCTGGGTGATGCTGAGCAGGTGAGAGGCAGCAGTGAAAATCGAGGGAAGGTGTTTCCTGTTGTCATTCTCCTTTAACTGCTGATGGGATTTATTTTCCTGGTGTGTTTTTCAGCACATTTGGGAGCTTCTCCCTTCATCTGGAGCCGTCTGTGGTGTGCAGGCAGGAGTTTAACCATCCTAAGGCAAGGGCAGGCCAGGACTGCCTTTCAGCCTAAGCTCAGCTTTGACAAAGACAGACAGGGATGTGCCTTTTATGTGGGAAAATTAGACTGCTCTGCGGACTTAAACTGTCAGTTAGGGACCAGTTAAGCCCTGTCACGTGTATCCGTGTCCCTGCATTCCTTCTGGAGAGCCACATGCACATTGCACGAGGGACCTTGTGTGCTGTGTTCCAAACCCCCGGTCTTTGCCTTTGTGGAGATCTCAGTGTCAGGGCTGTTAAACAATATAAACCCCACATTATGAATTTTTAACTGAAAGTCCTCACCAAGGTCACTCTTTCAGGAAAAAGTCCATGTGTGTTTGATTCACACACACCAGCAGCCAAGAGAAAACTTTCCCTCTGTGATATATAAGGTGTCCTTTTTTTTTCTGCTTGTTAAATTGTTCTAAGGAAAAGCAGGTGTAGCTGTGGCAAAATATGGACAGAATAACTCCGGCACAGCCACTCCTGGTGTAGTTTGGATATTGGATATCAAGGAGCTCTTTGGAGTGGACAAGTGTTACCCGTGAATTGATATCTGCAGTTTATTTCAACTGGAGCTTGGCTCTGGATGGGGAAGGGGAGGCTTCGGGCTGTGCTTTATTCCCTTTTCTCTTGCCGACCCCTCCATTCTGGCCCAGGAGCTGAAGAGCTTTAGAGGGTCCCTGGTGCTTCCATTTGTGCAGGCACAAATCACAGCAGATAAACTCAGCCGAGGCACCTCTTGCACTTGTCCATCAGTGAATCTGGGGAGACGCGTCAGAGGTGAGCGGCTCCTCTGGGAGACTTTGGAATTGTGGGGGTTATTTTTTGTGTCTTGCAAGTATTGATGAATTTGCCTTCCAGCGAGTTGCCCCTTGTTCTGGGGAACATCCCAAATCCTCAGCACCAAGGAATGCTGGTCCTCCCTCCACCTCTGGCACCATCAGTTGTTCCCATTGCAAAATCCTTGCGTTTGGCCTGCTGAAAAGGGCAACTTTCAGCTGCTGTTTGTCAGTGTGGAAAGCAGGGTGGGGGAATGAATTCCTTAAAATGAAACCTCTGCTTGGGTTCACTCTCCATTAATAGGTCGGGCTTTCTACATAATTTTGCACAGCATTTGAATAATCTCGCATTGTTGGGTTTAAAAGCCTTGCAGGGCCGTCAGCAATCACCACAATCGCTCTTTCAGTAGTTTATGTTCTTGCTTCAGATGAAACGTTTTCTTTAAACACCATCTTTCAGATACTTATTTTGCAGCCTCAATCCCACTGGAAACTGTATCTTTTTGGCTTCTTGAAGAACACCAAAGACAATTTCTGGGGCCTCTCCTGACATCTTTTTTGTCTCGTTCAGAACATCTGTGCTGTCTTTGGCTTTGGGGCCCTTTGGACTCAGTTCTTACCCACTCATTTTGCCGAGTTTGCAGCTGGTGGGATGAACAAATTCCTGCTTCTGAAGCCTTCGAGAGGAATATTTGCAATGTGTTAAGTCCCCTCAGCCATAGCAGTGATGAATTTGTGTTTTCATTACGCTCCAGATTAAGACTTTTTAATTCCACAGACAGAGTAATAAACCCACTTAAGTGCTTGTATGTTCCTGGAGTGCAGCTTAAGCTTCTCCGAGTTTATTGCTCTTGGTGTTGTTTTTGTTCTTGGACAAAAATGGGTTTTTTTTTGCTTTTTGAGGAGTGAGCGATGCTTTTGTCTCCGCAACGAGACAACAGGGTTATACAAAACACTCTCAGGTCAACCTTCAAAGGATACAGTTCTCAAAACATCATCTTTTGTCACAGCGTTTTTACTTTCCTGCTTCCAGGGGCTTTTATTATTCCAGCTGGAACATGCAGAAGTAATTTAGCTATTTCTGTGTCTTTAGAAAAGCTCGTTTCAGTGCATTTTGTTTCCCTGTTTGTGCCACCACTTTAGGTGGTATCCAGAGGATTGCTCCGAGCAGCTTAATGTTTGTTTGCTTTCTCAGAAAAGCTGTCCCAGATTCAATCCAAGTATTTTCCAGACTAACTTCACTGATACTAAAATCCTTTCCAATTCCTCTGCCAGGAGCTAGAAAATCCTCCCTGTGCACTCTGGGGGTGTCTGAGGGAAGCACTGGATTTTTATTGTGTCAGTAAAAAGAGGTTTAATGGAAAATCGATGCTCCTGGTACAAGTGGAGGTGCTCAGGTTTAAGGGATCTTTCCTGGTGTAATCCTGACCTCACTTCCCAGCTGGAATATTGAGGGTTTAACTCTCCCATAGTTTTGAGGACGCTGGAATATAAGAGAGGGAAAGTTTTCTCTTGGCTGCTGATGTGTGTGAATCAAACAGCAGAGTTCTGTAGATAAAGCTATTCAGTTACTGGATTTGTGGGACTGTTCCCTCTGTATTTTTCCAACTCCAGCTGGAATCCCAGCTACAACTCCTTTGGATGTGAGGGTCAAAGAATAGAGAACAGTGGGAGCTGTAGGGGAGGAAAAGCAGGAATAGAGGGAAGGAAAAGCAGGAAGAGAGTCTTCCTGAGCATCTTTCTGTCCAGCTTTGGCAGTGCTAAAATGGAGCAAAGGATGGGAATGTTGATGCTGGCATTTGCTCTGGCGTTCTGCTGGATTGGGAAGAGCTGGGAATGGAGTTGATCCCTCACAGAGCCGAGGGTCTGGGAAGTGACCTACAGGCAGGATCTGTGTTGGCTGTGTCAGGATCCCTCTTGTGCCACTGTGGGATGGGGAATGTGGAGCTCCCCTTTAATGGCTGGAACGCACATTTGTGGAATTGTCAGAGCTAAATCCTGAATATTCCCACTGAAGGCAGTTGGGATGTATCGGGGGGGACAGTGTGGGTTTCAAGGGAGTTACCTGCTCTGCTTGTTCAGTTTTTCCAGTGGCTGCAGGAATGTACCCGGCAAAGGAATCTTTTTGTTTGCTTCTGTGACCGATGCAGAATGTTCTAAAGCTTTTTTCCTCTTTATCTTCCTCACGTACAGATCTCTGCCTGGATATTTTGTGTATATGTAACTGGGTTTTATTTTGGTTTTTTTTTAAGGATTGGACCTATCCCATGAGGAGAGAGATGCAGGTATGACGCTTCCACTTCCCGTTTGAGGCAGAAAACGTGGAGCATTCAGTGAGGGGAGGAAAAGAGCTGGCATCAAAATCAGCCTTTACAGGGGAAGAGTCAGGCAGCACCATGGGAGGCAGAATTATTTGGTTAATTAATGTGAGGATCTGCCAGGTGTGCAGGTGTGGAATTCTTTGGAATGTGCATCCTTTGGAATGCAGGCGTGCCCGGATCTCCGTGCAAGTACTGAAAAAATAAATTAATTTGGTCCTTTTTTCCAGAATGCCCCAAATGCTACACTTGGGACTTTCTGAATGTTTTTAAATGATTACTAAAAATGTATCAGAGCTTTGCTTTCCACTTAAATTTGCTTGGAATTGTTCTCCAGGAGGATGGGCAATTAAAATCTTCCTAGTTTTCCCACCACGTATCAGCCAAATCTTGGCACAAGATAAGATCTACACACCTAAATGTCTTTATTGGTGGGGAGAGAAATGGTTAAAATCTGCTATTTCCCCACTACTAGGACAGAGGGAGAAGAATTTCCACATGTGCCTCCCTTTCCATGAGAACAATTTGGAACGAATTCCAAGGCAGGATTATATCCCGAGTTCGAGTTCCCTTCACTTGATCTGGGGCCGGGGAAGATGCCGTAATCAACCTGGAACTTGGTGCCAGTTCCAAAACAAGATCTCCTGCGCCAAGATCATGTTTCTTTTATCCTGCCAAACCCCTTTTCTCCCTTGTCCTGTTAGAAATGACACTTGATAACGCATCTCTCCCCAAAAAGTCAATGCCTTGTTTCCACGGCCGTGCTCCCAGGGCAGCGAAACGTGTCATTTGAAATCATTCTGTATGAAATGTCTGCTCTTCCTCCTAGGAAATCTTACCTGGCTTATTTTTAGGCCCGTACTCTTCAGCTATGAAAAGCAAGGTATGATTTTTCAGAATATTCTCTCCCGGGGAAGCTTTGCCGTGGCGGTTGGGTTTGTTACTGGGGAGGTGTGTTCTGGTGTGTCTGGAGAGGGGTAAATTTGGGTGCAATCCTCAACTGGAACGTGGGAGATCCCTGAGTGGGAGGGATGTGGGATGGTCTGAGCTGTTTGTGTTAAAATTAAGTCTTACAGCTAAAATTGAACACAATCCTTGGAACATTTAAACTGTTTGAGCTCAGGCGATTTATTTCCTTTGCTCAAGTGTTGCAAGACGAATCGGAGCTGGGAACTCGCACAGCAAAACAAGGAAAATTGAATCTTCAATAAGGTCAAGCGCTGCTAAGGCACAGCTTGGCTCTGCAAATTTCTCTTGCTTTAAATGATCTTATTTTCATGGTCTCATTCCAGCAAAGATCCAATGCTGGCTGAAAATTCCTACACCGTGCAGGGACTTGCAGTTTCAGGCAAAGGGAAAGGTGGGCGGAGACAAACAAGTCCACTGATTGATTGCCTCCCTTAATGCCTGTTCCTTCTGGCATTGTTAGGAATGCTTTTTCTTTTTGAAAGGCAATTTTCACACTAAATTCTACAGCTCTGATTTCCCTTGAGGACATGATATACCCCTGTTGCTCATGGTTAAGTGTATCTATATCCTTATTTTATATACATGGTTATGAACTAGATATGTTAATTATAGCCCTTCCTTTTTATTACTGTGTAATAGATGGAGCTGTGATCTTTAAAGGCTGTTATTTCTCTTCCCACAGCTACCTATCCTTCAGAAACATGGGATAACCCATGTAATATGCATACGGCAAAACATCGAGGCAAATTTCATTAAACCAAACTTCCAGCAGTTATTTAGGTGAGAAACCACCCGGATTCCTCTCTGTGTGTGTGTGTGTTCTTTCCAAGGATTTCCACTTTGTCAAAACCGTTTGGAAAACGTGCTGAGGTGCAGGAAGACTTTAAATCCAGGCCACGAAGGTTCATCCTGCTGTGCTGCAGAGCAGCCTGAAAGGAGAACGATCCCTGAGTTTGCAGTGACCTCAGGCTCGGTTGTTGGGTTTGAGAGGCGATTCTGTCAGGGAGAAGGTTCTTCACTTCCTTCCCCACTGTGACAGCTCCAGAGTTTTCCTTAGTCCGTAGGATTTCTGGAGCTCAGAGCAGGAAGCAAAGGTGGGGGAGAAGCGCTGGCACCCTCCAGGAGGGGGGAAGTTGTCCCAGTAGTAGCAACTCAGTGTTGTTGTGTGCTCATGGCAGCTCTTCTCATTGCAGGTATTTAGTCTTGGATATTGCAGATAATCCGGTTGAGAATATAATCCGGTTTTTCCCTATGGTGAGTGTTGATTTGGGTGTGGATTGGGAATGGGGTTGCCCAGGAAGAGTTTTCTGAACTGTCAGACAGCAGTTCAAATCTGGGATACCCAGCCTGAGGCAGCTGGAAGTGCTGGCAGCTCTTAGGTGATGTCATTGTTGACACTTTAATAAGTGTCATTAATTCCTTTTCACAAGTGTGGACACAGAGGCAGAGCTGTGAGAGCTGGGTCTTGTTACGGTCTCAAATAAAAAGGAATAAAAGAAGAAAAGACCGGCCTCAAAACAAAGAAATGGGGCCAAGGGGGAATTCTGGGGGCCCTTGACCTGTGGGAAACTTGTATTTTGAGCCCGAGAGTATTTACACCTCTTGGATCAAATCCTAAATTAATTCAAACAATATCTAGGGGGGGTGACTGGCTTTTGCAGCCTCGTGAAACATGTTACTGCAGAGGAATGAAACAGTTAAACAGTGCCAGTGACACCTGATGTTTGGAAAGAGAAGCAACCCTGGCGTTTGGGCTGTGGGGTTGGATATTTTAGGTTAGTTTGCAGCACAGCAAAAGCATTTTGTTCCTTCTTTCACCAGCAGAACAAGTGGTTTCATACTGGTCTTTCACTGGTGATTTCTTGGAGAGTTAGAAGTACACAAGGAATACAAATGTCCAGCTGGGTGATGTCTAATTCTGTATGAACAGGTGCATTCCTGTCACTCAATGCAAAGCCTGGTACAGAAATTCCACCAAATTCAGATGTTACTGCTCCTTGCACTTAAAATAATGTGGAAGTGTGACTTGTAATTATTTTTTTTCTTTTTAGACTAAAGAATTTATTGATGGAAGTTTACAAAGTGGAGGTAAAATCATATGAACTTCTTTCCCTCATTGACTAAGATGCTGTTAAAGCTTTCAAACTGACTTAGTGGCCAGAGGCTCTTAAGTATGAGATTTCCTTAAATTTGGGGGTTTATTATGGATTTGAACTCTGGCACAAGTTCAGAGCAAAATGTTCTTTCCTTTTGCCTCTGCTGGAAAATGAACCTCTTTGTATCTCTGGGGTTTGGGGTTTTTTTTCACTTTAAACATGTTCTGTGCATGAGGTTTTTATGTCCCTTCTCTAATGTAGGACCTTAAATCTGCCTTGTGGTCCTGGAGGGCAGATTTTGTCCCTCAGAATCCTTGGAAAAGCAGGAATTCCTGTTCCTGTATCCCAGGGCAGAGCACAGTTGGCAGTCTAGAGTGACCTAAGACACACGTGTTATCCTTAGCATGTTTTTGCTGCTTCCTAGTTCTCCATAACAAGGAAAAACTACATTTCCAAGAATTTTCTTCACTTTATACAACTGTGGTTGAGTGGTTTTGGTTTTTTTTCCCTTCTCAGGAAAAGTTCTTGTCCATGGAAACGCAGGGATTTCTAGAAGGTAGGAAACTCCCCATCCTGCTGTGAGTGTTTCTAAACAATGGAAATGTATTTTACTGATTTCTCTTTCTTTCCTTTCAGTGCTGCCTTAGTTATTGCATACATCATGGAGACGTTTGGGGTGAAATACAGGTAAGAACAGCTCTTTGTGCTTGAATTCAAGGGGTGGAAGTGAATAATCCCTTTGGAGGGAACACAGACTGTTGTGTATTCGCTCAGCCTTGGTAGGTGAAACTGCCTCAAGAGTCAAGACTTCACAAGGGGCTGATTATTCCATTTCACTTCACTGCAGGTGTGTTTAAATCCCCTTTTTTTAAAGCAGGAGGTACCTGCTGCTAAAGAAATGGGACCCTGGATATAAAACCATGGGAGAGGCCCCGGGGTTGTTCTGAGCACTGTGTTGAACAGGAAATCCAGCTGAGGGCCGGAGTGGGCAAACAGCGTCTTCCACCTACTGCTTCCTGCTTTGTCCAAACACTTCCAGTTGTGAAACCAGTTCTCGGGAGAGTGTCGAGGTTCTGCACTTCCTGAGAACAAAAACCACAAACTTTTGTATGGTCTCATTTCCACAGCAGTGTTTTCTCTCTCCTTCTCTTTTTAAGGGATGCATTTACTTATGTCCAAGAAAGAAGATTCTGTATTAATCCTAATGCTGGATTTGTCCATCAACTTCAGGTGACTGTTTCTTTTCTGATCGTAACTCCAAAGCCATTTAATGAATCATCTTCCTGCCAGACAGACATTTTTACTGAGACTTAACTGAATGTCAGGAGCTGTAGCAGGGCTTGGCAGGAAGATGAGTGGGCACCCCAGTTCCTGGAGACTGAAGCTTTGGACAAAGCAATTCCAGGGATGGAGGAGAAATCAAAGCCCCGGTCTGTGCAGTGATTGAGAGACTCTGAAACCTCTTTGCTGGTGGCTCAGGGAGCTGCCAGGTGAATATTGTGGCACGTGAGTGACGCTGCTGGACACTGGCACTCAGGGGTGAGGAGAGTCACAAGTGTGAGGCAGCAAAGAGCAGAATCCTGAGGTTGCTTTGTCATTTTCCAAGAGCCTGGTGGGCAGACCGTGCTGGCAGAGGTTTGCAGTGTCTCTGCTGCTGCTCAGGGCTGGCAGCAGGGTGAGGATGGAGCCTCTCCTGAGTTCGGGTCTTCCTTAAAGCCATCCTTGAAGTTCTTAGCTCTGTCTCCTCGATGCTTTCTGTCACTCATGTCAAAGCAACAAAGAATTCTCCTCCTCCCAAATCTGTGCCTTATTATAAGATACACTCCAGTGCACCCTGGTGAACTCTCCTTGTCCTCCTCCTCCTCACTAAGCAGTTAATTGCAATATGCATTCTTGCCCTTTTTCAGGAATATGAAGCCATCTATCTAGCAAAATTAACCATCCAGATGATGTCACCACTGCAGCTGGAGAGATCCCTCTCAGTGCCACCTGGGAGTACAGGTGAGAAGCCCCTCCTGTCGTGTGGGAAGTGATTTTTGCACCCCCTGAGTAAACTTTTGGGAGCTGAATAAACTCTTGGGAAGGGGACGGCTGCAGCTGGTGTGCGAGCTGAGCTCCAACTTCAGCATTCAGTGCTGAAACGCTCTGTTCTGCTGTGGTTGAACTTCCCTCTTCCCTTTTGCAGGAAGTTTAAAGAGGATGCATGAGGAGGATGAAGAGCTTGGAACCATGCAAGTGGCAGCAGCACAGAACGGATGAGAGCTGAGGACAAGCACTGTTTGTATTCTGAATTCCTGCCAAGAAAGGTGAAGAAAACTAGGGGAAAAAAAAACAAGAAAAGAATTAATAATGCAAAACAATGAACACACATTGCTTCTTTTCAATTACATGTTGCTTTCAGATGTAAATCTGCCTCTGCAACACACTAAGCATCATTTTTAAGATGTTGGACTTCTTGAATGAATAGATGGCACTGATTGTTTTACTCCTTTTTTACACTTTACAGTTTTATTCTAAAACCAAGATTTTTGGACTTGCAAAGAGGTATTATTGCAATAATGCACTTTTCATACTTGAAATTTCTTTATTTGTATGATATAAAGTTATTACTTTAAACAAAATGCAAGCGGGGGGGATTTGTTTATAAAGTTATTTGTGTAATTTATAACAAGAGACTTTAGTAAAGAAAAAGTTTGCTAAAACTCACCTTGTTCTCAGTATATCTCGTGGCAGAAATGTGCCCTAGGAACTGCACTGGGCAGTGTTTAACCTCACTGTACGCTGAATTATTCTGAGACTGACACTCTGGGACCAGCTGAAGGCAAGAGCCTGTTCTGAAAATCTCACTGTTTTATGCAAGTGGAAGTTTAACAGGGTACTCATTACTTAATAAAATAATCCTGTGTTAATACAGAGGGCAGCCAATTTGACACACATCAAGGCTGAATTCTTTCAGCCAGCGTTAAAAAGCTGCTTCTTAAATGAGTTCTGGGTTAATTCAAGTTGAACGAGCATTGAGGTCGGGTAGTGAAGGAGTAGTTGCTGTTGTAAGACAGTAATTGCATTGTTTGAGGTAAAAATCGGGTTGTTGTTTGAAAACCGAGGCCCAAAGCACAGCCCAGAATGGGATCAAAACTTAGAGGATTCACCTCAGGTCTTGTAAAACATTGGAGTCAATTAAGGAAACACTTTTGGTGCTTAGAATTTCCAAATTGGGAATTGTTGGGGTGGTTTGTGCAGCTTGAACTGTCGTGCTGTCCCAGCAGCACAGAGGTTGTGAAAGCACAGCCCCAGCTCCGCATCTGCTTTATTTCCCAATGCCTGTTGCATAAAAGCCAGGAATGGAATGATGGCTCCTTGGGAACACTGTGGGGAATGAGCACTTCACGAGGCTCGGAGGAAAACTTGTGTTTGGGAATTCTGAGCTTTGACATGGAGCAGGTGGGCTCAAGGTTGGGGATCAGGGCACTTGGAGGTGGCTGTGTGGGGATGGGAATGGGCTCTGTCACCTCAGAATGGACAACCTGGGCCGGGGGCATTCCCTGAGGGCACCGGATGTGTGTGGATTTGAAGGCAGGAATGAAACAGTGCAGTTGTTTGGAACTGTGGGAGTCTCTTTTTCCTGACCTTGCAGCTCCTGGGAGGGCCTGCTGAGGGATGGTCCCTCCGTCAGGGTAGTTAAACCTGGTTTGAAAATCCATGCCTGGACCAGAGCTGCTCTGGAAGAGATGTGGGTGACACCCGAGGAGGAAATACCGGGCAGTGAGTCAGGGCTGTTTAGCTGAGCCAGGACACCAGGACACGGGCTGAGGTTCTCCAGCCCAAGAACCTCTGCTCCCATGGAATGTGAAGGCCCTGGAGTGCTGCACCAAGTGCTCAGCAGCGTTTTCCTGTCCTCTGCCACCTCCAGCAGTGAGGGAGCAGCATAAATCCTTCAGGAACAAAGAAATCTGAAAGAAAAAGCACGATGCTGGAGTGAGGAAACCTCCAGCTGGAGAAAAGGAAGTGACTCCTCTCCTGGAGCACTGCCCCGTGTCAGTGCTCAGCCCCAGGCCCCGCGTGCAGGGCTGGTCTTGCCGTTGTAGAGGGTTTGGTAAGTTCCGTGAAGTGACTCTCCATAAAGGAATTCTGGGGCTGTTGGGAAACACGTTCCCGGCTGTTCCTCCACGAGGCTCCCACATGGCTGCACAGCTCAGACTCTGCTGAAAGAGGGCTGGGAACCATCCCGTCCCTGGGGAAGGGGAGGGATGAACAGATGGAAGGCTCTGATTCATCTCAGCAGGCTCTGTTACCCCCGGGCTCCTGGGGAGACTCTCTCACTGCTTCATGACTAAGGATTTTCCACCAATCCAGCGGTTTTCATGCTGTTACCGCATCCTGATGCTTTTTACAGTCACTCTGATCTGTCTGCCTGTCACATCCTCGGGGATTCGGAGATTAATTTTCCTTCATCTCTATTATTAAGCCTTTTATTTAAAATTTCCTGATGTCTGTCTCCTGGAGCTGAACTGCCAGTAGGTATTTCAGTGTTTGCTTTTGGAATGGGCAGGAAGGTCCTTCACTGTGGATTTAAAAGAGTGGCAGATGGTGAATTGTTATTTTTTATTTCACCTCCCTCAGATTCAGACACAAAACTGCACCACCCAGATCTTCGGGGATTCACAGCTCTGTGTCAAGGTGCTAAAGTTCCCTTTTTTGCAGCTTCGGGGAAGCAGAGGGAAGGAGCTGGAGATTTCCTCAGGGAGGGAGAGCTCTTAACCAAGGAATTAAATCCCAGGGAGGAGGTAACATTAAACCTCTGGAGAAGCTGGGACTCGTTAGGGTTGTTTCTGACCAAAAAGTGTTCCAGGCCAGGGNATACACACACACATATATATATGGTTTGGTGTTTGCCTCAAGGAGGTCAGGGTCGATTTTATATATAGATGGGTATCATAAATGAATTAACGTGGCTTCTGCAGTTTAGGAAAGTGGCCAATCTATTTTCATCCCCCCCACCGTGGCTGTTAAATGCTGTAATTTGTGGCATTTTCCCTGTTCTGGGACAGTTTCAAACACGCACCTGTGACTGGGGTTGTTCCAGGGCCACACCTGAGCCCGCAGTGGCCCCTCCGAGTCCCCAGCTCCAGCTGCTGTTTCCAGAGGGGTGGGAATGTCACCTCTGGGACACAACAAAGAGCTCTTCAAAGCTGAGCCGGGTGGTGCCCGCAGAGGCTTTGGGACAAAGCCACAAACCCCAGCTTTCAACCCGATTCATTTGTTTTACAATGGTCTGAGCCGGGGCCACAAGCACCTGCTCCTCACTCCTACTAATCTTCTCATTAACTCTTAATGAGGGCCTGGAGCTATTTAGATGGTGTAGATATCACGGAATTCAACTAATCCACTTTAAATTAGAGCGAGTTCAGAATTAATTAAAAATGTGAAAGGCAAGAAAATCCCCCTCAGTCACTCGGGCCAGCAGAAAGCAGGAGCTGGTTTATGCAGCCAGTTCCGAGTCAGGGCTGTTTAGCAGTGGAACACAGTTGGGAAGAGCCCTGGAGAGAAATCCGTGTGGAATCTCAGACAGTCGGGGCAAGCGAAACAGGTAACATGCTATGAAAAACAGTCCCGCTACAGTTGGCAGTTTTCATTTATTCAGCTTAAACAAAGGTATCTCTTAAAAAAATAATCAATAAATAAACCAGACATCACCAAGGAGACACTGTATGGAGTGGAGAACCCTCAGGAACATCAAGCAGAGCCCCCAGCACGGTGCAGAGCTGCTCTCCACAGCACAAAGGGGCACACTGTGCACGGCCCACGAACAACACGGGCCCACGAACAACACGGGCCGTTCCGTACGACCCCGGGGGTTTATAATGCCCTATTCATGGACGTGGCATTTGTCACTCTCCACACACACACCACCACTGTTGAAACCAGGGCTTTGTACATTATTTGCTCGCCACTGCTGGCAAAAGTGCTAAAATCATTCGTCCCCCCTCAGAGCAAGAGGGAAGCTCCCAGGCAGCAACAAGGCCTGGGGAGCAGGATGCTGGAGGTATAAATCCATAGCGGCAAAAGCGGAGCCCAGCTGGGCCCAGGAGTCCCAGGACAGCAGGAGGGGGCCAGGTGTGTCCACAGGATCACGGAATGATTTCGGTTCAATAAAGCCCATCTTCTCCAACCCCCTGCCATGGGCAGGGACACCTTCCACCAGCCCAGGGTGCTCCAAAGCCCCGTCCAGCCTGGCCTGGGACACTCCCAGGGATCCAGGGGCAGCCACAACTTCTCTGGGCAACCTGTGCCAGGGCCTGCCCACCCTCCCAGCCAGCAATTCCTTCCCACTATCCCATCTATCCCTGCCCTCTGGCAGTAGGAAGCCATTCCCTGTGTCCTGTCCCTCCATGCCTTGTCCCCAGTCCCTCTCCAGCTCTCCTGGAGCCCCTTTAGGCACTGGGAGGAGCTCTCAGGTCTCCCTGAAGCCTTCCCTTCTCCTGGCTGAACAAGCCCAGCTCTCTCAGGTGAAGCTGAATCTGCCAATCCCAACCCCCTTTCCATGGATTACTGGCCAGAGCCCCACTGCAGATGGGGTATATTCCATCAGACAGTCCAGCTTCCCAGTTACCTCTGCCCTGTCACAAACCACATTTGGGTTTCCTGTGTCAGAAAACAATTAATTATCCTGAAAACCAAGTTATCAGCTAAAGTGCAGGAGCCCTGCAGTGAGAAGCACACATCCATCTTTAGACTGGGAATCCGACACAGCCCACAGGGATTCTCCCCTACCTGCATGAACAGTAACGAATCCAGCCTTGGAAAATAGTGCCTCTAAAACTCCAACAGCCCTTCCACGAGGTGTCATGGAAAGAACAGAACAAAGGCCTGTTCTGTGTCAGTCGTTCTGCATAAGAGAAGCCTCATCCCTTCCCAAGCTTTGCCACCCTTCACCAGCACAGCCAGCAGGACAATCCCACGGGCTGCCCTTTGGCCACCGAGAAAAGAAGCACAAACCTTTAGAAAAATACAATGCAAGAAAAAATTTGAGATAAAAATATATACCTTTGGTTAAAAACCATCCTTTTAACGAGTCCTTTGTAACTCAGAACAGAAAAGCCTCACCTCGACTCAACAGTAGTAAAAAGTAGTTCTAAGTTCCTTTCCTAACCCAGAGGACCCTTCTAAAACCTCATAAATTTGCTTTTTTTCCCAGGATTTACACATCTGATGTTCATTATTTATAGGGATCATTATATTTGCAGCAATAAACTATATATATTTTCCACAAAGAGAATGTTTGTAGCACAAGCTCCTCCACCAAAAGTCTCTACCACCTGAAGTCCTTAATCAAAGAACCGTTGAAACATGTAGTTTTCTTCAGATACCAAATAGCCAAACTTCTTGTAGAAATCCACATTTTTGGGCAGACATTCCAGCGTGATTTTGTAACAGTTCAGTCTCTTACTTAGCAAGGTGAGGGTGGATATTAATCTGGGAAAGACAGGAAACCTACAGTCAAATGCTGGGTCAGTGGACATTTCATCAGTTAAATGATCAGAGTGAAAACACTGAGGTCTGCCAGCACTCTCTGCGTTTTCCAGAGGCTCATTTTATTCCCAGCTGGTGATACCTGCTGGCTGAATTCTTCCCAGGTGCCTGGCAGGGTGGATTCACCCTGCAGGAAGCTCTAAGTGCTTGGTGCTGAATGGAAAAGGAGGGGAAATACTCACAGTTTTCCAAGCTGCTTCCCCCTGCACTCCCCGCTGACCACCACGTCTTCTATCCTTCCTCTCTGGGGAAACACAGGCAAGGGTTAGGCTTGGAATTCCCCCTCCAGCTCCCAGTTTTCAGTCTGGCTGCAATTCCCATCAGGGAGATCCTCAGCCACCTGTTTCATCAGAGCCACCTCTGACCCGTGCAGAATCTCACTTTTTTGGGGGAGGGAAAACAGGACAGACCTCCAGTTGTAGTTTTTCCTTAGGAAAGGCCAAAGTTTCCTTTTGCTATGAGCTGAGCACCCAAGGATGGCAGGTATTTTTAAACTGCAGAAAATGCTTGATATTTTCAAATTTACATTTTCAAGGTTGGAAAAGCCCTCTAAGACCACGGAGTCCAACCATCCCCCCAGCACTTCCAAGGCCAGCAGGTGCCGCATCCACACGGCTTTTAGATCCCTTCAGGAATGGTGACTCCAGCACTGCTCTGGGCAGCTGTGCCAGGGCTGGATAACCCTTTCCACGAGGAAATTTTCCCTGATATCCAACCTAAACCATCCCTGGCACAACCTGAGGCCGTCACCACACCGTAACACCATGAAAGCAGCACGCTCAGAGTCAGGGCCAGGATCTTTTCCTCCCTTCAGAGCTGCAGTGACAGCATTTACCTTGGCACAGGAGTGAGTGAATTTATGTTCTACAACCAGTGTTGCTGTGGCAACGATCTGTCCCAGGTTTGTGTCTTCCACAACGGTAACATAGTAATCTCCTGATCTCTTCATGTGCTCAAAGGTTTCTGGGGGAGCAGAGAGTGGAACAGTCAGTTCAGTCTCGGATTAAACTGCAGGGAAGTCTGACACTTGCAGCAGATTCTGACTGCACGTTACTGTGGGATCACAAGGGAGATGCTCTCAAGATCCCAGAACTGGAAAGGCCAGCAGTCAGACTAACCCAGGAAAAACCAAGAAATTAAAACAAATTCCTTTTCCTCAGCTGCCCAGAGATCCTCCCTTCCCCAGCATCTCTGCAGATGGGCACTAATAGAATCCCATGGTTTGAGATGGAAGGGACCTTAAAGATCATCCAGTCCCACCTCCTGCCATGGGCAGGGACACCTCCCACCAGCCCAGGTTGCTCCAAGCCCCGTCCAACCTGGCCTGGGACACCTCCAGGGATCCAGGAGCAGCCACAGCTTCTCTGGGCAATCTGTGCCAGGGCCTGCCCACCCTCAAGGGGAAGAATTTCTTCATGGAAAGGGTTGTCCAGCCCTGGCACAGCTGCCCAGGGCAGTGGTGGAGTCCCCATGCCTGGAGAGATCTAAAAGACATGCAGATGTGGCACTTGGGGACATGGGTTAGTGGTGGGTTTGGCCTAGACCCTGTGATTCCCTGCATCCATGGGCTCTTCCACACTGCCTGCCCAGCCAAGGAGTGGGATCTAAAAGGGACATAAAGTGGGCTCCAAGAGAGACTTTGAACAAAGGCCTGGAGGGACAGGACAAGGGGGAATGGTTTCCCACTGCCAGAGGGCAGGGCTAGATGGGATACTGGAAAGAAATCCCTGACTGTGAGGGTGGGCAGGCCCTGGCACAGGTTGGGCAGAGAAGCTGTGGCTGCCCCTGGATCCCTGGAAGTGTCTATGGCCAGGTTAGACAGGGCTTAGAGCAACCCAAATTCACCCCAAATAATCCATCTTACCTTCTGACAGGTATCTAAAGCTTGGTCTCAAAAGCAGATTCACAATTTAGGCCTATCCCAGCCAAGTAGCCCTCAGGGATAGCTGCAAGTGGATCCAACACTGAGTGCCAAAGGCTGCCTCGGGGGAGCTGAGCTAATCACTCCCTCTGGCATCAGGCAGTCGGGAGCCTCACACCCAGGCAGCTCTGCTGTCAGCATCAGTATCCCCTGGTTCCCAAAAACCTCCAGGGAAATGCCAAGGAATAGTGATATACTCACTGATAAACTGCTCCGGGCTCGCAACTCCGGTTTCTGTCAGCTGACCCAGAACCTTAAAAAAGCCTGTTGGAAAAGAGGGGGAAACAAACAGCGTTCAGTGAGACACAGGCACACACAATCAGCTCTAAATAGCATGGAACAACCTGACACCGCTGTTTGGAGAGTTACAATCCCACCAAACTCCCACCCTGGGCAATGCTGAAGGATCAGCTGAAGCACTGGAGCAAACTGCAGCTTGAGTGCAGAAAGTGCAAGAAAAGGCTAAGTGTGAAATTACGTGACATTCAGGGGTGTGTCCAAAACTACCTTGTTATCCAAATTACAGAACTGAAGGAGAATTCCTGCACCAAGATGCTGGTTCACATTGCTTTGGTATTAAGGAGAACAATATGAACAACTGTGCTCCCTCTCTAAAGCTGCTGGGAAGAGGAAGTTGTGGATTATTTGGAATGTTTGACTTGAAGATTAAAACAGTAAAAACAATTTTGAGGGTCACCTAACACAGCACCAACCCACGGTGCCAAGTGCTCCAATTCAGGGAAGTGGTCACAGGCCCAAACCCGCCAGAGCTCCAAGAGCATTTGAACGAGGCTCTCAAGGCACATGATGGGATTGTTGGGTGTCCTGTGCACGGCCAGGAGTTGGACTCAATGATCCTTGTGGGTCCCTCCCAACTCAGGATGTCCTGATTCCATGGAACTGCTTACTGATAAAAACAACCCAACTCGTGGAGAACAAGCAATCCCAGTCTACTGAGAGCTCATGCACAAATACACATTTTGGATTCAGCCCGCAGTGACAATTAAACAGGATTCTACCTCGATTTAAATCAGCTGTGCAAAGCGGCCTCAGAACCAGCCCATCCCCTGGATCCAGTGGAGAAATAGCAGGAGAAAACGTCGTGGTGTTCTCACTCCAGTCCAGTTCATGCAGAATCCTTGGATCAAACATGGGTGTGTCATCCAGCATCACGGTGGCAACCGGCATCATGGCTGCAACAGGTGATCTGGAACACAGCGGTAAGGAACGTTTGGGTTTGCTTCCACCCCTAAAGAAGCTGTTTGCCAGGGTTGTGGCACGCCCTGGGATGTTCCTCAGGGCTGAAAGGAAAGGTGAAGAAGCTGCTGTTTGTTTTATGTGCAAGTGAAGCTCCTCAACCTTCACCCAGCGAGGCCGCTGGGTAAACAAAGAGCACACTGACAGCACGCACGTCATCGAGTCCACATGCCACGCTTTGGTGTTTATCTTGGAAAAAAGCACCAGATAAGACACCGAGTGGGATATTTAACCTCTGGAGCCCCCTGAAGGGGAAGGCATCGCTCCCAAGAAACCTCCCAACGTTCTGTTTAGAGACCCTTTGCGTTCCTGTTCCATTTAAAACAAGCAGGAGGAATGCTGCACTTTTTCCAAGCAGTGCCACCCCATAAATATTTAACCCGGGGGGCACGAGGCACCCCATCCCAGAGCTGCGAAGGCAGGTGATGCCACAGTTCCACCCAAACTGCCTTTGCCAGGCTGTCCTGTTTGCTCTGTGTGTTTACAGAGCCCAGCTGTCGAGCACAGCCCTGCAATGTCTACTAACAGGGGAAACAAGGTGATGGTGGCACCTGGCAATGATTAAATAGACCTGGGGATGGGGCTTTTTTCAGAGCAAGGGAGCAAAGGGATATATTTCCCTTATTGCGTTCAAGGCCGGGTTGGATGGGGCTTGGAACAATCTGGGATAGTGGCAGGGGGTGGAATGAGGTGGTCTTTAAGACGCCTTCCAACCCAAACCAGCCTGGGATTCCATGATACAGGAAAATAATTCTTCTTTGGTCACCTGTGAACACCTGGTCAGAGCTCTGGAATAAGCAAAGCTCATGGGAACTCCTGAAATTTCCTCAGCTGCACCCTAAGTGATACCCCAGTCACACACCAGTGGACAGGCCAAATCAGCATCAGGAAGAAAAATGCATTTGGGATGGCACTTTTTACAATAAGACACCTCACAGCCCTGTTAAGCTGCCCAGAGAAAGTACAGAGGGTGCTCCCTATCAAGCAAAACTGCGACACAGGAGCCTCAAAAGTCAAAGTGGCTGTGGAAACCCAAGTGAAAAAAAAACTTAAAACCCAACACAAAATCTCTTTTCTATGCCACCTGCTGGTACACACCAGCCTTTAAATCCCCGTTCTTGTGTTAGTTTTGCATGTAAAAGTAAAAAAAAAAAAAAAGCTGTTATAGCAATTAAACAGCAACACAAATTCTCATCCAGCATGGATTTCCAAAATGAAACAGCGGGAAAGATGAAGGGCAAAGAACATTTCCACAGGTATCTGTTCCTAGAGCTCAACTATTCCAATGTTGCTGTTCCTCCGTCCCCTTACAAAGCCTTCCTAGCATTCCCGAGTGTCCACACCAACATCCAAACAGTGCCCTGTACAGAACAAAACCAACCTCATGAATTCCAGCTCAGGGTTACAGCACACCAAGCTCAGGTAGCAGTGGAAAAGCACATGGAGCAAATAAAATTTGTGATGCTCTTGGAGCAACTAGTGACAAACTGTTATTTTCCAAACTGCTTCTGGCACAGCTGGAGCAGGACGAAGTTTAAAGCTTCACACCTCGGTTGGAGGCAGGAATATGACTTAGATTAATGCCAGTTAAAAATTAAATAAAGGATTAATGTATGGTGAGGAAGAAAAGCTCTGGCCTTTGGGTCGTTCTGGTGCACAGTTGAAGTCTCTCTGCAACATCCCGGGATCCCCAGGTGTGTTGGGAGTGGGATAGGGAAGGAGAGGGAGGGGGTGCTCAGCCAGACCTCTGCCAGCCCCCCCAGGTTTGGGGGACAGGGTGACAGAGCCACCAGGACCTCCACCATGTGTGACCCCACTGTGGGTCCCCACAGCTCCCCTCAGGTGAAGCGGGACCCCAACACACAACCAGCCCCTCACGGGGGTCCCGTCACCTCACACACAGGGGGGCCCCACAGCTCCCCTCAGGTGAAGCGGGACCCCAACACACAACCAGCCCCTCACGGGGGTCCCGTCACCTCACACACAGGGGGGCCCCACAGCTCCCCTCAGGTGAAGCGGGACCCCAACACACAACCAGCCCCTCACGGGGGTCCCGTCACCTCACACACAGGGGGGCCCCACAGCTCCCCTCAGCTGAAGCAGCCCCTCAAGGGTGGGACCCCCCCACAAACAACCCCTGAGAGGGCTGGTTAACCCTAACCCTGACCTCACACAGGGCCCCTTGGGGGTGTCCCCTCACTCTCTCACCTCACACGCAGCCTTTTGGGGGTTTTCTTTACCCCCCACCCCCCACACACATCCCCTTGAGGGGGATCTCCACACCCTCTCTCCCCAGAGGGTCCCCTCAACCCCTCTCCCCACACAGAGTCCCTTCAGGGGGTCCCCTCACTTACACAGGTTCCCCTCTCCCCTCAGGTTCCCCTCACTCCCTCTCCCCACACGACCCCTCAGGGGGGTCCCCTCACCCCCTCTCCCCACAGAGGGCCCCCTCCCTCCCCCCACAGGCTCCCCTCGCTCCTTCNNAGGCTCTCCTCGCTCCTTCTCCCCACAGTATCCCCTCAGGGGGTCCCCTCACTCCCAGAGGATCCCCTCACTAACCCCCCACCCTCATAGGATCCCCTCAGAACCCCTCACTGACTCCTCACTCCCACAGGATCCCCTCAGAACCTCTCACTCCCACAGGACCCCCTCAGAACCCCTCACTAACCCCTCACTCTCACAGGATCCCCTCAGAACCCCTCACTGACCCCTCACTCCCACAGGATCCCCTCAGGTTCCCGCACTCACCGCTCCCTCCGGTCCCTCCGCACGCGCCGCACGGACGTGGCACGGAGGGGAGTGGGCGTGACCCCGCCCCCCCACCGCAAGGCGCGCAGCCAATCGCCGCCGACCGCAGCCAAACATCAGCCAATCGCCGCCGATCTCGACCAATCAGCAGCCAATCAGCGCACTCCGAGCACGCCCACCGGCAGCGCGACCCCCTGAAGCCCCGCCCCTCTTAACGTCACGCGTATCGGCCACGCCCCCCTCTGGCAGGCCACGCCCCCCTCAGGGCCGGGCCAAGATGGCGGGCCGGGCAGGGGTTGGTGTGCGGGGGTTCTGTAACCCGGAATGAAGAGTCTTTTTACCCTCACGGAAACACCCCTGGGCTCGCCCAGCGAGGCTGCCAGGGCCTCAGCTCCCGCCTCGCCCCGCCGCAGGGGCGCGAAGGCTGAGGCGTTTGCCCTGGGAGGGTTTGTAGTGGAATCACAGAACGGTTTTGTTTGAAAGAGGCCGCAAAAGACCACTTAGTTCCAACCCCCCTGCCATGGGCAGGGACACCTCCCACCAGCCCAGGGTGCTCCAAGCCCCGTCCAACCTGGCCTTGGACACTCCCAGGGATCCAGGGGCAGCCACAGCTTCTCTGGGCACCCTGTGCCAGGGCCTGCCCACCCTCCCAGCCAGCAATTCCTTCCCAATATCCCAGCCAGCCCTGCCCTCTGGCACTGGGAAGCCATTCCCCCTTTTCCTGGCCCTCCAAGCCCTCGCTTTGACAATTTCCATCCCTGTTTTGGATTGTTTTTGGAGGTTCCATCGCTCCCCTTGGGCAGGACCTGTGCTGGGACGGGCCTTGTCCGGCCTCCAGGGCCAGCAGGGATCGTGAGTGAGGGGTTTTCTTCCTTGTCGATAAAAAACCCCGAGTTTGAGATAATCTCAAGGGACTGTTTTATGAATAACCGAGGTCAGTGCGTGCGTGTAGCTCGGGGCAGCGCCACTGGTGAGCGCAGTAATGACACAAAACGCTTCTGAGACATGATTTTCGTTTTCCATCTGTCTCCCCCGTTGCTTTACCCTGGCGATGAATCACTCTGTAACCGTGGAAACAATCATCATTCTTTATTTTTGACTTTTTCAGGCCCGGAGTGATTAGATGACACGCACACCAACCTCCCTGGGCTCAGGCACACCCAAAGTCCGGGGGCGAAGCTCCCAGGCTGGAGCCAAGGAAATCACTACAACATTTAACCTTTCCCTGCAAGGCAAAGGCACAAACCGGGCGTGAGTTTCCCCTCCTGTCCCTTCTCTGGTTATTTCCTTGGCTTTGAGGGATTAAGAGGGCTGGGAATGTCCCATCCAGGGTTAAAAGGAACATTTTGCTGCGCTGCTTTGGTTGAACGGGGAAACTGGGAGTGTGGGCACGTTTGCACTGCGTGAAGAATGACAGAGGTTCAGCTCCGCTCCCTCCACGGTGCCTATTTTATTGGAAAGGTTTTATGGATGTGGGGTAGGTTTTACATTCGCCCAAGTGAACGTGGAAAGCCAAGGCCTCTCAAAACCAAAACCGTGCCATAACAAGGCCGTGACCACATGGGGTCAGCCCAGCTCTCCCCATGTGAGCTTCAGAGCAGGGATGCTGGATCTGCACCGGGAATACGGTGACTTTTGGATGTGCCTTATCCAGGTGCGTCCTCCCGACTTCCAACGATCGCCTTCTAGGGACATCCTGACCCAGAAGGTCCCTCTGGCCCGTGGGGTTCACCAGCTGAGCAGCACAGTCCTCTGTGTGTGTCTCTCAGCTCCCGACCTCCAGAGCTCCCGTGCTGCGGTGGAACGTTGGAAAATGAGGAAAAAAATCCTTTCTTTCGGTAAAACCTCTTGCCCTGCCCCAGCAGGGTGGAGTTTGTGTCAGTCCTGGAGACCAGTGCTGTGCTGTTTACCACCACAGGTGCTGACAAGCCCTTCTGCATGTGAATGTTGTAGGAGGAAGGATCTGAACCAGAGCGGGGAAATGAGCTGGATCCTGCCATTCCAGGCATTTGTAAATAGTCCCTCTCCACATTTCTTGTAGCTCCCTTCAGGTCCTGGAAGGCCACAGTGAGGTCACCTCAGAGCCTTCTCTTTTCGAGGTTGAACTGTCTCAGTTCTGCCCTTTCCTCACAGGGCAGGTGCTCCATCCCTCTGATCACCTTGGTGGCCTCCTCTGGACCCGCTCCAACAGGACAATTCCATTGATTAGTGTGTCTGGCATGGCAAAGCTGGATCAGGGATCAGCCACTTTGCTGAGTCAACACTTGAAATGGGCTTTGCTTCTCTCTGGTGACCAGGGACAGCACCCAGGGAAAGGCTGGAGCTGTGCCAGGGCAAGGTCAGGTCGGATATCAGGGAAAGGTCCTTCCCCCAGAGGGTGGTGGGCACTGCCCAGGCTCCCCAGGGCAGTGGGCACAGCCCCAAGGCTGCCAGAGCTCCAGGAGGGTTTGGACAACGCTCTGAGGGACAGGGGGGATTGCTGGGGTGTCTGTGCAGGGCCAGGGGTTGGACTGGATGGTCCTTGTGGGTCCCTTGCAGCTCAGGGAATTGTGCGGTTCTTACCAGAGGATCCACAGCAGCCAACAGGGAAATCTTCCCAGTACATCTGAGGCCAGGACTTGGTTGCTGAAGACCAAGGGGAAAGCTGAAATAACACATTGCCACTGGCTTCCACATTTTCCCATCTCCACATCTCCTCTCTGCTGGTTCCACTGCAGCACATTCTGTTGCAGAGGGGAAAAAACCCCTCCAGCCAAGCTATATCCTTTGACTGCTCTGTGTTTGCCAGCGCTGGAACAGGGAGGTCACAAAGCAGGGAGAATGAGAATTCCTGACAGCAGGACAGTCAGAAAGATGGGAAAGGAGCCATGCACTTGCTTGATGTCCATGTCTGAGCCCGAACACACCCTGCTTTATGAGGAGGGAAAAAGTGCTCTCCTTCCCTTCGGCTCCATGACACAAGGCAGGAAGAACGAATAAATCCTCGCCACAATAAAAGTGTTTACATTCTGTTTTGGAAACATGCTCGGGGCTTGGAATTCCCAGGGACCAACCTCTTTGGTTCTTTTTAACCTCTCACGGACAGGGCTGCATCCAACCACCAATAAATCCTGAGGGGTGGGAATGTGTGAAGAGCTGCATAAACCAGCACCTGGATTTTGCAGAGGAGCCAGTGCCCGCTCAACGCCTGCAAAGAAAGATGCTGCTGCATCTCCCCGGGTGTTTGCTGCAGATGGATAACAAGAAACTAAATACCTGCTCCAGCTTAATGAAGTCAAAAGGAAACCTGGCAAAGCTCTGCTGCCATCCAGCTGGCCCCCTGGGACCTGGGAAATGGCATTTCCTTGGGGCTTAGGATGGCGGTGGAGCAGTTATGGAAGGAGACGTGTGTCTGGACTGTGTCTGCCTCGCTGGAAATAATTATCCATCATTATCCAAGCAGCCAAATGCAATTTAGCTGCAGGGGCAGTGTTGGGAACCACAGGTGTGTTGCAGCCCCAGCCTGCCATCCATGGAGGCTGAAAGTGCTCGGTGCCTTCAGGGTGTCTCATCTTTCCTGCTCATGTCCCCAAACCCGCTTTTTTTTTCCACGGAGAAAATCCCTGCCCGAGGCTGACAACACCTCGCCTCATTAATGCTCAAACATCCTGGCCTAGAGCCCAAGTCAGAGCTTAGAAGATACGAAAACACAGCTCCAAAAAGAAACTTCTTTATGGCTGTCACCCTCCTTTGGATGTGGCTGTTTTATGGGAAGTAAGATAGCGTCAACTCATCCCCAAAGATTGGAGCTGGGATCACATCACAGATCTGGCTGATATATGGTGGAAGCAGCCCAAATGGTGCTTCTGCTCCCAAAGTACTGGGAGGGTGGGCAGGCCCTGGCACAGGGTGCCCAGAGAAGCTGTGGCTGCCCCTGGATCCCTGGAAGTGTCCCAGGCCAGGTTGGACGGGGCTTGGAGCACCCTGGGCTGGTGGAAGGTGTCCCTGCCCATGGCAGGGGGTGGAACTGGATGGTCTTTAAGGTCCCTTCCAACCCAAACCAGTCTGAGATTCCCTGATCCTGCGATTGTCCCAGTGGCCATCCCTGTGTCCAGGCCATGATCCCTCCTTGGTGCCAGACAGCCAGTTGGGAACATGCTCGGCTGTGTGCCATCATTCCCAGCCATCCCTTTTCCCTCTAGGTGGAGTTATTCCACATCAGATTTCAGCTTGCTCCATGTCTGGATCCGCTCCTGCAGCCGGGCAGACGAGATCCCTGCCACTGCCGGCATTCCCATTGCCTGGCTCTTCCCGGGAATTCAGGGACCTGAATTGAATGGAGCCCAGTGTATCCTGAAGAGCTTCCACACATATGGGATGGGAAAGGTGAGCTGTGCTCCGGGTGTGCCTGGGCAGGGGAGGGACAGGGATCGCTCAGAAGGCAAGGAAAACAATTAATCAGGGATGTACCGTGGGCTCCACGGAGCATCTTCCCTCAATTCTGCTTTATGAGCTTCTCCTCCTTCCTCTTACCTTGTGGCGTGGTTGGAAGGGAGGCAGGAAATCCTGCAGGGCTGTTTTTGAACTCTGCTTAATTAACGGTGTCATTAAGGGCTGGGGATTGACTTGGCCACAGAGGGCTTGAAGGACAATCCAGGAAGCGAAGGTTCCAGATGTTCTCCTTCCCAGGCTGTGTGGACATCTGGGACAACGGTGGGGTCGGCTGTGCGTGCCAAGGGGCAGTTGGGGCCGGGCTGTGCCCTGGAAAATGTCCTAAGCTCTCACCTGGTGCTTTCCCTGGAGCTCTGCTCATTCTCCCACCAGCGACATTCCTTGTTCTCCCTTCAGTTCTCTTCCAGGACCCAGCCCTCCAGTGCTTTTGAAGATTTAACACCCCTCTCCCTCCCCCTCTGGCATTTCCCAGTCGGTCTCAGACGCGTTCCTCCTGTTTATGGGAAGGGGGAAAACATTCAGGAGATAAAGCAGCTGCCCACGGCCATCACCCGGACCCTGCAGCTTCCCCGGGTTCCAGGGGAGACCCCGGGATGTCAGACCGTATCCTTGGAAGCGCCTGACAGGGGATTTTCAGCTGTGAGATGATGTGAATCAGATGTGGTCCCTCATGATGGGACACAGCGCGGGTGGGGGCTGGAGTCAGCCATTCCCAAGAGCTCTCCATGCCCTCACTGCCACATCAGGGCAAAAGCAAAACCCACCAAACTCGTTCCTCAGTGGCATCGACAGGGAAGAGCAGGTCTTTGCCCTCCTGCCTAAATCTGCCGAGAGCCACCAAGGAAATCAGGAACAGGATTTTTCCCAGGTGTCCCAGGGGAGATCTGTCCATCCCTGCCTCCTGGGTGAGCGGGAATGGGTTAGAGCTCCCACCTGAGCTCAGAGGGCCCAGATGCTCTGAAAGGAACCAAGATGTGGAAAACAGGGAAGGTTTAGGTGGGATATTGGGAAGAAATTCTTGGCTGTGAGGGGGGAGAGGCCTTGGCACAGGCTGGGCAGAGAAGCTGTGGCTGCCCCATCCCTGCAAGGACGCTTCCAGGTTGGACATGGCTTGGAGCACCCTGGGCTAGTGGAAGGTGTCCCTGCCCATGACAGGGGGTGGAATAAGATGCTCTTTAAGGTCCCTTCCAACCCAAACAATTCTAGGATTCTGTGACAATGATTAAGGAATTACACAGGAGGAACAACAGAGCCACTGTCACCCCATCCCATGAGCCCAGTTTGGAGGGCAGCACAGTGGGATGTGGTGCCTTTCCTTGGGCAGCCTGGGATCAGGGAGATTCACCTTCTCTGGGAGCCCCTGAAACTCCCCCGTGTCCCCTTCTACTTGTCCCTGAGCTGATCCAGTGCCTCCCTCTGGAACACGTCCCCAGGCAAAGGACTAATGGGAGCAACTCCCAGCTGGGACCGGGATCGCTGGTGTGAGTCAAATTTCGAACCCAGATCCTCTCTCCTTTCTCACCCCCTTTTCCAGGCAGGAAATCAAAGCCCAGCTCGCTCATTGGGGACTGACCAGCTGTTGACCAAAAGCCAAAAATAAAACCCAGAGCGAATGCTTTCTTTGCTCACACTGCTGCATTCTCAGAGGAGGGGGAGTGGGATTCCTCCAGCCAGAGGCTTCCCACCAGCTGGGAATCCGCAGCTTCACCGGGAGCCGACAGCACATGGGAGCTCTGTTACCAGGTCTTTGTCTTAACTAGGGATCAAAGGGAAAATTTCCTGAATTATTTCGATATCTGACAGGTTCCTGCGTATTTGAGCCACTGTGAAATATGGGATTGGCCTTTCTGAGTCACTGGGGATTTAGGAAAATATTTTGCTGCTCCCGTGTCAGGCTAAAAAAAGGAAAACTCCTGAAGTGCAGCCCCACAGCCTCTTCCACGGATCAGATCAAATGCTGATCCAACTGACGTGAGCTCCCTGGAAGCTTTTTCAGCGTGAATTTGGCATGTTGGCTTTTTAAATTCTCCTTACACTGGTTTTGCCCATTTCAGCTCCCCACTCGAGGAAGGTCCAGGTTTCCAGGTTTGCATCCCGAGGGGATCACAGACCTGCGGCCTGGGAAAAGTCTCCTTTACGTTCTGGAGTTACAAAAACCAGACAGGGAGAGCTTAAAAGAAACCAAAGGAGCAACTTTCTGGGGGGGCAACTCAAGCCTGAAATATGTGGAACAGCTGGAGGGATGCAGGGGATTTCAAAGGGAAGGCTGGGATGCCAATGGAAGCTGCATTGCACTGGTGCTTACGGGAAGAGCTGCAAGCAGGGAGGCACTTAATTTTTTAAAAATCTATAACATCCAGCCGATATTTATGGATCTTTTATCTCTTTAGTGCCTCGGTGCTGCAAATGAAAGCACACAGGGCTTTTGTGAGACTGAAAGCAAACAAATAAACCCCCCCGCGCCCCGCACTGGTTTCCAGAAAGGTTTCGAGCGGTGCAAGCACAGTCACTGATCGGTCAGAATTTAATTAGACCAATTAAACCTTTCCTGGTGCTGTCACTGATGGCTTTGGATCTTCACCATCCCTTCCTGCATCGGAGATGAGGGTTAATACACCCGGGAAGTGCAGCCAGAGTGAAGCAGGCGACTCACATCCCCGCGTGGTTCCGGCTCTGGGCCAGATCCTGGCTGGCTGTGCCAACACCAGCTCTGGCTTTCCTGCATTCCCAGTCCATGCCAGGGTAAATCCCTGGGGGTCCTGAGTCCCTCTCCTGGGACAGAGCAGGGTGAACGATGCTGCTGATCCCAGCGCCTGATGCTCAACCCAACGAGGGGCTTGGAGGGGTTGGACAAGGCAGGACAAGGTCGGACAAAGCTCTGGCGTTTCCCCACGGTGTGAACACCGGGAGTTTGGGATGCTGTGCCTTTCCACACAGCTCCAGGGAGCTGGGGCCGGCCACCCAGGAGCCCCTTCCCGGCCTGGAGGCTGGAAAGTCTCCAAGGAGCTTCCCGAGACACTGAAATGACTCATCCAGTTTGGTTTTACTAGGGATTAATTTAAGGAGCTTGCTTCAGTCCCTGTGTCCCACAGGAAAGTCCCAGTGCCTGGGGGGCCATCCCACAGCGGGAAGAACGGGAGGGCTTTTGGAAACCCACGTGTCCTGGTCATAGGCAACCACCCAGCTCCTTTTGGGCTGAGTTTGTGTTATCACAGAATCATGTAATGGGTTGCGTTGGAAGGGACTTTAAAGCTCATCTCGTTCCAACCCCCTGCCGTAGGCAGGGACACCTTCCACTATGCCAGGTTGCTCCAGGCTCCATCCAGCCTGGCCTTGGACACTTCCAGGGATGGAGGTTTATTGCCTCCCAAAACCCTATAACTTCCCAAATGTCCCTTTTCCACCAATTCCCCAACCCAGCTCTCACCCCCTCTTTGCTGCATGGGACAGCCCTGTTTGGGACACATTTCCCTTTTGCTTTGCTTTTAAAATCTCTGTGCATCTGCAAAGCCTCTCCCCCATCCAAAACTCCGCTGATCCCGCTTTAAACCCTCTCCAGGCCATGCCCATCTGCACGGCATTAAGTTACTCGGGGCTTAAAACTCCGTAGGAATCCCAGCCCACCCCCAGCCCATGCCTGGCTCCCACAGGCTTCCAAATCCCCTGCCTGCAGTCAGAGGGGTGGGTTCGCACCCTGGCAGCCGGTTTGCATCAGTGCCTTGCCAAAAAGTGATTTATTTTTTCCTTTTCCTCCCCTCAAGGGCCAGGAGCAGGGTCAGCGAAGGGAGGAACGGCATCCCCCTGGCCCTGCTGCAGTCGGAGGGCCGGAGTTGTCCCATTTTCAGGCATCTCTGCCGCTTATTTTGGTTAAACTGGGGTTAGAGCAGCCCTCTTGGGTCTCAATCTTCCTCCCCATCATGTGCTTCTCAAAATACTTGGAAATAATTCTTTTTTTTCCCAGTATAGCCACGGATGCCAGACAGTCCCAGCACTGAGTCACTCCTGGGGGCTGTGGACACCCACGGGCCGGTTTCTCCTTGGTTTTGGTTTTGGTTTTAATTTGCTTTACTCCTTTGCTTGCCCCGAAGGGACAACCACAGCCAGATCTGGCTGTGTCAGCAGAAGAAACCTCCGCGTCTCCCTCGTGCACTGGGATTTGCAGCGCCTTGTCTTGCCAGGACCCTCCTCGTGCCCTGCCCTTGGGTTTAATGCCCAAACACCCCCAAACCCACCCAGCCTCCAACACCTCTCCCAGCACATCTCTGGAGACCCTCCGCACCCTCCATGGTTTTCCTTTGGCTCCGGAGCATGGAACAAATTGCCACGATCCCCTTTGTCCTCGCTGACTGTCCCTGAGGTGGATCATCCATCCCTTCCCACAGGCTCCGGTTCTTGCCATCTCCCTCCTTAATCCATTTTCCATCATGCTCCTCATGCTTCCTCCTCACTCCCACGTCTACTCTCCGCGTGGGGCCGTTCCCATCCGTGCTGTGTTTTATCTGCCGTTTCTCCAGATTTTAGGAAAACCACGTTATTATTTTTATCCCGCTCCCAACAGCTCATTTTCGTTTGCATCTTCTCGTCTGAGGAGAAAGGAAAGATCCCAGAAAACCTTTCAGGTCACCTTGAACCCCCTGCAAGCCTCTCCCTGCTTCCCAGCCTCCTTCAAGCGCCCGCAGTGCTTCCCACCCGGCTTCTCCCGACTCCCACCCTCGGGGAGCCATGTGGGGAAGGGCTGCAGCCTCAGCCTTCCCATGCCCCTTCCCATGCCCCTTCCCATGCCCCTTCCCGACCTCCTCTGCTTTTCTGCTCAGTGTTTCCTGCCTTATCACCTCCCCCAGCTGCAAATTCAGGCCCCGGAGCAGCGTAAGGGAGCCCAGTGGGGCGGATTCACCGTGGGGATTTGATCCATCTTCTCTCCCCGTCTTCCCTATCCGCGTTCCACCTCCCCATCCTGCATAACCTCAGGCTGGGAAATGGGAGGTAAATATTTTTCAGCGAGCCATCCCCACCACACACCCAGCTTTGGAGCAATTCCAGAGTTACTGCCGTGCCTCGCCCGCTCCCGCATCCAGCCAAAATCCCGGCGCCACCTGCCAGGAGCGTGCACGCCACCCTTCCACTCGTGTGCCTCCTTGGGTTGCCTGGACTCGCCAGCATCCAGGAGAACAAGCCTGCAGGTGTTGGGCAGGATCGGGAGCATCCCCGGCATGTCCCGAGCACGGTCCCGTTTGTGCTGGGAATAAGGAGTGGGAGGAATCGCCCGGCATCATCAGGTCATCCCTTCCCCTGGGTTTTACGGAGCCTGTCCTGGTGTGGCACTCAGAGGGGCAGTGTGGAAATGGGCGAACGCATGACTTGTGCCAGGGGAGGTTTAGGTTGGGTATTGGGTAACATTCCTTCACGGAAAGGGTTGTCCAGCGCTGGCACAGCTGCCCAGGGCAGTGGTGGAGTCCCCACGCCTGGAGGGATATAAAAGACGTCTGGATGTGGCACTTGGGGACACGGGATAGTGGGGGGCTTGGCCTAGATCCTGTGATTCCCTGCATCCATGGGCTGCTTCCGCACTGCCTGGCTGTGGACTGGGAGCTAAAGGACACCTAAAGGGGCTCCAGGAGAGCTGGAGATGGACTTTGGACAAAGGTCTGGAGAAACAGGACACAGGGAATGGCTTCACACTGCCAGAGGGCAGGGTTAGATGGGATACTGGGAAGGAATTCCTGGCTGGGACCTGGCACAGGTTGCCCAGAGAAGCTGTGGCTGCCCCTGGATCCCTGGGAAGTGTCCAAGGCCAGGTTGGACAGGGCTTGGAGCAACCTGGGCTGGTGGGAGGTGGCCCTGCCCATGGCAGGGGTGGGACTGGATGGGCTCTGAGGTCCCTTCCATACAAAGCCACTCTGGGATTCTCTGACTTGTGGATCCTTTCCAACTTGGCATATTCTGTGATTCTGTGACTCGTTTTGCCTTTTGGTGACCTTTGTTCCAGCAAGCTCGGGATAGCAAGGAAGGAGCACTGGGCTGGCACGGGACGGATTTATCCTATGGGAGTTGCTTCTGGCCCTTCCACAGCTCAGTTAAACCACAGAAATGGAGCAGCAGCTGAATATTAAATAAAAGATTTGACCTTTATTTAAAATAAAATGCATTTGTACATAGTCTTGAAACCACTGGAGCACAACACTGGTTATTCCTCGGCATTAGGTGGGGCACAGAATCCTCCTCATTAGCATTAATTTGGGAATGGCTTAATGACCTGGGCTGTCCTGGCCCCAGGTATCAGTTAGTGAGGTGTTGTGGCCCAGCTCTGAAATCCCCCTTAAGCGAAGGTCAAAATTCACTGGACTGATATGGAATTTTTTGGGATTTTTTATTCCTTGGTTTCCCCCCATACCCCTTCCAGACATCCTACAGGTACTGCTGATACATGGGATCTATGCAATATTCTAGCTGGCTTGTGAGACTAGTTAAAAAAACTGTACAATTTTATAAAATTTGTGTTTTTTACATTAGTTACACAAAACCTTTACTTCATAGACCTTTTACTTCATATCGTAATGAAAAACTTTGCATATCAGAGGCAGAACAGTGACTATGCTGGTGAATACTAAAAGTGTCATAATACAATATGGTGTACAAATAAAATTAAAAAAAAACCAAACAAAAAAAAGACAATATAAATGATTATCAAAAGGCAAGTTAAACAAACAAAACCAAGCTATAACAGACTAACAGAAGATCATCTTCGAGGCCACACAAAAGTCACGTCAGGCACCTGTCGCAGTCCTGGTGTGTGTAGTGTGAGAGGAGAGATGGCAGCTCTGCTTAGGAATTAAACAACCTCCAAAAAAGGACAAATGTACAGAATAAAAACACCAAAACAAAAAAAAAAAAGGAAATAAACCACTCATGCATTAAACATGAAAAATAGACTTCATATAGGTTAAGCCCTAGATGGCTTACGAGAAGATGGCTTAGAGTTCTCTTCAAAAACTGGCTGTTCTAAGTCAGTTAAATCTTATCCTGATCTGCCCATCGGAATCTGGATCCACGACCCAGACGGGGTCTTGTTATAGCAAATTAACAGAAGTGCTCATTAGTGCACACGGATTAGCTGGTCTGGTAATGCAAAAAAAAACCCAACAAAAAAAAACCAACAAACCAAAAAAAATTCCAATGATAAAAAAAAAAAATAAAGATACATTTCAAGCTTACTTTATTAAGCAGCATTATCTCAAAGGACAGCTTTGGAAAGTTAAATATTAATTAATATGGCCATGGGGGTTCCTGCGGGCGAGGGCTGGGCAGGGCTCACACCCAGCCACTGGTCAGTTTGTAGAACATCTCCTCGTCCAAGCTCTCGTTCTGGTCCTTGGCCCGCGTGGACAGGAAGATGTACCCGCCGATGAACTCGTGCACCACTTTGCAATCCACCTCCGTGCAGATGAAGGACACCCGGACGTCGTCGGCGAACTCCACCGTCACCTGGAGCGGGAGAGCACAGCGTCAGCCCCCGGCCGTCCCCGGGGACCTGCTGCCTCCTGACTCCCCGATTTCCTGCCTGCTCAGCTGCCTCTTCCAATGACTACGCAAAATCCGGTGATGCCAACGCTGGAGGAGTCCAGAGGAGGCTACGGAGATGCTCCAAGGGCTGGAGCCAGGCTGGAAGAGCTGGGGGTGTTCACCTGGAGAAGAGAAGGCTCCAGGGACACCTGAGAGCCCCTTGCAGTGTCTAAAGAGGCTCCAGGAGAGCTGGAGAGGGACTGGGGACAAGGCATGGAGGGACAGGACACAGGGAATGGCTTCCCACTGCCAGAGGGCAGGGATGGGTGGGATATTGGGAAGGAATTCTTCCCTGGGAGGGTCGTGAGGCACAGGTTTGCCCCTGGATCCCTGGAAGTGTCCAAGGCCAGGTTGGACGGGGCTTGGAGCACCCTGGGCTGGTGGAAGGTGTCCCTGCCCATGGCAAGGAGTGGAACTGGATGATCTTTAGTGTCCTTCCAACCCAAACCATTCCATGATTCTGGGATTCTATAAATGATGATTTGGCCTCAATGATCCTCATGGGTCCTTTAAACATCCTATGACTCCATGATGACTCTTATTCAAATATTTATCTACAGAAATCCCTTTATTGCCTTATTTATTATATTTATTTCCTATTTATTTATCTATGCATTTAAATTACCATTACACCTTTTATTCCCCCACGACTCAGAAACAATCCCTCTGTGTTTCCACCTCTCCATGATGGGCACGTGGCCACATTTTCTTTACTTCCAGAGAAACAGAGACCGGGCACAGACCTGTAGAAGTCTGGGTTTGTTTTTTTTCCCCAGTTTTCCCTGATTTTCTAAGTTGAATCTTGGCACTAGAAATGCTTTATGGGGGGCTGGGGAGCTTGTTTTGGAGGGACTGAACAGACCATCCATTTATTGATGCTCCTTCTCTTTTTGTCCCCACATCACTGACAGCTCTGCAGGAGGGAGGGGCATTCCCAGCAGAGTATCCGAGTTGGATAATTGGGATATTGGGGCTTGCAACTGGTTCAAAACAATGACTTTGAGGCAGAGGGGAGAGCCGAATAATTTTCCCAGCAACCCTTAACGAGCCACAAACCACAGGAGAGCAGCCCTCACATACCCCTGGTAGTTTTAATTAGGTGTTCTGCCAAAAAGGAGCCCAAAATTTGTGCATCCAAATGTAACAACGGGGGAAAAGCCCATCTCGGAGCCTGGGGAAGTGTCTGCTGCTGCTTTTCCCTGCTTACCTAAATGGAAGCCTGAGCTGTACAGCAAATAAAAGGAATTCTGGTGTGGAAAAGGCCCTGTGTATTTAGGTTACTGCTTAGGATGAAGCCTGAGCATCAGTGCTGAGGTTTGCTTTTATTCAATTGTCTTGGAGCCAATGTTCAGAGACCAGAGAAAATTGTTCCTGGCTCGGTCAAAGAAAGATTTGGGTTTTTTTTTTTTAAGAGTTACATTCAACTCCACCAGCAGCTGGACAAGCTCTGCTCAATCTCCACGGAGAGTGGAAGAGGAGGAAGGAAAACCATTAATGTAGTAACATCCACACCTGGAACACCNTTGGAGCAACCTGGGCTGGTGGGAGGTGTCCCTGCCCATGGCAGGTGGAACTCACTGGTCTTTGAGATCCCTTCCAGCCCAAGCCATTCCAGCATTCCCTGTTTCTAAGAGTCGTGCCTGTCTCCGTGACAGGAGCAGGGGAAGAGGACAAGGTGTGAAGCACCACCTCACCATTTTGATCTCCCAGTTCACGTTCCACTGCTTCATGTTGCTGAAGCGCCAGGTCTTGACGGCGTCTCCCGTGCCGGCATCCATCCGGATCAGCCGGTTGTAGGCGATGCCGATCAGCTCATCCTTCTTCCCACCCTGGAACCTGCGACAGGGCGAGGGATTAATAAAACCAAGCCTGGGATACACGGGAATGCAGCAGCTGAGTTTAATTTATACAATCATTTCTATAAATTGCTCCAATCCAGGCGTTTAATTTCGGTTCCAGCGCCACTTCCCCGGAGAAGGATGAGCATAAAGGCGTCCCTGCCCATGGCAAGGGGTTGGAATGAGATGATCTTCACGGTCCCTTCCAACCCAACCCATTCCATGATGATTCCGTGATATTTAACACACGCCGTACATTCATTAATTTGTTAATGAAGCCCCCCCTGCCCAGCCCAGCAGCCCCACCGACCGACCTGGCGTTGAAGTGCGTGATGCCGAACTCCGGCAGCGACTGCCAGGCTTGGATAAACCGCATCTTGGCCTCGATGAGGCTCATCTGAGCCACGTTCTGGTGGGCCTCCAGGATGCGTGCCGTGATCTGCGGGCGGCCAACACACCGGGTTTAGGGAAGGGGGGGGCCCTCAGCGGCACCTCACGGCTCAGGAGGCGCTTGGGATCATCAGTGACTTCTTCCCCGAGGTCCCATTTCGGCCCCGAGCGCTCGGAGCCTGTGACCACGGAGGAGGAACGTGGAGCTCCCCCAACTCCAGACACGTAAAAGCCAACGCGGATCTGAGCTGGCTGGAGGCAAAGAGCCCTTCAGGCTCTCGGGGAATTTGGAAGGCGCAGGATGTGAGTGAACAACAAGGCAAATTTGTGGTGCAGGGTTTGCAGTCGCACAGCACAAATCGCTGGGGACCGTCAGAGAAACCAAGCAGGGCCCAGGTTTCTCGGGGAGGGTGGAGGTTTTTGTTAGGGTTTTCATCGCTGCCCGCTAAGCCAAAGGGGTTCTAGATTACTTCTGAAGTTTTATTTTAAATGTATCTTAATTCGATTGTCGCTGTCACTTACCAAGTCTCTTACATAGCCTGGCTGTAGATGGCAAGGCGAAATGGAAAAATGAAAAAAAAAAAAGGAAAAGGAAGCAGAAAGAAAAAAAAGCAATCAGAAATATGGCAACAAAGCAAAGGAAAAGTGTAAATTAACTGCGAACCAAAGTTCAAGCAAAAAAAATCAAAACAAACCAAAACCAAACCAAACGAAAACCAAACACGTGCACAATTCCTTTAGGTGGAAAAGCAGCCAAAGGGAACGGGAGCAGGGACAAGCGAGCCGAGATCCGCCGCTCGTGCCGGCCCTGCCGGAGCCCTGCTGTGATCCCAGCTGGATCCTGGCATTGCTTTTGGTCCTGAAATGGTTTTGGTTGGATCTTAGGGAAAGGTCCTTCCCCCAGAGGGTGGTGGGCACTGCCCAGGCTCCCCAGGGCAGTGGGCACGGCCCCGAGGCTGCCAGAGCTCCAGGAGCCTTTGGATGATGCTCTCAGGGACAGGGGGGATTGTTGGGGTGTCTGTGCAGGGCCAGGGGTTGGAATCTCATCCTTGTGGGTCTTTTCCAACTCAGGGAATTCTGTGATTCTATGGACCTGCTGCTGGATGAAGGGGAGGGCGAAGCTGCCGGCTTGGAAGAGAGTTCATGTCCTCACATTCCTCCCCGTGTCTCTGCACAAACTCCAGGCAGAGGAAGCTCAAGAGCTCACTCTGGGCTCACCAGCTCCTTTGCTTTGGGATTTGCGGAGAAATTCTTGGGGATAACATCAGCTGGGCTTCCCAGGGATGGGCCTGCCCTCGCTGGCTCCAACACCAAACCCCACGAAAGGCACCTGAGAGCTTATTTGGGGTTGGTTTTTGTTTGTTTGCATTTAGGATTCGGTGCTTCCAAAGCCAAGCTGCCAACCCTGCGCTGCTGCACGGGCGCGTGGAGCCAACCATAACCAGGTGAGTTTGGGGCTGGAGAGGACCAAGAGCCTCTGGTAAATCCTCCAGGAAGGCCCACTGCCAATTCCCATTCCAGCACTGTTTGTGGGCTGCACAGCCTCCTCCTTCTCCTCCTCCTTCTCCTCCTTCCCTGTGCCGGGGCCGTGGAGAGACCCTTGCGGTCAAATTCCTCGCATTCCCACAGCCTCCATCCCTCATTCCTCCCAGCAAACATCCTCTGCTGCTCCAAGCTTTGCCTCTGGCTGCGAAGGAAAACCCTAAATCCGCTCTTTGGCTGCCGTCTCGGAGGGACCAGGCACGGGCACCGTGGCTGCTGTTCCAGCTGGGATCAGGATGAAAGCTCGTGCCCATGCCCACCATTCCAGGGATTTTATTTGTATAACCAGGATACCTGCACAGTAAGCAAGTTTTCCAAGCTAATATTTTTCCAGGTGCCTCCGTCTTACCGGAAACCCAGAAAGTATCATATATATATGTTAAACCAGTATATTTATGCAGCCTCTCCTCCATCCAAGTGCATATAAAGGCTTATTCAGAAGAATAATACGGGCTATATAAAATATAACTCCACTGCCAGGAAATCATCGTGCTGTGCCAATAAAAAAGTTATATTTTTCCTGCTTCTCTGACTTGCAGCCTTTTTTTTTTTTGGGGCTTGGAGAAATCTCATCCAGCCAGCAGCCAGGGGCTGTAGGATTTAAGTCACCAAAAGGCCAAGGAGCAATGCTTCACTGATTTCTCGCTGCTGTTCTGACACATAAGGTCTTTCAGAGAGTCAGGCATTTCTTTGCAGCGGGGAACAGTTCAGCCCTGTCCTGCAGGGATGGGACGGAGCGTGGAGTTCAAGCTCGAGTCACAGCAACTCAAAAACGAAGCAGCGTTTCGAGGGCCGGCGTTCGGAAGCAGTGGAAAAGCAAAGAGAGGAATGTGCAAACTGCATTTCAGCCAAGTGGGGATAAAGCACTGCAAGCAACTGCAACTCTGCTGATCCTGGGGATTTCTCCGTGGATTCTGTGCGGGGAACGGGGTTTTAATGGGGCAGCCGACCCCGTCACTCCACCACTACTCATCAGCAGGGGCCAAATCATTCCCAAAATGTATTTCAAATAAATATGACCCCATTTTAAATGTGTTTACAATTAAAGATTCCCCGCTGCCCGGGCTGTGCCACGTGCGCATGGCGCAACGCCCGGCAGGGTGCGGGTGGTGGGTGCCATCCCCAGGTGCCGCATCCAAACCACGCCCTTCGGTCACATCCCGTTTTAGTAACCACGTGCATCCCACTGAGGTGAAGACATCCAAAAACATGTCGTGTTAAACACCAGCTACCGCCAAAACGCATGCCCAGCCAGCCCAGTCCACGCCAACACCAAAGCCAACATCAACGCTCCTGCCAACGTCAACGTCAACGTCAACATCAACACCGCGTTGGGTTGGCAGGTACCTGCTTGTTCTTGTACTTCTTCAGGTAGCGAGGAGAAACCAGACACTCGGGATTGATGTCGGTGTTGATCTGCTCCGGGATCAGCTGCGGGTCTGGGTTCAAATGCTGCATTTTCAGGAAGGACAGGATGTTCTGCACTTCCATGCCGTAGGAGCTGTCGGCCATGGTCTTGCCCTTGGAGGCCAGGCGGCAGGCGGCCATCCAGCTGGCGTACTGCGTCTCCTGCCCCCCAAAACACATACCCGCGCCCGTCAGAGCCATGTGGGGACCACCAGACCCTCCCAGATAAATGTCCAGGAGGCTTCATTACCCTTCCAGCCCCAGGAGACTCAAACATGCACAAAGATGGGCAGAAACACCACCAACGCATAGACTAAAGCCATGGACTAAGCCAAGGAGGAGCAGGGAATGATTTGCTGCTCCAAACTCACAGGTGAGCGAGTTGGAATGCATTTGGAAAGGTGGGATCAGACACAGGTGAGTGCATTTGTGCATTTTCTATTTATTTTTCACTTCACAGCACCTCAGCATGAGCTGATGGGGGGCAAAGGGTGGCCAGTCCAAGTGATAAACTCACGGTGTCGCAGCGCAGCCAAATTTCATTCATCCCCTCTGCCACCGGAATCAGGAGTTTGATGTTGAACTTCTGGCCAGAGATGTTCACATCAGGGGTAACTTCACATCCTGCAATGAGTTTAACAGGGCGGGGCTGAGGAACTGTGCTTGAAAAAGTGGGGAAGAAAGCAAAAATAGGGAAAGAAAAGGCAAAGTTCTCCAACTTTGCACCACATCTTCCATGGGATGAGCACCTCGCACAGCAGGGACAAAACCCATGTCAGATGTCTCTTTTTCCAAGGGACAGGAAAATAGGGGGGAAAAAGCAAGACCCGATTGGAAAGAAATGAAGCCAAAGCTAATGTGTGCCTACAGAACTCATCTCATGGATCTGCCTGGCCTTGTGAACGGATCCCATGGCCAGCAAACACCTCAAAAGTTCACAGAATATGCTGAGCTGGAAGGGACCCACAAGGATCATCCAGTCCAACCCCTGGCCCTGCACAGACACCCCAACAATCCCACTCTGTCCCTCAGAGCGTTGTCCAAACCCTCCCGGAGCTCTGGCAGCCTCGGGGCCGTGCCCACTGCCCTGGGGAGCCTGGGCAGTGCCCACCACCCTCTGGGGGAAGGACCTTTTTCTGGTATTTCCTTTTATGAAAGGGTAGGAAAAGGTGACTGGACAGGTGTTGACTCTCACCCTGAAACCCCTATATGTTATTTAGGCAATGCCCCTGGATCCCTGGAAGTGTCCAAGGTCAGGCTGGACGGGGCTTGGAGCAACCTGTGCCAGTGGAAGGTGTCCCTGCCCATGGCAAGGGGTTGGAAGAAGATGGTTTTAAGGTCCCTTCCAACCCGAACCAGTGTGTGATTCCACGATTTTGGCTGCTCCAGCGAGCGGAGAGGTGCGAGCATCCCGCTCCCGGAGTCTGGAGAGAACTCCAAGCGCTTGGATAAACACGGAGGGGTGATGAAGTGGAGCAGCCAAGTCCTCCCGGGCGCCGCTTCAACGCCGCCTCCGAGATTCCTTAAAAGTGCCGTCACAGCAGATCTGTCAAAAGCTCCCAAAAAGGTCCTGCGGGCCGGGCCTCGCTCCGACAGCAGCCCGAAGTCGCTTGGCATCCCATCTGCTCCTGCCTCCACGGGGAAAACAAACGAGCTCTCTCTGCAGCTCCGTGGCTGCCGGAGCTGGAACGCTGAACTTGCCGCAAGGAAAGGCAGGAATCAAAAATCCCGAGGCTCGCAGGGAGGCGAAGCTGCTCCCAAGCAGCACCGGGCGGAGCAGGGAACACGCTGTGAGGCAGCAGAGGAGGAGAGTGGTCGGTTCTCTGCGGCTCAAACTCTTTCTCTGCCATGGGAATTCGCTCAATCCTTTGGGATAAGCGTGATAAAAAGGAGAAGGGCGAGTGGGAGGTGTCCCCGTCCACGGCGACGAGACAGTCTTGAAGGTCCCTTCCAACCCAAACCATTCCACGGTTCTGCAAGTTGTCTCCCCATGTTACTGGGGAGATGTTGGTGCTCAGATATCCAACTCTGTGCTGCTCTATCGAACCCGGTCACCTCATTCCTTTGAACACGCTACCCAACCTCAGGCTGTCATGCCGAGGCAAGAAAGCAGTGGGAAAGCGGGATGCAGGAGGAACAGCCTATTGCTGGAATAAAAAGCAGCTTCTCCTACCTCACCTCGTGCTTCTCTTACCTCTCAGGTTCATCTGGTGAGCGGGAGTCCCGTTGGATTCCTCTTTGCTCTTGTAGCAGGAGATCGAGGTATCTTTGAAGGTGCACCAGTAGGGCTTGTAGCCTTTCAACGTCAGCTTCTTGGGCCTGCCAGACACATGGAGGGTCATCACGCTTGGTTGAAGCTCCTCCAACAAGCTGCTGCACCAGGAAACCCATTATTTCCCCCCTGGAAACCTGCTGGCAGAAGCCTGGGTTATTCCCACCCCTGGGATAGTCCCTGCCCCGGAGCTCAGCCACCTTTTCACTGCAGAGCTGAGCTCCAGTTGGAAGTTTGGGCTTTTTGATCCCATGGAGGTGATCTGGGGCAAGGTGGGGGGAGCTGGAGAACTGTGTTGCAAAAGCAGACATGTCCGTGGACTGCTGCAGGATCTGCCTCTCCACCCACCACGTCAAATGGGAACTACTCTGCCCAAGCTCCGAAGGGAAGCGGCGCTTCCAAAACCTGCCAGCCACGCACTTGTTCTGGTTTTAAACGTTGCACATCCCAAAAGGTTCAGGTCTTCTCTACGGAAAACACGGATTTTGCTTGATTCTGCAGGAGAACTGATGGCCCTGCAAACCTGCAGCAAAGCCAAGTGGCCACTGGCACGGTGGGAGCCGGAGCTCATCCCACCACGAGCCCAGGACCCTCGCAGAGCTCCAAGCATCTGAATTTTTTTAAACTTTCCTAATTTCTAAACCTTATTCTGAGGCTGGATCTGCAGCTTCTCGTGTATTTCTCATATTTCCATCCCGGAAACAGCTGCTGATCCCTCCTCATCTGCAGGGATCAAATATTTGATGGCTCCAATTGCTTTTCCTCGGGGATCTGCACTTCCATTTCCAAGCAAAAGCGAGCTGGGGGCCGCTTGGGTCAGAAGGAAACTAGAGAGGTGGAGGAGAAAACACCCTGTCTGCCTGAACCTCCCTGCTCCCACCCTTTTGATGGACACCTGAGCTGGGGCAGCCACTGCTCCCTGGATTTCCTCCTCCTCCAAAAGCCCTGGCACACACAGCCCTGCCCTGGGAAAAATTTACAGCCACAACTTCCTTTGAAAGCTGCTTCCCACCACGGGAGAAGTTCCCAGCCTCCAGCCGAGCCATCCCACACGTGCAGGTTTTTCCATCCTCTGTTAAAGATGCCTTGATGCATCTTTAGCGCCTTTGGATTTTTTTTGGGGGGGGCTCCTTTAAATTGCACGAAGGGCATTTTGATGTTGGATACAAAATATAGAGATATTGGGAAGGAATTGCTGGCTGGGAGGGTGGGCAGGCCCTGGCACAGATTGGGCAGAGAAGCTGTGGCTGTTCCTGGATCCCTGGAAGTGTCCAAGGCCAGGTTGGACGGGGCTTGGAGCAACCTGGGCTGGTGGAAGGTGTCCCTGCCCATGGCAGGGGGTTGGAACAAGATGGGATTTAAAGTCCCTTCCAACCCAAAACATTCTGCAATTCTATGATTTTGGCTGGCAGGGGAGGAAGAAACATTCCAAGTCTCTGCAGCAACACCAGGCATGTATAGGGATATATTTACGGGAGTGAAACCTATGGAATATTAGGGACATATAATGCAGCTCCTCCCCAGCTGAAGGGTGACAAGAGGCACATCCAAAACCGGGCCAGCTCCAAACATCGTGCCATTTACAGCGGACTTTTGGCACCAAAATGCCACCTGGCCCCCCTTTTTAGGAGCAAATGGGACTCTCTGTTCAGTGTGACGGCCCCAAATCCCAACCCCGGGGATTTAGGGCTTTCACCGGCAGCTTCTGGCCCCTCCATCTCCCGGCGCTGCAATTTGCGGGCAATTAGCTCCCTGAGTCGTGCCTAATTTTATTGGCAAATCAGCAGGATCAAAGGGAAGGACAAGTTCTTTGTTTGTTTGTTTCTTCGAGGGGGGGAAGAAACACCCACTGAGGGGCTGCAGCCCTGAAACTTCGCCCCAATTAAGCCGGACCACGAGCCCAGACAGACCTTATTAATTCGAGTTTTCCAGAGCCGCCAGCGCCGGCTTTTGGCTTCGCAACCGAACAATTAATAACGTAAAGGCTCCTTCCAGAGCTATTCCTTTTATCCCCCCCCGCTCTGTCTCACAGTTCTGCTGTGAAATCCCATCAGCGTTCCCGGTTTCCAGACCTTTCCCTGGCTCCCCTCGCCGCAGCCGGCAATGAATTGCGAAAGGCACTCGTGGCTGCCAAAAATGTTACTCCGAAGTCCAGGCGCTGCTGTTCCCGGTTTCCACGTTCCCCCATCCAAGGCAAAGCCAACTAAAAACATTCCCTAAATCCTGAGTGAGCTGGAAGAGGAGCAGAGTCAACTTAACCTGCTCCTTTTGGCACGGAGAGGGAGGAGAGACCGGATCGGAATCCAAGCACCCTCCTGCAAACCAGGGGAAGTCTTTGAGGGGGGTTTTGAGGCTTCACTCCGAATTTTAGGGTGGTTCATTATCCCCTGGGCATTAAATGTGCTAAAGAAATACCCCAGCACGCGTTCTGGGACGCAGCGAACTCTCCCACCAGCAGGAGAACATCCTGAATCGTGTATTTAAGAACTAACCAGCTTCGGGTATGGAATATTTGGAATCTCTGAAGGCCAGGAGATTAAAAAAGAAGGGATGTTAAGAGGCAGGACCATTAATTATTCATTGCCATTACCAGTCTCGCGAGCAGCTCTTCCCATCAGCACTTACTTGAAGACTTTAATGTAGTCGGCGAGCTCCGGGATGGAAGTGATGTCACCCTGAAAATCAAACATTATTCCATTCGCTCGGAGTGCATCCAGGAGGGAAGGGATGCAGGGCAGGAAGACGGGAGCGATATCAGGGCTTGGGGGGGGGTGTCACCAAACTGCTCCTGAAAAACCCTCAGAGCCACTTCCCGGGAAAGGCGAGGGGTGACAAACCCACGGCCCAGCAGAGCCAGGAAAGCAGAGGACAAGGTTCTGTTTTCCTTTGAGGAATTCCCGCTGCTGCTGGAGCCAATTCCCGGCCGCCAGGTCAGTGGCGGCTCGTGTTCACAGCGGGTTTTTCCTCCTCCTTTAGTGACTTCCTTATGCTCCAAACACAAGGAAAAATGCACCTCCACACGGGACTGACCAGGGAAGGGATTCCTGTCCCTACAAAGACTTTCCCTCCCCCAGGCTGGATTTATAAACATTGGATTTAAATTCCGTTCCTGCACGAGGTAAATGTACGGGGTGGGCACTCGCAATTCCCAGGAGCTGGAATGAAAGGGTTTTCCAGGGAGAGAAAAAAAAGAAGGATTGCTCCAGCAGCTCCCAGTAGCAGGCCAGTTTACTTTCAGCCTGCACTGAACTGTTTATAGATACCAGAGGGGGAAAAAAAAAGGCAAAAAGCAGAATCTAAACAAACAATCCAGTAATTGCCCATTATCCGTATTCAATTACTCGAATGCATCTGGGAACGGCTCCTGCCTGCAAGCCCTACGGAAAGGGATGGATTTTTTGGGATGAATCACTGTCCTCTTCCCCCTTTGTCTGGCAGGGCTCGCTCCTCGGTGATGCAAAGAAATTAGAAAACAGGGCTCGGGGATAAAAACTGGTTTCGGTTGCAAAGCTCTGCTGCTGTCAATGCCAACACAGCACCCAAGCAAGGAGGAGACTTCAAAAAGGATCCCCTCAAAAACAGTGCAAAAAGTTATATGAAGTGTAAAAGCGGGAAAATTTCAGGGATTTTAGGGTGGGAAAGAAGTTAAAATGAAATTGGGAGGGGGTATAAATATGCAAAAAGCCTGGAGAAGCTGTGCTGGGCCAAGGCTTGACAGGGCTGAGTCCTTTTAATGCGCTTTAATTTTAAAGCTTTACATTTTTAAAGGTGGAAAACCAGTGTTAAAGCAGCACAGCTGAAAAAAAAAAACCAACCCTCCCCCGAATCCTCTGAAATACAGAGAGAGTTTAAAAACCCAGTCTAATAAAAATAAGGTTTCATGAGCACGAATTAGTTCTGAAAATCACAGCAGCTGTTTTAGGCGCTGTAAAACAGGAATTAGAAACAGAGGAAGAGAAACCTCAGCGTGGAGTTTGGGAAAGTCAGTGAGGACGGAAACCAAATGGATTTAAATGGAGTTCTCCATTATTTCATCAGGAAAATCCCAGGTTTGATGTAGGGAGGGGGGTTCAATAAGATCCTGGCTCCTCCAGGACTTTTCCAGCTACTGCCTGGGGTTCCTCCTCCCCACAAGTATCCCTTGGTATCTAAAAACCCCCCATTTAAAGACAATATTATCGGGGTCTGTGTTTTCTGGTGCTTCGCAGGGCTGGGGGAAACTTCCTCATAAAGAAATAGGAAAAAAAAAAGGGAGAGGAAGGAAAGAAAAAAAAGTTGGATGCCTGGAACAATTCCCAGGCAGGGAGGGAGGGGACACAGAAGCCACCCTGCCATGGTGTGCCCGCAGCCCTTACCAGGATGGTGGATGTCTTGCCACCTTCCAAGGTGATTTCCAGGTCGGAGAGCGCGGCGTCCACCTCATCCACGTCCTTGTCGCTGTTGTTCAGGTGGTTTTCCGAGGACATGATGGACAGCTTGTTGATGTGGTACTGGAAGGCAAGGCGCAGAGTTATCCCGGGATGCTCCTGAGATCCACCAGATCCCGTGGGACCATCCCGGTACAGCCGCAAAACTTGGGAAGTGGAGTGGGAAAGTGGGGCAGAGGCCAACAGGAGCTGAGGCCCGAGTGCAGCTCAGTCAGGAATGACCATCCTGGATGTTTCAGTCCAAGGAGTTGGTGGCACAATCCCTGAAGGACCTCTCTGGACCCCGTAGGGCAGGGCTGCTCTATCTGCAGCATCGCAGGCTGGCTGAGTTTGGAAGGGACCTCTGGAGGTCACCCGCTCCAGTAGGGCCACCCACAGCTGCTGCCAGTTGGATTTTGAGTAACTTGGTGGAGGCTCCACAACCTCTCCGGGCAACCTGTGCCAGTGCTCAGTCACCCTCAGGGTAAAAAAGTGCTTCCTGATGGTCAGAGGGCATCTCCTGTTTTCCAGGTTGTGTCCATGGCCTCTGGTCCTGCCACTGGGCACCTCTGTCCACCTCCTTTCCTGCCTCCCACCAGGTATTAACAAACTTCACAAGATCCCCCAGGGCCTTCCTTCTCCTGGATGAACAATCCTCAGGCTTTCCTCATAGGGGAGATGCTCCTGGACCTTCGTCACCCTTGTGGCCCTTCAATGGACTCTCTCCAGTATGTCTGGGGAGCCCAGAACTGGACCCAGTACTCCAGGTGTGGCCTCACCAGTGCCAAGCAGAGGGGCAGGATCCCCTCCCTCGACCTCCAGCAATGCTTTGTCCAGTGCAAACCAGGACACTGTGATGGTGGAGGGGCTGTTCCCACCAGGGACAGCCTTTCCAGTGCCTAAAGGGGCTCCAGGAGAGCTGGAGAGGGACTTGGGACAAGGCATGGAGGGACAGAACAAGGGGGAATGGCTTCCAACTGCCAGAGGGCAGGGTTAGATGGGATACTGGGAAGGAATTGCTGGCTGGGAGGGTGGGCAGGCCCTGGCACAGGGTGCCCAGAGAAGCTGTGGCTGCCCCTGGATCCCTGGAAGTGTCCAAGGCCAGGTTGGACGGGGCTTGGCGCACCCTGGGCTGGTGGAAGGTGTCCCTGCCCATGGAAAAGGGTGGACCAAGAGCAGCTTTAAAGTCCCTTCCAACCCAAACCACTCTGTGACTCCGTGTCCTTGCATTTGTTTTTGCCCTGGGAAACCACAACCTCCATGAAAGCTCCCAGGAAGGGCCGTGCCCATCCCACTCTGCAGCGCTTGGATGCAAACGGAGTCATTACATCTCTGTTCTCGCTCCTTTTTTTCCTGGGAGGGGCCCTTGGAGCAGAGAGCCCCGCTCCTGAGGGGGATATTCCCGCATCCCACAGCGACGAGCCGTGCCAGACCACACGGGATAAACGCCGGCCACCCGTCCCACACGAGTCAATAGCAGGTGGAGCATTTCTGCCAAATCACGCCGAGTATTTCACGAAACAGATAAATAAACAGTTCAGGGAAACCCACAGATCCTCCCCAGCTGTTTGGGGGGCACAGGGCCAGGAAGGCACAGCTCAGTAAGCCCGTGGATGTAGCAGGGGTGGATAGGAAAGGCAGAACTAAAAGTTAAGGTAGGAAAAAACTTGTTTGGTAAAAGCAGGTCAAGGTCTTTTTCGTGAGAAATAATCGGCAGCAAGTATTTCAGTGATCTAGTAAACTCAAGTGCGGATTGGGAGATGGGAAATGATCCAACTTCTGCCGGCAGGAGAAGGCCAAGCTCCCACCAAAAACAAGGTGAGGCTTAAAACACATGATTTGAGGCTGAAGGAGCTGAAGGTTTGGATGGGATATTGGGAAGGGATTCCTGGCTGGCAGGGTGGGCAGGCCCTGGCACAGGGTGCCCAGAGAAGCTGTGGCTGCCCCTGGATCCCTGGCAGTGTCCAAGGCCAGGTTGGACGGGGCTTGGGGCAACCTGGGCTGGTGGGAGGTGTCCCTGCCCATGGCAGGGGGTGGAACTGAACGCTCTTCCAACCGAACCCATCCTGTGATTCCACGATTTCATTTACGAGGCGAATCCATGGAGAAACCTGCAAAGCCCCAGGACGGGGCTGAACCCGAGCCACGAGCGCCTCGGGCCGTGCCGTACCTGCAGCGCTGCGAACATCATCATCTCCTCCTCCGTGCACTCGATCTCCTCCAGCAGGATGGCCCACTTGGACTGCTCGTACAGCTGGTTGATCCTGATGGCGTCGTACTGCGGCACAGCACAGAACACGGCGCGGGTGGGAAACTCGCCCAGGGCAAGGCAAACCCCCTCATCCAGTGGAAGGTGCCCCTGCTCATGGCAGGGGGTTGGAAGGAGATGGCCTTTAAGGTCCCTTCCAACCCAAACCGCCCTGGGATTCTCTGATCTCTCATCTCAACACACTTCAATCCGAGACTGAAAATCCTCTTGACGCCCAGAGGCTCTGGGAACCCTTATTTGAGCAACGCAACATTAAGAAACTGATATACGGGGAGCACAAATCCTGGATTTGATGCCTGCCCGACCCATTTTCAAACTTCACTCAGATCTCCCTGGTTTTTTGGGAATGTTTTACCAACACAAAAAGCACCTTAAGGAGGCATCCTCTGCTCCAAGATGCAAGGGAAACAAGTAGCTCCGTACCTTTGGATTCAGGTCAAAAAAGCTGTAGTACTTGAACCGGAGTAGCAAAGCCTCATTTTCTTTCACCTCCTGCTCCATCAGGGATCGGGACGAATCCAACCACCTGGAAATTGCCAGCACGGGATAACACACACGCGACGCTCCGGTGCCGCCGCTTCGGAGAACGCCCTTTGAAACCACCCCCCCCCCAAATCCCGGGCTCCCGAACTCACCCTTGGTTGATTTTGGCTTTATCGAGCAGCGTCTGGGGCTTGTACATTTTTGCCAAGGACTCCGGGGAGGTGACGGGCTGGCTCACGGCCAGGATGCCCGGATTGCCTTCCGACAGGGCGCTGTCACCGAACCACGCCGAGGTGGGCGACAGGGGGCTGCCGTCGTGGGCGTCGTAGGTCGGCGTCATCGTTTTGCTATACAGTCCTGGGCTTGAATAGATATTTCCTACCAGCAAGGGGAACGAAAACCAGGAGTTAACCTTTGGGACGAGCCCTGCTTGCTCCCAACCAAGCCAACTCAAGCCAGCGGGTGGAAAACCTTCCCTTTTTTATTTCCACCGCTACCTTCGCACAATGGGAAAACAACTGCGCTGCTCGTTCTCCCACTGAACGCTGTCCCTCTCCTCTCTCTCTCTCTCTCGGATCTTCTCCAAGAGCAAAACTGATGGAAAACTCATTCCAGCCCACGTGATGGGAAAAGACACAGGTCTCCCATGCCTGGAGAATCCTGCCCCCTGACTTTCTGTGGCACCTGGGACGTGAGTGGCCCCCGACTTACCGGCGTTACCTGTTGCTTAAAGATTTTGGAAGTCAAAGGTTTTAGAGGAGCAGGAAAATAAACTAAGGGTGCAGCCAAAGAGACCAGAGGAGGAGGGCAAAAGTCCTACTGAGGTGGAGCTCACCTTTGACGGGGCCGATGTAAAGAATATCGGTGCCTATGGAGAGGGAAAAGAAAGGAGGGAAGTGAGAAGGCGAGAGAAAGTCACCCGGAGAGCAGGAAAGGACAGAAGCCAAAAAATGGGCATTTTTAGGAGGAGGCAGAACAGCACAGGTGAGGTTGAACCACCCGAGATGGAGTGTTTGCAGCGGTGCTGGTGGACTCGGCAGCAAAGCGACCCGAGTGCGGCTTCCCGTTATTTCACTCATGGTGGGAGGAGAGCTGGGCATGGCAAGGTGGCGTTTCCCACGTGGAAAAGCTGGCGGAGATGCCACACGCAGTTGGCATTAACGTGCTGAGCGGGTGGTGCGATGTGGTGCAGAACAGAGCCCGAAGCGCACATCACTCACAGGCCTTTCAAAGCTTTCAAAACAAACCCCCCCACCCAAACCTTTCAAAATTAATAATCTGAAGAGAGGAAAAGCAAATCCAGCTCAGTGCCTCAGACCCCAAAATAGCTGAGAGCTAAACAGAGAGCTGCCTCATCCCTGGAAGGGTCCAAGGCCAGGTTGGATGAGGCTTGGAGTGACCTGGGCTGGTGGAAGGTGTCCCTGCCCATGGCAGAGGGTGGGATTGGATGGGCTTTAAGGTCCCTTCCAACCCAAACCACGCTACGAAACGGCCCCGTTCATCTCACAAGAACACTGATTTTGACATTAATATAAAATCCCGATTTTCAGACTAAGGGAGGATCGACCACCATATCCTAACACCAGGAATTCCTTTGTGTACGTACACCGGGCAAGGAGCTCGCTCAGCAGCATCTGCTGAACAGAAATCTGCCCACCGGGACCTGGAAGGTCCAACAACAAACTGGATTTTTGGGAAAGGGCTGTGTCCTTTTCACACCATGAGCCTGTTCAGACGTGCAATTCATTGCACCCAAACTCTCCCTCCCGGAGCACTGCTGAGGGTGTTGAAGGCAGTGACAGGGCTGAGATGCCACAGACAAGGTCTATTTGTGCCACCTCTCGCTGCTCCAAAGCACCTCCTCACCCCAAACCATCCCTCCTCCCTCACTGCACAAGGAATAGTCCAAAGCTGAGCTACAGTGGAAAAATCCAAGACCAAACCAATAAAAAAACCTTTCCAAACCCTAATTTTTCACGATGGGTATCTCAAGGAGCAGGAGGAACAGTGTGAATCAGCAGCCCACCACTGGCCAACATCGTGGCTGGGAAACACCAAATAATATGGAAATGGGATTCCAAACTGCCTGAGAGGATGGAAAATACAACTGAAAACCATCAAGCAAGAAAAACCACCAGGACGCTTTTAACGCTCCCGCTGGTTTTGCCGGGGCATCCCGGTCTGGATGGGACCAGTGAGCACCACGGGAATCTCCATCAAGACAGATCCAGGCACAGGCAAAAAAGCAGCAGAAATGGTGAAGGGGTGGAGATATCCCCCTTGAAGCTCCACACTCGCAAGGAGAAGGCCAGGGATGATTTGCCAGGCGCTCAGACCGGGTACTTACACTTCGGAAGTTGGACTCGATGATCCGTACGGTCCCTTCCAACTTGAGATATCCTACGATTCCACGGTTATAAAAGCAGCAGAGAGGTGCTCTCCCCATGGGCTGTTACAGCACTGGAGCAGAGCAGTCCAACAGGAGCCAGCAATGAACCCCCATCACCGTCCCGAAGGATGCTCCTGCCTCCTCCCCACCCATCCTCACAAAGGTCTCAGCCTTCACGTGGCTCAAGCACACAGGGCTGAGCACCAGCTGGACCCACAAGAGGAAATCCCGCTTCTTGCCCCGAACTGGGCAGGTTTTTCCATGGATATCCCCCCGCATTCCTCTGATTGAGCGTCCGCTCCAGCAGAGCAAAGCTTCCCCTCTCCTGTTCTCACCACCTTCCGCAAACGCCTGAAACATCTCAAAAGAAGCTTCCCTCAAAAAATTTGCCCAAGGCCAGGCAATGTCATGGAAAGTTCCAGCAGAAATAGCTACAAATTTGGCTAATTTCTATAAACAAGTGAATGCAGGTCTTTTAATGGGAAGTGTTGGGCAACACGACCTGTGGGTGTATTGGCAGCTCGGCCGGCCGGGATTGAAACGGTTTCACTGGCAGCTTTGGGATGCTCAGTGACAAAACACACCCAGCACATCCTGAATTATTAACTCCTCTTCCAGAAGCGTCCGGCACAAGCCTGATGTTGGAACAAGGCCACGAACAGTTCCTTCAGATTAAACCCACGACTTTTATCTAATGGCACCTGAGCGGGGGGGAATTCAACCTGCTGCGAGTGAGCTCATCCACAAGGGAAGCAAAACCAGCCAAGTGACTCCCTGGAAGCGCAATAAGTAATTAAAATAAACCCTCTCTTTTGCCTGCGTTCCCTCCAAAGCAGGCCAAGCATTTCCCATTAATCCAGCAGAGATGCTCTCTGTGAGCGCTGGCTTTGGGAAAGGCTCAGGACACACTTTCAAGATGAAAATGCCAAATGGAAATGAAAATCGCCTGGAGCCTTGCCCGATGCAGAGAAAATTCCCTGAGCCAGGAGTGGGAGAGGACTAGCCCAGAAGCTCTTTTTAAGTAACTGAGAGGACAGAGAGCAGGATCAGAGCAAAAGGAGGATTATTTTCCCTTGCTGAGATCCGTGCTGACGGTCGGATGCTGAGCCTGTGGTGCCAAAACCTCTCTCCCTGCAGGTCCAGCACCACCACTGGCATTAACCACACTCCACGCCCTTCCCTTCAGGTAATTTAATACCAATTAATACAAGTTCACTGAATTCCAAGGTTTTTTTTTTTTAATTAAAGCTGCCCTGCTACCCTCAGATCTCCAGATTTAAACCTAAGAGCTTTGGCAGCCAGACACGTCTTGCCCGCCTGGCATCGCTCGGACTCCACAATTCCATTTGGGGTGAAGTGCTCCCACTTGGCCAAAACTATGGTTTAAACTCCTGCCATTTGCCTTCAAACACCACCCTTCCAGCAGCCACGGAACAGAGCTGGAAAGACCCCTCCGCTTGCAAACACCCGCAGCAATTTTCTGCCTGGGGTGAGAGATGTCCCTCCATCAGGGATGTCCCTCCCTCAGGGATGTTCCTCCATCAGCAGTTCTCTTCCCAGTACTGCTCTGGATCTGGAATTCAGGCTGGCAAACCACCCTCCCAGCAATAAATTGCATTTTCGGCATCACAATCCACAGCCACACAATTAACATAAGGCAACGCTGACGCAATTAATAAAACACTGCTCTTGCTGGGCTATGAATACGGAGCAGGACGGTGGCACAGCCTAAAACACGCCTGGAATTTGCCACCAGGAACGATTTTCCTTAGGAAAACCTCTCAGTACGGAGTGGTGAACTGGTCACCCCTGTGTCCTGGTTTATTTTAGGAAGCCCGGTGTTGTTCTGCTCCCCGAAATGCGTGACAGCCCCAGACATGCATCGGTGACCGAGCGCTGCAGCCCCGCAGGACTTGTGCCATTCCCTGGGGCTCCGCTTCGTGCCCACACCTTGAGGAATTCAATCACACTGGCACCGCTGTGCCAGTTTTCCCTCCCCCTTCCCATTTTGTTTCCTGGCTCACCAGACCCCGGTGTGATCAGAGGACCCTCCAGCTCGAAGGCGTCGTCTTCGCATTGATCGTCCAACTTCTTCTTTTTTTTCTTCGATGGATCCCTGGGTTTCCTCAGAAGGGAGAGTTCTTCTGGATGCCGGATGTCTGGGGAGAAAAGGAACCACTTTTGTAACAGCGGGAAGGGCAAAAGAGGGGGAAAAAAGAACATCCTTCCATTAGGAGCAACATCCAGCAACGTGCAGAACCTCCCCGGGCTGATTTTCCTGCTTTGCAATGGTTGAAATTGAAGTTGAGGACACTTTCCCTGTTGGAAAACAACCACTTGGATGTCCTTGGATGGAAAGGTAACCAAACATTTGGATAAAATGTGGAATTTCCCAAGCCCAGCCACTCAAATGTAAATATAAGCACTGGCAGAGGCTGTGACAGAGCCTGGTACCATTTCCAGCCACTAAATATGAATAAAATAAATAATAATAATATAATGAAGAACATAATAACAAGAGAAATGCAAATAATATAAAAATATGAATATAAATAACATAGAAATACAATGCATAACATAGAAATACAATTCATAATAGAAATATAACAATACAAATAATATAGAAATATAATAATACATAGTAATGTATAAATAATAAATAGAAACTGAAATAGAAATCAGCATGTGAACTCCTATTTAGCCATGTAGGTAACAGGTTCTCCCACTTCCATAGGAACAATCCAAGAGTTCAGCCAATCCAAGAGTTCAGCCAGGTTGGAACTTAAACCTGTATTTAAGGCACCCAATTTTTAAAGAGATTTTGGCCAAAGCGTTTCCTTTTCACCGCAAATCTCTCCCATTTCCCTGCCCAGGACCAGCCTGAACACCTTAAAGGCCATTTAAAATGAGGAGCATCCCAGCGTGTTTGCGTTTTAAGCCTTGGGAATACGGGGAGCAATGGGAAAGAGAATTTTAGGGTCATTTCCTGCTGAGGTGGTACTGCAGCCACTTCCAAGTGGGAAGGAGCTCTCCGGGAAAGCAAAGCCCACTGTCCATCCTGCCACTGATCCTACTCCAAGGGGCTGGAGCAGGGCCGGGAGTCCCCTGTCGGTGCTGGGAAATCCAGGAGTGGGGGAAAACCCTCCGTGGGCTCTAAACTGGGCTCGTTCCGTTTGTGGGAACCGACCTGGAAAAGCCACCCCACTGCAACGGGGAAAGGCTGAGAAAAGGCTGGAGAGCTCTGAAACACAGCTTGGATTGGGAAAAGAAGATAGGAGAGCTGGGGGGGTCACCTGGAGAAGAGAAGGCTCCAGGGACACCTGAGAGCCCCTTCCAGTGCCTAAAGGGGCTCCAGGAGAGCTGGAGAGGGACTGGGGACAAGGGATGGAGGGACAGGACACAGGGAAGGGCTTCCCACTGCCAGAGGGCAGGGCTGGCTGGGATATTGGGAAGGAATTGCTGGCTGGGAGGGTGGGCAGGCCCTGGCACAGGGTGCCCAGAGAAGCTGTGGCTGCCCCTGGATCCCTGGCAGTGTCCAAGGCCAGGCTGGACAGGGCTTGGAGCACCCTGGGCTGGTGGAAGGTGTCCCTGCCCGTGGCAGGGGGTGGAATGGGATGGGCTTCACAGCCCATTCCAACCCAAACCATTCCGGGATTCAATGGTGATTCTGTGGAAAGATTATAGCTCATGCCTGAGGCTGGAAGGAGTTCTGGAATCTCCCCTCTCATCCATGGTCAAGCCCCTGCGTTGTTCCTTGCTCTGTTTTTTGCACAGATCACCCCAAAATTCTCACCTGCCCAGAGATGTGCGAAGCTTTGCCTTTGGCATTCCCTAAGGAAAGCTGCCCCTCATCCCATCCCATCCCTGAGGCAACGATGCTCAGGAGCCAGGGGAACTGCAGCAGCCAGGCTGTATTTTCCCACCCTGAGGAATGCTGAAGGTGACAATAAGTCATTATCCTAAGGAGGGGAATTACAGGGCTGGGATCTCCCCTTGTGCCTGCAGCAGTGGGATCCAGGGATTATAACGAAACCTGGAATTTGGTGTGACCTGAGCAGGACACACCCCCACGGCAGATGTGGCTGTGCCACCTCCTGCTGTCCCACACCAGCATCTTTCCCTACTGCAAATAAGATGGGAAATAGCTGGCTGGGAATTTGCCCCATCCAGGTGACCTCCAGGGATGGATCCCACTGGTCCTGCCATTCCTGAATCCAGAAGTTGGGCACGTCTGGATTTAACCATCTCTTATATCGCAGATCTCCCATCACAAACCATCATCCAACAGAGCTTTCACTTTTTATTTATACACTTATTACATGCAGTATTTTCGAATTTATTTGTAAGTAAGAATTATTTCATTTAAGCATTATTTTTATTGCTGTATTTATATATACTGATGTCAATCATATAAGAGAATCCCAGAACAGTTGGGGTTGGAAGGGACCTTAAAGCCCATCCTGTTCCACGGGCAGGGACACCTTCCACCAGCCCAGGTTGCTCCAAGCCCCGTCCAACCTGGCTTTGGACACTTCCAGCCCCAAAATATATAGATTTACATATTAAAAATATGTATAGATTTAAAATCTATGAGATGATTTAAAATATATTTTTATACCTATTCATATATAGAGAAAATAGATTAAAGTGTATAATATAGATTATATGTAATATCTTTATTCTTTACACACAGTCTCTTGAATTTATTGTTTTATTTATACATTTACACATACGACACGTATCTGTTTTCTTTCTTTCTAAAATACAAGCTCCATTTAATCTCAGCTTGACCCTCCCACTGATTTATTATCACCACACACACGCTATCCCCTCCCTGCGCCCCCCACTTTCACCGCCCCAACTTTTTGACCATTTCCAGCAATAAACACCTCAAGCCCGAGCCCAGCCGGCTCCGCGCGTTCCCACCGATCCCAGCCGGCTCTACCTCACGGAGCAAGAATCTGCTGGGACAACCGGGGTCAGCAGAGCCTCCGAGGAGGAGTTCCCCGGGTATTCTGGGGCAAGGTTTAGACTCCCGTGTTTATTTATGGTGCATTAGCAACTGATGGAGCTTCTCAGCTGGAAGCACTCAGGGAGGCCGGGAAAAGGGCTCCGGGCCAAGCCCCGGCTCCTGGAAGGGATCTCTTGGAGTCGACCCAAGGCTTGACCATCTTGATTTTCGAAGAGACTTCTTCTAGTGCCTCGGTTGCTGCTGAGATGTCAGAGGGACACAAGGAGACAGGCGGCTGCTTCCGAACAGCTCGGGGCCGCGGGGCATGGCAGAGGCAGAGCAGCATCCCTGCAGCCCAGGATCAGCGGGAAATTCCTTCCCAGCACCTGCTGGATGCACCGTAGACTCCAAGAGTTTACAAACTGACTGTGAGGGTTAAGGCTGGAGAAGAGAAGGCTCCAAGGAGACCTGAGAGCCCCTTCCAGTGCCTGAAGGGGCTCCAGGAGAGCTGGAGAGGGACTGGGGACAAGGGATGGAGGGACAGGACACAGGGAATGGCTTCCCACTGCCAGAGGGCAGGGATAGATGGGATAGTGGGAAGGAATTGCTGGCTGGGAGGGTGGGCAGGCCCTGGCACAGGGTGCCCAGAGAAGTTGTGGCTGCCCCTGGATCCCTGGGAGGGTCCAAGGCCAGGTTGGACGGGGCTTGGAGCACCCTGGGCTGGTGGAAGGTGTCCTTCCCCGTGGCAGGGAGCGGAACAAGACAGGCTTTAAGGTCCCTTCCAACCCAAACCATTCCATGATTCTATGGAAAGGAGATTACAAGTCATGCCTGAGCCTGGAAGGAAGAGTTTCAGAGCTCAAAATATGACCAGAAGCGCAGCTTTCAACCTCCAAGAGAATTTTTCCAGCTCCTGGATGAAGCCATTTTACTGCCTACAGCCTTTTCTCTTCCATTTGCCTGCAGGAGCCTGTGTTGCCTCTGGCTGAAGGGAAACCCTTTCCCACGTAATCCCTCGTTTCTCATCCGGCCCAGCTGTTCCCATTTATTTCCCACCCAGAGACAAACAGCAGGGCTGGGATTAAACCCTCTTTCTTCACACAGCACTGCACCCAAAAAAAACCCACAAGGCTTTAAAGAAATATCTGCCTCACAGGGTGCAAAATTCCCAGTTGGTGCTTTTTTTGCACTAAATCCACCATGTAAAACTTGCAGCTTCTGCATCTTTAAGCCCCAAGGTGTGTTCTGATGGGAATCCCAGAATGGTCCGGGTTGGAATGGAGTGTAAAATCCATCTCATTCCACCCCATGCCATGGGCAGGGACTTCCACCAGCTCAGGTCGCTCCAAGCCCCGTCCAACCTGGCCTTGGACACTTCCAGGGATGGGGCAACCACATCTCTGGGCACTGGGAAAGAGAAGTTGGAAGAGACGGGAGTGAAATCCACATGTCTCAGGGTGGAAAAAGGGCTGATTTTAGTTCTTGTCCAAGGTGTGGAGTCCCCAGACCTCAGCAGGCAGCTCAGCGAGGGGTCAGGGGACACGCAGTGATGATTTTGGTGCTCCAAGGGGTGGGTTTTCCCTCCCAAAAGGATTTAGGGATTTCTTGCATCACCCACAATAGGGGCCACGACATCATTGCCTGGAAAGGGCTGAGTATTTACCAGCTTCCCCAAAAATTAAGATTATGGGAAACCACATTAGTTTCAACATTCAGGTCTGATAAAAATGGAAAATAATTTGAAATATAAAGAAAATTTTCATATAGAAGGAAAATTAATGCCCCAAGGAAGCCTTCAGCATCCAATTTCCCACCCAATTACTGGGCACCTTAAAGGCCAGAGGGCTGGTTAGACTGGTTGACCCCTGAACCACGAAAACTCCCTAATTTTACTTGTAGCACAGACAGCATTTAGGGGAGATCCTCCCTTTAACGCTCATCCAGCCACCCTCCGCCAGGAGATGTGTTTTGAAGCGGGATACCTCTGGGAAGTGGGATATCTCCTCACTGGATCACTGCTGCCTCAAACCAATGACTCGTAAAAATGACACCCTTCGTGCATCACTGTGAGGAGTCTCCGAAAAATGAGACCCCAAGCCCCATTTTAATTCCATTTCAGACTTCAAAGCAACAACAAAAGAAGAGCATTTTTCCTTGGAAGGGGTGAATTAAGTATCTCACTTCTCTTCGACATCACTGCCCTCGAGAGAAAGTTTTGCACAACAGGCCAGAGGGGAAAGAGAAGAACCCAAACCAAAAAAGAAGACGTGCGTAACTTGTGACGTGCCTGGAGATCAGGCTGTGGTGGAACTGGATTCTGGGCAGCATCTGACGGGGCAGGTCCTCACCCTCCAGCACAGTTTACCGGGTTTGCGCATTCAGAACATTTTATTATGGGTTCTTCAGACGCCCGGGAACTTAAATATTTATCTGGGCAAAAGCCAAGCTCTCCACTCGCTGCTGGGGCCCTGCAGCTTCATCAGGACATCCCAGAGAACCTTCTGAGGTACTCGGTGAGTCCTGCGGGCGCACGATCAACTGGGGCTGCCCCTGGCAGGGGTTTTGCTGGAGCCTTCCCAAATTCCCGGGTGGGAAATCCAAGTGCCTGCTGACGTACAGATTTGCTGATGGAGCAAACCCACCCGAAAATGGGGTCGGTGGCGTGAATGTCCGTGTGAGCGGTACCCAGAGCCGAAGGAGGAGGAAGAAGGGGAGGAGGAGGAGGAGGAGGAGGAGGCAGCAGCGATGGAGCCGAGCGTTATTGCGAGGCCAATAAAAAGTGCCACGGGAGACAGAGAGTCAACGAACGCGGAATGTCTGGATGTTTTTTTCCATAAGTGGGACGAAATCCCCAGACTCCCGTTATTCGGATGCCTCCCGGAGCAGAGGCAGCGCTAGGAGCCTTGGCCCCGAAGTGGCTGAACCGCAGCCAAAGTCCAGTGAAACCCCGATTCAATCAAGCCCCACAAACCAGAGAAAAACAACCCACTCACACCCCTCCGCACCGGCCCATAAAGAGCAATCCCGGCGCTTCCAAGGAAGGCAGGAGCACCGGCCCTACCGGCATCTCCCGATGTCCTCAGGAAGAAAGTCTATTTAAAGGGTCTCTGTCAACAGCAGAGTAAGGATGAAAAAATCCACTGACTCACGCGCTGACACAACCTGATGCCGCTCCGCAGGCAGAACACGGGTGGGGAGGAGGAGGGGGGAGAACGGAGAGGGGTTTGTGTTTTTTTTTTTCCATTTCAGACACTGTGTAATTAAATCTCGTTATTTCCCCGCTTTCTGGGGCCGGTCTGGATCCCGCACGCCAGCGGAACGCGGGCGGGCAATAAAACGGGGAGACAGCGCCGCTGGCAGCGGAACACTCCGTTAAAGAGCCGAGTCCGTGGCACTTCGGCCAGAACTGGGAATGGGAAGGTTTCCTTCCACACCCATCCCCTGGACATATTTAGTAATGGCTGCGCTGCTGCCAAACCTCTCTGCTCGTGGCGGGGAAAGGCAGCAAAGCCTTCCCCGGTGTTTCGCCGTGTCTGTCTCCACGAGAACACTGCCCCCGGGAAGGGTCGCGATGCTGAGCATCCGCTGGCTGTATCCCAAGAGCAGGGAGTCATTCGGGTTGGAAAAGACCTCAAAGACCACCGAGTCCAACCTCTGATCACCACCCAGCCCACAGCACTGAGTGCCGCATCCAGTCATTCCCTGGACGCCTCCAGGGATGGGGACTCCCAAACCTCCCTGGGCAGCCCCTTCCACCCTTTCTGCGAAGAAATTCCTCCCCAATGTTGGTGTTGCTTCCCAAATGCCCACCCCGAGATGCTCACGTGCATCTACCAGCACACCGTTTGGCTCCGTGAATTTAGGAAAAACGCTGCTTTATCAGCGGGGTGTGAAGGAAGAACAGAAGGTTTCAGAGGTTTCTAATGGGTAAACACATCTTGGGACTCTCGAGGTTGTCCAGTGCAGGGCCAGGAGTTGGACTCGATCCTCGTGACTCCCTTCCAGTCAGGATATTCTATGATTCTATGAAATCCAGACAGCTTTTTCTCCTGGAAAGCAACTGTGCCGGGGATGTAGCTCCAGCCCTGGGAACGCTGCACATCTCTGACTACCGAAGGGTTTCAGTTTTACACACACAAAAAAAAACCCCAACAAAACCAACAACCCCAAAAATCAACAAACAGTGGCTTTTTATAGAAGTCCTTCTGGCAAGGGAGGGCGTGGAAATACTACAAATACTTCAGGAGTCAGAGGACATTCTGTCCTGGAGCAGAGACCGTTTGGAAAGGGGGGGAGGAAGAAGGTAGGGTCACGTTCAGCATCGGGACCGCGGGACGGTGTCGCCTCGCCTGGGCTGGGCTTGCATCCCACCGCTCCCAAATGCCACTGTCACCTCGGCTCGGGTTGCATTTGATGGCTGGAGGCAAAGAAGGCTGGCTGTCACCTTCCCATCATTCACGGAATCTCGGGAACCTCTTTATTTTGGGGCTGGAGAGGTGATGGGAAGCAGCTCATCACCCTCCCAGGACTCTCCGCATCACATCACTCCCCTCCCAGCTCCACAAGCTCCCTGAGATGGGACCACCGTGCAAGAAGAGTCCCAATTTCCCAGCGTCCCTCGCCCCCGGGAAGGTGGGGATCAGCTTGAGATGGGATGTGGGCATGGAAGCTGCTGCTGCTTGGCACGGGATGCTCGGCAGACTCGGTTTTCCGAAACAGGTGATTAATCCACACGGAGCTCTTTGAGGATTACGAGGCAGGAGCTGGGTGTGATGCTCTGAGACTCCGGGGAATAAGAACAGCCCGAAGGGAATGTCTCCGTCTTACACAGCCTCAGGGTGGGTAAGGGAGGGCGTAGTCATGAGTTTTGGAGTGTTTCCTCCAGAGCTGCCTCCTCCCAGCTCCTGCACCGCGTCCTCCTCCCTGCACTCCCAGCTCCTACCGGCACGGGCTGGGATGATCCCTGCTCCTCTGCTCAGCCTGGAGGGCAGTGTAGGTCCCAAATCTTCACAGCCAGAGGAAGAGAAGGATGTTAGCCTTCATGCTGTCCCAGCATCTCCTCTCACCCCGCAGACCCAACATATGTCGTTTCCCCAGGAAAAGGAGGATTGCCGGGGCAGGAAACGCCAAGGCATGGGAAAAAACTTTCCCACTCGCATCTCGCTATTTGCTTTTCCTCTCCCACGTGCCCACGCTGCAGCAGCAGAGCCTGCCTGGAGGCCCTGAGTGATCCCAGGACACATGGAAAAAAATCCAGGCAGCAGTAGGAGAAAGGGGATGCTGGAAGGAAGCAGCTTAAGGGCTGGAATCAAAGGAAGCCACCAAAGAATCATGGAATTCCAGAATGGTTTGGGTTGGAAAGGACCTTAAAGACCATCAAGTTGCAACCCCATGGGCAGGGACACCTCCCACCAGCCCAGGGTGCTCCAAGCCCCATTCAACCTGACCTTGGACACTTCCAGGGATCCAGGGGCAGCCACAGCTTCTCTGGGCACCCTGTGCCAGGGCCTGCCCACCCTCCTCACATGGAGGAAAAGAGGATTTTTCCCTCTGTTGTTACGTCAGATGATGGCTCAGCAGGAGCTCTCCATTGGAGCCACATCTCCTACCTCCCCAAATCCCACTTTCCAACGAGGACGTTCCCACTCACACCGATGAAGTGTCGAGTGCAGCCCCATCAAATCACATTTGGAACTTTCATGGGCTGTTTTCTGGACAGAAATATCTTCCCAGTGGGACGACGGGAGGAGTGGGAGGAATCCCATCCCGCCCTCCGTGCCCCGCTGCCGGGCAGGAAGCACAAAATCCCTGCTGCCCCGAGAAAGAACTAAAAGCGGAGTTTTCACTTTCTCTTCCTCTGGTGTTTAATCGCAGATCAAAGCCGGCCCTTCAGGCCGGAGCCGCCTGCCAGCAGCTGCTCCCGGGCGGCGTTCCAGGCCACCCTTTGGATGAGGGCTGCCCGTCCCATCCAAATCCAAAACCCGCTCCCCTCCTCTCCCCCTGCCTGCTCCTGCCACGGGCAGGGAAAATCCACGCTGTCAACCCTCCCGAGTGGGCACTGTGGGAATGGAGGGGCTGCAATGCGGCCGCCGGGAATGGGACTGGGTGTCTTTCCGGCTTCACACGACCTCCGAGAAAATGAGGGGTGTGCGAGCGGCTCCGGCATCTTCCCACAGCCACCTCGGGGCTCCCTCCTGGGAGCCACGGGGAGCTGCCCTCGGGAATAACTTCGCTCTGCACAAGAACAGAGAGTCCTCTCTCAAAAGCAGCCACGCGCTGCAAGGGGCGACACCTCTGGGTCCAGTTTCAAGGGAACACAAGCTGGACCCTAAAGAATCCACCCACGTGTGTTCCTGCTCGCGTATGGAGAGTTTTATAAACACGGCCAAACAGAGGCCTGGCAGCATCAGGGATTGCTTCAATTACTCATTAATGACGCTTTATGCTAAAATTACTGAGGTGTGTAATTAAGGGAACCGGAGGCAACGACATCAAACGGGTACGGCCAAAACATGAGCAACTCGCAGGCACGGTTCTGTCCCAATTTCCCTGGATCCCAGTGTCAGAAATCAAGGGATTTGCAGGCACAAGGACTACGCTGGGATCTTTTTTTTTAACCCCTCAGCCTTGAAATACCTGCTCAGTTTTCCTTGGGAAGACAATGAGCTTGATTAATACGGGGTATGAGAGCTCCCTGCAGCCAACCTGAGCAGGGAATGCTGTGGAGAGCAGGGAATGTTAACGGAGAAAAATGGGGCAGGATAAACACTAACTCAGAAAGGGAAAAAGGAGAATCATGGAATGGCCTGGGTTGGAAGGGACATTAAAGGGCATCTCCTTCCAACCCCCCTTCCATGGGCAGGGACACCTTCCACCAGCCCAGGTTGCTCCAAGCCCCGTCCAACCTGGCCTTGGACACTTCCAGGGATCCAGGGGCAGCCACAGCTTCTCTGGGCACCCTGTGCCAGGGCCTGCCCACCCTCCCAGCCAGCAATTTCTATAGTGGCATTTGAACACCTATATATTGTATGTCTGTAGAGGTATCCAAATATCTCTGTGGTCCAGGGAAGAGCATCCCGGTCCCTCCAGCCCCGGCACTGCTGCCTCCACACATCCCAATCCCCTCTTCCCTCAAGCTGATGTTGAGCTGATGTCACCATCTTCCCAGTAGCTCTGCTGGACATCTGGTTCCCAGCAAACACAAAAGCCAGAGCTAAACTAGATTAAATCACCGTATTTGGCCACACAGTTTCTGTCTGCCCTCAAAGAGCTCAGGCTGGGAAGAGTCACTAAAAGGAAAGGGAAATTTCCAGTAAAAAGTCCTGCTTTCCCCAAAATGAGGAACATTCATTTCAGTATGCTGGACGCCATGGAAATCAGGCCCATCCTAGATGGATGTGTCACTGCTGCCTGCTCAGACAGCTCCTACCACAGCTGGGCTGCCGCTCTCCCAGCGGCTTTCCCCGCTTCCAGATCTTTAAATATTCGGATTATTCTGCTGGTTTGTTCAGAAATACACTGAGAGTTGAAGGCAAAGCTGCTTCAGGCCCATGTAAGGCTCTGGCTGCTCAGCAGCATCAGCAGCAGATCTTCCGTTCCATGATTAAATGCACCAGAACTTCCTGACATGACTCACTGCTGAAGAGACTCCTCAGCCACCAAGTGACCTCCCCGTCTAGCACGCCGTCAGAAATGCCAGTGCGACACAGCGGGAGAAGCAAAATCCACTCGGAAATAACGCTGCCTAAGCCTTTTCTATTTTAAGGAGAGCTTGCCCAGTATTTGTATTTTAAAACACACCAAGAAAACCCAGGAAAGAAACAGCAAAGATTCTGTAACCAGCTATAAATACTGACCACGGACACCGCGCGGACAGCTGAGCTCTTCCTGCCTCGCCAGACAACTGGGTCAGCCAAGAGCAACCTCAGCTGCCTTCTGAGAGCAGAAATGGATTTACTACGGGCCAGGTTGGGTTGCAGGCTCTCTTCGGAGGGGAAGACTCCAGCCTGGAGCACTGGAGTTCCTCAGGGTGGAATCACCATCTCCTCGCTGGGTTTCTTCCTTCGGTGGGGAGGAAAAAACGCCAGCGTTTGGGATGAGGGATTTGTGGAGATGGGGAGAAAGCGACACAGAACAGCAGCAGGTTGATTCAAACCCTGTATGCACGGTAGGGAATGATCCCTCTTTCCTCCCGGGCTTCTCCTCAACACGGAAAAGAAGGTGAGGAGGAGTCGAGGCGGAGACAGCAAGACTCGGTTCCTTCCCTCCACCAGACAGCTTTACAGTGAGGCATCATCACTTCATCCCTAATGTGATTTTCCACTAGCAGAGGACCCGCAGGCTTGGCAGGTTTCCCACCTCAGGGTTTTGTCTCTCGTCCAGCACGTAAATTTGCAGGGGGAAAGAAAAATTTACGACCCGACACCGGCAGCTTGAACATCAAGCAGAGCTGCGACCGCCTCGCCCGCGACAAAACCGAGGGCAGCCTCGCCGCGGAAGAGAACTCGGCACGAAGAACGTGGGTTTTGGTAAGGTTTTGGTTCAACTGGCCCCATTGTTTAAGGACCCGCACGTAAAAGGGGAGATCTGGAAGGGAACACAGTGGACATCCAGGCTGATGACGCCCAAGCGACCGCAGGGTGTTCAAAGCCCGAAAACAACCCCTGGATTTAGGAACTCTACGGGCCAGAGGAGAGGCAGGAACCAAACCGAAGGCCAACCTCCCCGTGGGCCTTTCCCAGCACTTACTGAACGTTTTGCAGATGTCAGAAACAGCCTTGAAGACCCTGTCGGAGAAGTTGACTTTCACCTTGACGTACTTCATGTTGGGCAGCTGCAGGCGGAGCAGCTTGTGCTGAGGGGTGAACTGGAGCTTGGCATCCGCCTGGATCCCGTATTTATCCAACGTCCAGTGCGTTTTAAGGAGCCAAGTTTTCTTCTTTTCCCACCACAGCGCGTGATCCGACCAGTCCTTCTTGACATCTGGAACAAAGAAGCCATTTTTGCCCAGTTAAAAGCGGGAGCAGAACCAGCCTTCGAAGGACAAAAAGAAGGCGAAATGTGTTTAACTGAGAGGCAACCATCGACCCAAAAAACTCCAGCAGCCCCTTCCACAGACAAACAACTGCTGCTACTCAAAGAGCTACTTTGAAGCCACCACGGATATAAAAAGCAGGGAAGAAGCCGAGGGGGATAAGGAGGAACACAACTGTCCATGGATCACTCGGCCTGACAGTGATCCTGGCTGGAACACGAAGCCAAAGGGTCATGAGCGACCTGACACCTTCCCCAGGAGGGATTTTGCACAGTTTTTTGGGATAGCTATCAATTCTTGGGTTTTGCCCATCCCCACCATCCAGGACACCTGCGCTATCCAAAGGTGAGCCGGGCCACCTTGGCACACATGGAAAGCAGAACTAGGAGGAGGTTTGCAAGGACAGTTCAATGGAAACTCCCTATTTTCTCCCAGGACTTGCAGATTCTATGAAAAAAACCTGGAAAATTCCCAAATGAAGCTAAGAGTTGCATCCCAAAGGAACAACAGTGCAAAACCCAACAGCCATGTCTCCTTCCAGGAGATGGAGGGAGGGAATGGATGGAGGGACGGAACCATGGAGACTTTGAAGGTCACCTCCACGTTGGGAACCATCAGGGGAACCAAAGCATGGTGATAACTCCAAGACACAGAGCTGTGCAGTATTTTCCTTAATCCCTGGAATGTCTTCTGCTAACACCTGGAATGTTTTTAACTAACCCCTGTCCCTCTCTCCCATGTCATTCCTGCAGAGCATCTTCCAGTCCAACCACTGACGATACAACATCCCCTGGACACGCAGGAGAACGAGAAGGGAAGGAAATGAAGGATCCAGCAGTTTGCAAAGCTCTGCTTAGCCAAAACCCTCCACACCCAAAAATACCGACCAGGGGACACGTCAGCACTGATGGCACCGAAACTCTCATTCCAAAGGGAAAAACAAGGATGTCACCCAGGCAAGCACGGGAGAATCCAAAGAGGCTGCAGGACAAGTTACAGGGACACTTCTGCACCCGGTATTGGAAATGTTAAGAGTCACCAGTGAGTTTTCACCTTATGGACTTTGCACGTGGAGGTTAAATATCATATTTCATATATAACTAAATTCATAAAATGAACACCATACTTCAGTTTTCAACTCCAGATCTGCCCGTGATCCTGCATTTCCAGCATGAAACATCAGTTTAAACCCAGACCAAAACCACCAGCCGGCATTTATTCCAACAGCTCCCGTGTGGATCCTTCAGGAATGATGCTCGTGCAGAAAGCCAGGAGCAAATCCAGAGGAATCCAAGGGCAGTGGCAGCAGACACACCACCAAACGGGCTGAAGGCACCAGCATTCTCCAGCATGGTGGGATTGTTGGGGTGTCTGTGCAGGGCCAGGAGTTAGACTGGGTGATTCTCGTGGGGCCCTTCCAGCTCAGGATATTGCACGATTCCATGAAGATTATCCCCAGGAGCCACGCACGGACTTAACGGAGACGAGAACAACGTGACAAATGAACTCTTTTCTGTCCCCATCTGAAAGCAGGACCTCGAGCTCGGGGTTCCTGAGAAAACCCGGCAGGAGCTGTTCCTTTTTTCCCTTTAAACTCCCGGCTTAATGGCACAATCCCGGCTCCAGAAAGTGCAAACATTCGGCTGGGGCTTCGTACCATCAAATCCAACAAACCCAAATATAGAAAAGCACGCAAACTTGCACAAGCCTCAGAGGAGAAGCCGAGAAATCATTGCAGTGGACTCCTCTAACCAAGTCCAACTTCTGCCCTACCGAAAGCTGAACCAGCTGGCACCGAAAATCGGGGGGAGGAGAGAAAGGAGGAGTTTTGAAATCGCTGACGTTTAAGCCTAACTATGAAGGGGTTTGGGTTTTAGGCTGCGGATTAACCTTTCTGGCCACGGCACAAAGTGTCACCTTTGGGTCTGAGGGTAATTTAACACTTGGAATTAGCAGCGAGATGTTGGTCACGGCCAGGAAGGGAAAGGTCCGTGCCTGTCCCACGGGGTAGTTACACATAAAAGAGGTTGGCAAATGTTTAGCAGCTGCTGAGAGGGGTTGAGTTGAACATCCTGACGAGAACCTTGGGTGCTTTGCCAGGGATCCGGGATTGCTTGGAGCAATCCTTGCAGGCCAGGGAACGGCAGGAGCCTGGTTAAATCTGATCAAGGGTTTATAAAGTTTCACCAGGGTCCCACTCCACGAGTTACTGATTTGTCGGGGTTGGTTTTAGGACAAGGCTTGTTATTTCAGCTCGGGCTTTTCCCATCTACTCCTGTCAGCCATTTTCGCATTGATCATTTCATCATATTGATCCACTTATTCGTATTTATCAACTATTAACAATTTATCAACTGGCCATTTCATATTTATCAGGGCTCAGTTAAGTCTCCAAGCACTGCAGATTCATTTCAGAGAGCCCACACTTCAAGTTTAAAGGGTTATACAGGTCCAAAGTCTGGCTGAACATCTTTGTTTGTAGACACAGAATTTCCTCTGAATGCTAAATATGACAGACATGGACCTGTTGGAGCCACTCCAGAGGAGGCCACCAGGTTGACAAGAGGGATGGAGCACCTGTCCTATGAGGAAAGGCTGAGAGAATTGGGATTGCTCAGCCTGCAGAAGAGAAGGCTTTGGGGTGGCCTTCCAGTACCTGAAAGGAGCTACAAAAAGATGGAAAGAGACTATTTAAAAGGTCCTGCAGTGACAGGACAGTGGGAATGGATTCCCACTGCCAGAGGGCACGGTTGGATGGGATACTGGGAAGAAGTTCTTCCCTGGGAGGCCCTGGCACAGGGTGCCCAGAGAAGCTGTGGCTGCCCCTGGATCCCTGGGAGTGTCCAAGGCCAGGTTGGACGGGGCTTGGACCACCCTGGGCTGGTGGAAGGTGTCCCTGCCCATGGCAGGGGGGGGAATGAGATGGGCTTTAAGGTCCCTTCCAACCCAAACCATTCTGAGATCCTCCGGAATGACCCGCACGGTGTAGAAGGGTCACAACAAATCCCTGTCACCGCTGCTCCCCTTCCAGGCACAGAACCTGCCAGGAGAAAGCAGCAGGGATGTGGGAGCTGGAGCTGTCACCAGCAGCTGGAGCACGGGCTGGGGACAGGGAGTTCCAGGAACCCAACCCCAGCAGCAGGAAAGGGAAACACGGCGTTTCCTTCCCGGCATCAAAAATAATCCCTGCTCCCTGCTTCCCCCACCCTCCTCAGCTGCCTGAACCGAAACCTTGGCTCCTGGGAGCCCGGGAGGAGGGGGGGGCTGGGAAACCCAGCTGGGATTTTTTTTTTTCAGGAAAAGCCCTGTTTTGCGTTTGCCTCCCGAAGCTGTGCCAAGAGGCAGAGACGTGGCACGAGTGACGTCCGGGACGTTTTGTCCAGCAAAGCCCACGGAGCTGTTCCCCTTGGAAAGCCGTTCAGACGGTCCCGGGAACGCGAGAGGCACCTTAAATCACACGGGGAGCTCCAGGAGGACACAACATTACGAGAAGGAGCGAAGGGCTGCTCACTGAAGTGTTTTAAACCCGACACATCCTCAGCTTTCGGCCCCATCCCACCTATTCCGACTGCAGGTTTGAATTCCCACAGCAACCGCTCCGTTCCCATCCGGAGCTCCAGCAGCAGAAAACCAGCCTTAATTGAGATGCCCAAGCAGGGTGTTTCAATTCCCAGGGCCCGCGCACACAATCACCACTCAAGCTGCACTTGGGCGAAGGAAACCGGGGCAGCCCCGTCCGATGGCTCATTTATCCCATTTATCCCATTTTTCGCTCTCCCTCTGCCAACCCATGGCTTTTAAAAGCCCCTCGTCCCCTGCTCTGCAGAAGCTGCTGCAGCTCTTTGCTCCAGGAGCACTACCGACCCTTGGAGCAAGGACTTGAGCTCCGGACTCACGGGCAGCAGCACCCAAGTCTCCGGCGCTGTGCAAACACTGCATTTTCCTTGTTATTTTGGGATATCCCCTATGGCAGATGGGCTCTGCTTCCCTGCACCGCTCAGGACAACAGAGCCCTGACATGACTGAATAAATCTCCTTTTTTTCCCCCCTTTCCCAGAGCACGGTGAAACCTCGCTGGATGGGTATTTGAGAGCTTTTGGGAAGGGTTTCCATGGGGTAGGACCACATTCCCTTTCACACGCAGAGCCAGGATTAAATCCACGGGATAGCAAAGAGCCTACAGACACCTCCATCCTATTAACATCGGAGACAGGTTACTAAAAAGCTCCTGCATAAGCCTGAGTAGGTACAGAGGGAATTCCACAGGCCTGTCCGGGTTGGATCGTGGATTTTTGATGGATTTTTGGAGACAAAAGGATTGCAGCTGGAGCAGTTTCCCTGCACAGCTCTTCCCATTGGGAGCAGCAGCGGATGCAGCCACAGCAGAGGTTTCAGCTCATTCCTTAATTATCAGAGGTGGCTTTTAGAGTGATGGATTCGAGCCTCCAGCATTCCCACGGGAGCAATCCGACAGGATCGTCCCCCTGCGGAACAAAGCACGGCGGGAGCAAAGGCCACCCATCCCACCGGGGGCTTTTCCATGGGAGCTGAATTAGCCGGGCCTGGCTCCTTCCCAAGGGTGTGTGTGAGCACCAGGGTGGGTTCAATGAGGGTTCTCCCTGCTCTGCTCCAGGAACACCTGGGAAGTCCACATGGAAAAATGGCTTCCCATTACACCATCCCTCAAACCTATATGTTCATATATTTATACATATATGCGTACATATGATGTGTGTGTATGTTTGTATGCCCAGTATTGACATATAGGAATAGAATAGAAAATACATTGTAATCAATGTATTATATATTGCAATACATAATATATATTCTGCATACTATGCAAAATATCCTGTTATATATTATAATATCATAATTATATTTAATATATAATTATATAATAATCATATAATCTAAATATGTATAATATGTAACGTATACTTATGTAATAATATAATACAAATAAATATAAATATTAGCCATATAAATATATGTAAACACACATTTACACCATATATACACATATATATAACATATATATATCATATGGAGACAAAACCAAATTATATGCACATATATTGTATAAACACACAAAATATATGCATATATAAGATCAATGTGCACACACATGTCTTACACACAGACATATATATATATATATACACACACACATAAATGCTATAAACCCAAGATACAGGGCAAGGACTCAAAGCAACTCCCAGGCCAAGCGTTTCTTCCTGCAAAAAGTGATTTTTTTTTTAACCTGATAATCTACTTAAGAAAAAAAAAAAAACCCACCCCAAAATTTCCAGTTTTCAATGATTTTGGTGCAGATCTTAAATTCCTGTTGAATGGAAAGAACACGTCTGTGGAGCGCAGCAGCTGAGAGCTCGAGAGGGGCACTGAAGTCCCTTTAAGCTGAAATTCCCGCTGATAACCCCTGAATCCAGCACTCCCAGCTCCAAGGGGCTCTCCAAGCCTCGGGCTGGGTGTTGCCTGAATCCACACCCCTCTGGAGAGGAAAAAATCCTTCCGAGGGGAGACTTCCAGCAATAAATAGCTGGGAAGTGCCTTGGGTGAGCTCAGGGACGGGATGGACTCTCCCCTCCACCTCCTGCTCCCTCGGGATGCAGAGCGTGGCAAATATGCACGGAAAACAAGGAAAAATATTGAAAAACTTGGAAATTTAAGGCTGGAAGGAAAAAAAAGAGGGAAAAACCCCACCCCAGCAACCAATCCCTTGGATCCCCAATCCCATGGATCACTGCAGAGACCCTCATGTGGGTTTTCCTTTTCCATGTGTCCATGGGGGATGAAGGCACAGTCTCACGGCATCAACAAAATCAGGGAATACAGCAAATATTCCCAAAACATCCTGGAAACAAAATCAGGGAATACAGCAAATATTCCCAAAACATTCTGGAAACAAAATGAGGGAATACAGCAAATATTCCCCAAAACATTCCGAAGTACCAAAAATAGCTAATTTGGTGCATGGAGCGTGGCAGGTGCTGGGATAGGGAAAGAAGAGGGAAAAGGGGAAGGTTTGGGAAAGGAAAGGAAAGNCCTGCTCCCTCGGGATGCAGAGCGTGGCAAATATGCACGGAAAACAAGGAAAAATATTGAAAAACTTGGAAATTTAAGGCTGGAAGGAAAAAAAAGAGGGAAAAACCCCACCCCAGCAACCAATCCCTTGGATCCCCAATCCCATGGATCACTGCAGAGACCCTCATGTGGGTTTTCCTTTTCCATGTGTCCATGGGGGATGAAGGCACAGTCTCACGGCATCAACAAAATCAGGGAATACAGCAAATATTCCCAAAACATCCTGGAAACAAAATCAGGGAATACAGCAAATATTCCCAAAACATTCTGGAAACAAAATGAGGGAATACAGCAAATATTCCCCAAAACATTCCGAAGTACCAAAAATAGCTAATTTGGTGCATGGAGCGTGGCAGGTGCTGGGATAGGGAAAGAAGAGGGAAAAGGGGAAGGTTTGGGAAAGGAAAGGAAAGGAAAGGAAAGGAAAGGAAAGGAAAGGAAAGGAAAGGAAAGGAAAGGAAAGGAAAGGAAAGGAAAGGAAAGGAAAGGAAAGGAAAGGGAGTTGCTGAAGGTCCGAAAGATGCTGAAGATTTTTCATGTTACATATATATATAAAATTTATTTAGATTTTAATCTCTATATACATATGATATATTAATTTTCTATAGATATATATGCACACACACATCTCCGTATAAGCTGAACCCACTGCTCCCTCCCTGCAGCCTCCTCGCTGCTCCCTCTGACCTCCGCAAACCCAGATTCCTTCCAACATGCCAAAGCCACTCCTTTCATGGTAATTACAGAGAAAAAAAAATAAAATTTAAACCGCAGCTATTTTCATTTATCTCGAGTCCAACAGAGTCGCTGATGGGTTTTGCTGGGTGACAGCCGCTGTCTCGGGGCAGAATAATCTCCAATTCCATGAAAATACGAGTGCACCGGAGCAGAGTCCCCTCCGTTCCCCAGCGGGGATTTAATTGCAGAGCAAAGTTCAAAACCGAACAAAAATCCCTCCAGCCTCCGGTCACGACACTGGAGAGATGATACTTTGGAACGGGGAGACAAAACAGCCCGTGAAATTCCTGTCACCCTGGTGGGATAAAGCTGGAGCCACGACAAGCTGCTGCTCCCACTTTCACGGGAGTTAAGAGGGGTTCTAATGGCATCGCCCGTGTTCCTTTGACGCCTGCTGTGGCAAACACAAAGGAGAGCAGAAGGGCTTTTCTCCGTGGAGAGACACCAAGTGGAACCTCCAGTTCTCCTGGAGCTGCCACCACAGGCCACCTCCACCACTGTTTTCATGGAATCACGGGATGGTTTGGCCAGAAACGGACCTTAAAAATCATCCAGTTCCACCCCCTGCCATGGGCAGGGACACCTCCCACCAGCCCAGGGTGCTCCAAGCCCCATCCAACCTGGCCTTGGACACTCCCAGGGATCCAGGGGCAGCCACAGCTTCTCTGGGCACCCTGTGCCAGGGCCTGCCCACCCTCCCAGCCAGCAGTTCCTTCCCAATATCCCATCTAACCCTGCCCTCTGGCAGTGGGAAGCCATTCCCTGTGTCCTGTCCCTCCATCCCTTGTCCCCAGTCCCTCTCCAGCTCTCCTGGAGCCCCTTTAGGCTCTGCAAGGGGCTCTCAGGTGTCCCTGGATCCTTCTCTTCTCCAGGTGAACCCTCCCAGCTCTCCCAGTCTGGCTCCAGAGCAGAGGGGCTCCAGCCCTTGGAGCATCTCTGTGGTCTCCTCTGGACTCACTCCAACAGCTCCATGCCCTTCCAGTGCTGAGGACCCCAGAGCTGGATGCAGCATTCCAGCAAAGGCCAAAGCACAAGGAGCAAGTCACCTGCAAGACAAGCCCTGCAGCCTCATTCTGCCTTGTGTTTACAACAGAAAGGAGCTGGCACTAAAAACCTCCCCACCGTTCCCCCTTGTCCTATCCCTACGTGCCTGTGCAATAAACCTCATCCTACTTTATTTTCAGGAACATCAAACAATCCAGGAGAACATCTACACACACGCACGGAGCTGTCCGAAACAGGGCGGACCCGTGCTGGAATTTAAATGTAAGGAGAATGTTTCTTGCCTGAAAAAACCGGCTTATTAGAAAGGGGGAAAAAAAAAAAAAGCCATGGACAAAAGGAGCCTTGTTCCCAAGGCTGAGATTCCAGGAGCACAACCCAGGGCAGGAGACCTCCCTCTCTTCCCGGCGTGCCAGGGAACACGTTCATGGGTCACGTCAAAGGCCCCGCGTAGTCACAGAGGGCGATTCAAGAGCAAGGAGAAAAGGAGGACGGGGGGGGAAAAAGGGCCTGTGGAGGACACCAAGCACATTGGGATGCGTGGGGATGTTCCAGGTGTCCTCGCTGTGAGGAATTACGGAGCGTCTCCTGCTAAAGAGGGAACGTGCTGGGAAAAGAAGTGGCCTTTTGTTGGGATTCTAAGTGAGGTCTGCAATGGGAAATCCATGTCTCGACGAGGAAGGGGTGGGAACTGATACATCCACTCCAAAATATCCCTGAAATGCTGCTCCTGCCAGGGAAGGGCCGTGCTCCTTCACACTCCATCCATGAGATGCTGGGCTTTGGAGCATCTCCTCCAGAACCAGGTCCACATGCAGGCTTCAGGGAGGAAGAGCAAATCCCAACAAACCTGAAAGTCACTGTTTTTCTAAAATAAACTCTAGGAAGGAAGCTCTTTGCAGTGGTAACAGGGTGACTCAACCAGCACGTGGACATTCCCTAACTCGGACTGAATTTACTAACTTGGAAGTTTAATTCCTTAAGATGCCACCACAGAATCTCCTCCTCGCATTGCTACTGAAACAGGAGGATCTCCTCCACCTTCTCCTCACGCTGGTCACACCCACCAGCACCTTTGCCCTGAACATTCACTGACCCGTGGGAAGAAGAGGAAAATCCCCTTTTTGTGTTTGTGGGATACCACAGGTGTAAAACAAATAACTTTATTACACCTATACCACGGAATCTCAGAATGCTTTGGGTTGGAAGGGACCTTCAAGAGCATCTCATCCCACCCCCTGCCATGGGCAGGGACACCTTCCTCTATCCCAGGTTGCTCCAAGCCCCATCCAGCCTGGCCAGGAACACTTCCAGGGATCCAGGGGCATCAGGATTTCCTGTAAAGGTTACCCTGCAATTTTTAGCTTTTCAGATATTTGGTGGCTTTATGCTCCATTTCAATGCTTGCACAGCCTTTCCCAGCCCTGGTTAAACCCAGGTTAAACCCCGTTTAAACCCCTGAGCAGGGAGAAAAGCTTTCCAGTGCTGCTGGACCCAGCTGGAATACTGGGAAACTCTCCAGAGGAGCTGAAAGCCGGGGTTTTTCTCTGCTCCTCAACACCCCCAGCACTGATGGGTAAAGAAGGTGTTTGCCAGTGCCATGCAGAATTCCTTTAAATCCCTGCACCAGCACCCCAGAGAAATTTGGATTGCTCATTTTTCTTCAGGAGGGACTAAAGGAAAGCAAAGGTGGATTATTGTTACTTTTCATTTTTTTGAGAAAGGATCTTTACAACCTGATTTTCCTGCCTGCTCCCCCCCTCCTCCTCAAGCATCCATCCAGAGGAGGTTTTCACTGGCTGCTCCAGCCTCCATGCACTCGTGGAGAAAGGGCAGAAAACTCAATTAAGGAAGGCGGTTTCCATGATTCATCCGGCACAAAACGGGAAGCATCGGACACCAACACAGCAGCAGAGGGAGGAAGGAAGGAAGGAAAAGCACTTCTCCAGGCAGCACTCGTCTGCCTTGGGAACCAGCCCAGCCTCCCTCACCCTCCAGCCCTGCATCAGGCTTCCTCCAGGCTCCAAAAAGTGTCCCAGGGAGAGGGTGACATCGGCTGCAGTCCTGACTCATCCCCAAGGAATGTGCCATAGGCAGCTGGTCCCTGCCAAGACATCACTCCCAGCACCAGAGCCAGAGGACAACACGTAGCAGGACAGAAGTCTAAGGCAGATAAAGGAGAACCAGGGGCAGTGTGAATTCCCACCCTCTGGGCAGGCAATTCCCCAAGTGCCTGGAGGATGGTTAATCTCTGGGTAAAGCTTAATCCAGGGAGAGGGAGGCTTGGAGCCCTCAGGATGCCTCTGGCAGCATCATCCCACCCCAAACTCGTGATCCTGCAGATCTAGGTGGGATTGCAGTCTGAAGGAGGAGGACACTGGCACAGGGTGCCCAGAGAAGCTGTGGCTGCCCCTGGATCCCTGGGGATATTCAAGGCCAGGTTGGATGGGGCCTGGAGCAACCTGGGCTGGTGCAAAGTGTCCCTGCCCATGGCAGGGGGTGGCACTGGATGAGCTTGAAGGTCCCTTCCAACCCAAACCATTCTGGGATTCTGTGATTTAGTTTCTGTCTGTTGGCCCCAGCTCATTGATGAACACAACACACCTTTAAAGGGCTTTAACACCTCTAAGCTTGATCTTGGGTCCACCTCACCCACCAGAGGCCCAAGCCCAGAGCAGGACCTGAGAGATGGCAGTGGGGGACAATTCCTGCTGCAGATGCTCTGGAGCTGGACGTGGTGTCCAGCAAAGCTCTGTGGAGCATCACTGCGGGAGGGAAGCTGAGCAAGACGGCGACAGAGCTCCGTGCAGGCAATTTCCTAAAGCACAGGCTTCCTAATTGAATCTGGAGTTTCAGCAATTAACCCTTCCAAAAGTACATCTGCCCGCAGGGAGGAAGGGAAAACAAAGAAAACAACCACCAAATAAAACACTTGTCACGGGCTGGGAAGAGATTTAAAATGTAGTTATTGGCAAGATGGATTTTTGCCGAGCTGTTCTGCAAGCTAAAAACCAGCTGACATAGTAAAGGGGGAGGTTTGTTAAAGCAACTCTGCTCAACCTCATTATAACCCAAACGAGCTGGAGTTTGGGGGCCTCAGGATTTTTCCAAACTGAAAACTACTGAGAACATTCAGAACCAAATCCCACCAGCTGAGTTTGCCTTCATTTTGTTGCAGTGCCCCTCTCTAAGCAACCAGTTAATTCACACTGCAGACAGAGAACAAAGAAATGTGACTTCTCTAAGATATTTTAACACCAAGAGACTCTTCCCCCAAACCTGCCCAGGGTTGGATGCTGGGCTGATGTGCCAAGAGTTCCACCAGGGCCGTAAATCCCCTTCCTTCCCCTTGTCTGGAAGAAAAACCACCCATAAAAAAAAAAATCCCCCGGCGGCGTCGGTGTCACCAGTGATGTTGAAACGATCAAAGTTTGCAGAGCAAATACTCCCCCGTCTCTTTCCCAACTCAGTAAACACAAATCCATGCAGTTATCCACAATCCTTTTCTTTTTGCCTCCCCATCAAAGAACAAGGGTTAAAATCCAGGTGCTTGGTTTGCTGAATCACGGAGTCACGGAATGGTTTGGCTTGGAAAGGACCTTAGATCCCATCTCGTTCCAACCCCCTGCCATGGGCAGGGACACCTCCCACCAGCCCAGGTTGCTCCAAGCCCCGTCCAACCTGGCCTTGGACACTCCCAGGGATTCTATTTGGAGCACAAGCTGAGTTTTCACATGGTTGAGACAGACTCAACCAGATGCCTGGGTGAAACACCCTGATGGAGAACAGTGGGGAAAACGAAAGGAACAGGGGAGGGAAAAAAAGGAGAAAGAAAGAAAAAGGGAAGTGTGTGACTGCGATGACTTCCATGGTTCCAGCTCGCTCCGAGTGACGTGGGCACGGCTCCCCACACCGGCTTCCCCCGTGCCTTACGTCAGATCGAAACCTGAGGGAGCTGCAAGAGGAAACTACTGGTTTGGGCTGGGTGGGAGCAGCAAACCCAACAATTTCCTGCCTGTGGTAATGACAAACCCCAGCTCTGGTCTCGGCGGGGACGCCGCCGCCTCCCACCCCGCGCCCCTTCCCCTCCTTCGAGCCGAAGCAGAAATATGTATAACCACCATAGAGTGACGGAATCAAGAAAAAGTTATGTTAAAATAAAATCTGATTTTTTTTGTTTTGCTCCTGAAGAGTCATCAGCACTCTGAGCGTGGGTATTAATGGCTGTGACTGCAGCTTGGAGCTGCCTCCCTATGGCTTTTACCTCCCCCCACCCCGAATTCCTCTGCTCTTTGGCAGCCCAGCTGAATATTCCACTTCGACTCACAAAGAGAACATTATTTGGGCCGTGATCTTGCAATTGGGTGTGAGCCTATGGAGAAGCTTCCTGGAGTCCAAAGCTGGATGGAAAGAACGAGCTGGTCCTGCCCAGATCAATGTGCGTGGCCGCAGTGAGTGTGAACGGGCACTGTCACTAAATGTCACTAAAAACGTGTTATTTGGAGGATGAGGGTTCAGCACGGGCCACAGGCCAAGGTATTGCCCAAGTGGCAACATGGAAACGCAGGGAATGCTGGCGGGATGCTGCTGAAGTGGGAGCATCTCTGCTGGGCAGCGTCCAGGGTACCAACTCCGAGTCCGAACAGCCCCAAATCCTGCCCGCTTGCGGAGCGGAAGGATTTGGTGCCCAGCAGCGTCTCAGACCCCCCCCAGCCTCCGTGCTCGCCACCCCACCTCCTGCCAGCTGCCCAAGTTTTGCTGTTCAAAACCGTGCGAAGCAATTTTCCAGGGAAATCTGGAGCAAGGTGAGTGAGGAACACCACGGGAGGAGCCCTGGCTGCCCAAAGCAAAGCAGCCTGAGCAAACACCGCCACCCTTTGCCGCGTTCTTCCAGACAAGCTCCCACCGCCCGGCCAGAGGGAACACAAACAGCTCCCAGCGCAGTGAAGGGCCCTCAGAGCCCTCTCGTGAACGTCACATCCCTGAAAAGCAACACTGAGGAGTGACCGAGCGCTCCTTCTGAAGGGGAACGTCCCTCTCCTCTCGTGTGACAACCGGTGGACAGATGAGCACCTGCAGAGCTGGCAGCTGAAGGTGCTCAGGTGTCGTCACCGATTGGAGAAACGCCTCGACCTCAGGCCTGGCACCAAGTCCTGATGCTCAAGTAAGAAATTTTGGATGGCGTGGCTGCAATCATGGAATTATGGGATGGTTTGGGTTGGAAGGGACCTTAAAGATCGTCTCATTCCACCTCCCTGCCATGGGCAGGGACACCTCCCACCAGCCCAGGTTGCCCCAAGCCCTGTCCAACCTGGCCTTGGACACTCCCAGGGATCCAGGGGCAGCCACAGCTTCTCTGGGCACCCTGTGCCAGGGCCTGCCCACCCTCCCAGCCAGCAATTCCTTCCCAATATCCCATCTGTCCCTCCCTTCTCTCAATGTGAAGCCATTCCCTGTGTCCTGTCCCTCCATGCCTTGTCCCCAGTCCCTCTCCAACTCTCCTGGAGCCCCTTTAGGCTCTGCAAGGGGCTCTCAGGTCTCCCCTTCTCCAGGTGAACCCTCCCAGCTCTCCCAGCCTGGCTCCAGAGCAGAGGGGCTCCAGCCCTTGGAGCATCTCCATGGTCTCCTCTGGACCCACTCAACAGCTCCGTGCCCTTCCAGTGCTGGGGACTCCAGATCTGGATGCAGCATTCCAGCAAAGTCCAAAGCACAAGGAGTAAGTCACCTGCAAGACAAGCCCTGCAGCCTCATCTGCCCTGTGTTTACAACAGCAGGGAGCTGGGACAAGGACCCTGCATTTCTCTCTCATAGCCTTAAGCTGTTCCAAAGAGTTCATTCCAGTTTCAAGGCAAAGAATTCCCCCAGCAGCTCTCACGAGGACTGTTTGTAAGCACTGCAAAACCTCAAACACAAACCTGGGCAAATCAATGATGCCGCTCTTTGTTGGTGTTTTATTCATAACCCTTTCAGAGGTCCATTAAGGAGTGGAAACTTCAGAGGGAGAAGAACACAAATAATTGTAATTGATCTTGCCACAAGTAGAGCTGAAAACCTTTGGAAGATAACACAGCAAAGTCCATCTGATGGGGAAAAGAGCCCCTGGGGTAAAACCCAGACACATCTGCAGACTAGAACTAGAAAAAGAGTGAGCTTGAAGCGCTACAACCAAAACACTTTGCATGGGACAAGTCCCGTGGCAGTCCTCAGGTGACACCCCAGCCTCTCCCAAGTGATGGCAAAGAGATAGCAGAGGAGCCGCCAAAGGGAACAACGGAGGTTAAACCAGCTGCCCAAACCCAAGCTGTGACTCACACAAAACCCAAGGCCTCAGGAGATGTCATCGCTGCCTGTCATTATGGGCCACTCTCCTTCGACATTTATCCATGTCAGCCCTCCTGTCCATCCCAGTTCAATAGAACAGGGATGGCACCAGGACACAGGGCACCACCTCAAGCCACTCTTAATGCCTTTTGGTCCAGCAGGACTCCTCTAATTCCAAGCCTGGCTGGTTTTTTTTCCATTCACTTATTTTTTTTCTCTCAGGTACAAACCCCTAAACGTGCTCAGTCCTCCCCCAGTGCTCTCAGCAAGCCTGTGGAACTGGAGCTCTAAAAGAATCCTGGAGAGAAATCCACATTTCCATCACAAAACTCCCATGCCCGGACTTTCTGAATCTGCTCAGTGCACATTTAGGTCATCTGTCTTAAGCTGCTCCTCTGCCAGACACCATTTGTGCCCCCATGCCCTGTTTCTGTCAGCTACTCCTTTATTCCCACAACCACACGGAGCATCCCCCAAACGCATCTATGCCACGGAATTCCATATATCCCACAGGGCTCCTCCCAAGTGCACTCGAAAACAGCAGGATTGGTTTTTTTCCCCTTCCATGCGTTTAAAACAGCCTAAAGTTGACAACAACAATAAGCTGCGTTCACTTCCTTCCTTCCTCTGCTCCCAGTGATTTTAAGCCTCTTTTTTTTTTTTTTTGTTTTGTTTGTAAGTCAATAGTGGCAAAATTCCTAAAAAACCCTGGGTGAACACCAGGAGCTTCCAGTACAGACCCCAACCCGTGCAGAGCAACTAAATGCTACTGCTCTTAACACCTCAGCAGTTTTTCCCCCCCTACTTTTCAGGGATGACTTTGCCAAGAACTTGGCACGGCTCAATTAACGAAGTGGCTTAATCCAGCGGGTGATGAATAACAGTGGAGCCAACAGGTCATTGCAATTCACTCGAGTAACCAGAATCCCTATCTGCTGCTTGGGCTTTTTTCCAATCCCTGCCTGCATTAGCGACAGGTTTTAATTGCCCATTCCCAAAGAGTCCCACCGCAGCCGCTCTGCGCAGGCGAGGACCGAACCGCCGGGATTTATGGATACCTGCAGCCTTGCAATTAAGGAGGAGACGCTTTGCTGCCTTCCCGTTTCATCCCAACTCTCTCCAAGGCAAAGGGAGAGTCGCTGCAACCTTTTTCTCCTACAAGCATCAGAAAATACTGACGTCAATCTAGATCTTTTTTTTTTTCCCCTTTTCCGTGTAGATTTTTCCCTTTTCCAAGCTCTCCGTGCTGCTGGGAGGAGGGAAGGCATTTTTCCTCTTGCTCACTAATGGTTGAAATGCTTCCACCAGCATCCTACAACCCGAGCAAGGCTGATCCACTGTAAATTCCCAGTGTTGTCCAAAACTCCAGTGAATCTCCTTTCCCTGCCCTCCAGCAGCACAAAACCTACGGGATTTGTCCTGAAAGACGGAGCAGGCAAAACCCCTGCCCATGGCACAGGCTCCTCTCCCCGCAGCATTTAAGTCCATAGGGGATCCCATGGGCAAACCCAGAACTGCAAGGCAGCTTTTTTTTTTTTTTTTAAGGAAATTTCCTTAAAACTCACAGCAAAAATCCGCTTCCCTGGAAGTGACTCATTTGTTCAACGCCGGGAGTTGTTAAAACAAGGAGCTAAAGGGCAGCGGGGACGGAGGGACGACGGGGAGGAACAGGTTAAAAAGTGCAGGGGAAGGGTTTCAACGTGGAGAAATTGCCAAATTAATGTCTCTGGAGAGGAGGCAGCGCAGGGACTGGATGAAGGGAGGCATTGAGGAGCACAGGAGGGCGAGGAACGGGTCCCGTCCCACCCCGCTCCGCTAAGCCCGACCCCGGCGAACTGGCAGGAGCTCAAAGAAGAGCCATAAAAACGATGAGAGGGCTGGAAGAGCTGACACGCAGGAGGATTAAAAGCGACTGAATACGTACGGCTTGGCCGGGCGACAAGAGCCGAGGGGAAAGGGAAGGCAGCAGCCGGAATACCCCCGGATCCGTGCCGGGGAGGGGGGCGTTGGGGCTGAGCCCCCCGGGGAGCACCATCCACCATCCGACACATGCCTTCCCTCTCATACAATCCCTAATTTAACAAGTGCAGAGGATCCGGGCAAACATTTCGGAGGGGGGGACGTGTGACATCAGGAGCTAATTTAGGTCCTCGCTGGGCTCCAGCCCCGTGCACACGCTCGGCTTTCCCTCTGCCCCGGCGTCTCCTGACGCCCCGCACGGCTCTGCTTGTTCGTTCACGGGTGGATTTGTCACCATTTCTAGAAAGCTGCCTTTTTTTTCTTAGGTTTTTTTTTTTGCCCTCAACTCCGGCAAAACTTTCTGCCCCTCCAGCAAGGAAGTGAAATAAAAAAAAAGTAAAGTTTTCGGAGAGTTCAGACCAACTCCGGCACGAGACCCTTTGATGCGACCGCTCGCTTCCTTTCGAAACCAGCGGATTTATACCCGTCTCTTCCTTTTCCTGCGCCTCCCGATAATTAATAAATCAAACCCCACGCGCGGGGCTGGCGAGGGGTGGAGGTGGGGAAGGAGCCGCAGGAGCGGCTGACAGCTCCGCGACTCCCACGGCCGCGGGGGCCTCGCCGGGAATATTTTATTT